>VWZI01022255.1:164426-311921 GCA_013396835.1 Psilopogon haemacephalus | reverse complement strand
CTGTGCCACACAGCTTGGTGTCATCTGCAAACTTGCTGAGGGTGCACTCGATTCCTCTGTCTATGTCGCTGACAAAGATGTTAAACAGCACTGGTCCCAGCACTGACCCCTGAGGGACGCCACTTGTCACTGGTCTCCAGGTGGACATTGTGCCCTTGATCACCACTCTCTGTGTGCGACCATCCAGCCAATTCCTTACCCAGCGAGTTGTCCACCCATCAAGTCCCTGTTTTTCCAGCTTGGTGACCAGGATGTCATGTGGGACAGAGTCAAAGGCCTTACTCAGGTCCAGGTAGATGACATCAGTTGCCCTTCCCTTGTCCACTGCTGCTGTGACTTTATCATAGAAAGCCACCAAATTAGTCAGGCATGATTTGCCCTTGGTGAAGCCATGCTGGTTGGCATCAGACACCTCTGCTTTGTTCTCCATCTGCCTTAGCAGAGCCTTGAGGAGTTGTCTTCATGACAGCTTCAGGGCTCCAGGGGTATTTTAGCCACCCAATGTTTTTCACCGTGGAATGTTCTGGGTTTGCCCTGAATAGACAGCCCAGGGTGGGTTATGGAGTTTCCCTCTCTGGAGGGAGCTAGATGCTATTCAGTGTGATCTGGTATAGGTGATCCTGCTCTGGCAGGGAGGTTGGAGTAGGTGATCTTTTGAGGTCCCTTCCAACCCCTAACATTCTGTGATTCTGTGATTAATGACCTGAATTCAGAGAGCTGCCTCTAAAAGAACAGTTATCCCTTTTGTGGAATGTTACATGTCTTTATGGACACTTGAAAAACTTTGCATTCAGGGCAGACCTGGGGTCTAGGGAGTTGGGACACATTATATCAACTGATCTTACCGCAGAACTCTGTGCACTGAGGTGGTTTATGTTGTACAGTCTCTCTGTGCTCTGCTGTTAATGAGTCATGCTGCAAGGGCTCTGCTTCTTCTGAAGCATTAGGGGAATCCCTGAGATCTTCACAGAAGAGCTGCTGCAGAAGGTGCACTGCTCACAATGGACAGCCCTTACTTCACCTACAAGCAGTTATAGGCCAACTTCATCAGACACAACTGCAGAACCAGTTTCTTCTGCGGGTGTTCTACTCCTTAAGAATGCTTGGTTTTCAGCTCTGGGTTTTCCCAGGTTGTCATTTGCGGATTTTCCTGGCCTGTTCTCATGCCCGGAGATTATTCCTCTGAGTGCTGTTCAAACACAGAGCAAAAAGACAAGATCTTCTCGAAGAACTTACAGTCATACTAAAAGTGAGAGGTGAGGAAATGAGCCAAACCACCAGGAATTCCCTGGTGTGTGGAGAAACAGAATCAGGCTGTCTAAAAGATATGCAGAGGTTCCAGTGGATCAGCTTCCTCTCCCTGTGCTGAAGAGAACTTTGCCACCATGGTTCCTGGTGGGACAGATTAAATGGATAGAAGTGAAAGACTCTTGTCCGACTTGGAACCAGAGATGTTTTGTCTGTGCTGTAAAAGCTAGTGGGGAATAGCCCACTTCTCTCAATGGGATGCATTCTGCCATGAAGAGGCACTGGTGTATTACCTTACTCATTAATTCATTTAATTGTACAGTTATGCTTCTTACTCAAGTGACAGACTGACACAATCCAAGGCTTACCTTTGAGATTCATTATAGGTCCAAAATTAAACACGGCATTGCCAAATAGTGATGACTTCATTCAGTATCACCTTGAACATGCATTATTTGTACATTATCAACACCCTTTATGAGCAAATCCTCTGCTGTGATGTGTGTTTTACCCTATGGAAGAGGGAGTCCTATGATCTCAGCAAGTGGCCTATGGAAATCAACACCTGTAAGTTTTGGGTGCCTTTGGATGCTTCTGGAGATGTGAAAGCATTTCCTACTTTGCAGCATCCTCTGTCTTTTGCCTTAGTATTAACTCCCTGTCCTGAGTTTTTCAGTTCTGTCTGTGGGTGTGGAGCCACCAGTAACACACCCACGACAATTGTAGCTGAAATCAGTTGTACAGCAGGTGCTCACATGCACCTGCCAAAGACTTGTGAAAAGTTTAAGAGGGCTCTTGGTGAGCTCAGACAAGGTAGCTTGAGGTTTCAAAGCAAATTAATTGCTGGCCTTTGGGATCTCATTGTCTAGTTACATTCATTTATCCCTCCTGGTCCCTGCCTGCAGACACTTTCTGTTCTCTAGCCTTTCTAAATCTAAGCAGAAAGGGAAATAAATAATTCTGTACTCTCCTTCCCTCCCTCTGCTCATCTTAGGCCAGGAAAAGTAAAGAGTTGGGGACTTAACACTTTGCTGCTAGCCAGAGCAGCCTTTCTTGGAGGCCTGTCTGGATGAGTCACGCATGCGGATGGGCACTCTCCCAGCTCTGCAGCGCAGGAGGAGCAGTCACAGCTCCTTCAGAGAGAGCTTGCTTGTTCAAGTGGAGCAGCTGCTAACAAAGACTGCAGAGTTTTAAAATAACTTGAATAAATAAAATCTCTTCTCCCTCTTCAGTTAATCAGGGTTGTCTTTCTTTGTATGTCAGAACCCTGCTTGCTTCCCTCTTAGACAGTTTTTCACAGCAGATAAGTCTGAATGTAAGACATAGATGGCTGGCCCTGGGGACTGAATGAAGCCTCATTTCCAGTGACTTCATGTCTCCTGGATCTGCTGCTTTTGTCCTAGTAAAGTACAAGGGGTGGCATAAGCTTAAGCTTTTCTCACGGCTGAACACTTCTCTTTATTCATGCTTCTCTGTGATTTCTCTGGTTCCTAGAAAGATTTATTCTGCAGCCTTTCTCCTGTGAAGGGGAACGCTGAGGTGATCCCAAAACATGGGGAAAGAAGTGAGACAGAGGGGCTGGTGCCATCACCACTACAGATTTCAAAGACTGACAAAGCCCTGGTCCTTGGCTTTTAAATACTTGAACCTGCAAACAGGTCGCTGTAAAAGCACGGGACTGCAAGATCACAGGCTACAACGGCTGCTCTCCCTGGCTCCACTATCCCCTGTCTTGTGGCAATTGCCCCACGACATTTGCATGAACTGTGTGATTCTTTCCTCTGCAGCAGCACAGAGGAGTTCAGGACAATGTGAAAACTTGAGTGCTCTTTAAAACATCTCTCACATTCTTTCCTCTTGTAGAAAGGAAATTGGACTTAAAAATATATGGAGCTCTCCAGAAGGCTGAGAGGCTCAGCTCTGGAAGTGCTACAGGCTGGGGAAAAGTGAGCAGGGTCTGTATTGAGAAAGCAGAACTTTTGAGCTTGATTAAGAAGTTGGTGTAGCCTGATAAAGTGTACATAGGGAAACCCCGGGTCAGACCTTTAGTTGACAATAGTATCAAGCCCATATGAATCACAGATAATATCTAAAGGGATGGTTGGGAATTTTACTAGGAATTGCTTTTGTAACACCCTAGCAGTGCAAGGCATTTTTTCAGATGTCTTCAGAAAAGGTTACCAAGAGGCCTGCAATTATTAATTATTTACTGTGCAATAGATGGGCAGAGGCTGCCTGAAGCACAAAATCCATGTCTGAACTAGTTCATATGGCAGAAATGGACATCTCAAGAGGTGCTTTCAAGCCCATTGGTTTTCAAAGTGCTGGCAAGACCCTCACATGCAGTGATCTTACCTTCAGACATGTAGTGTAGCACAGATGGATTCTGTCCTACATTCTCTCTTGCTTTTTCTCTCTTCCAAAACAGTTAGGCAAGTGAGCAGCAGTACAAATAAAAATTGCAGCTATTAGTCAGAATATGCTAACCAAAACTAACCAGCCTAGAGCCTGTGTTGCTAGGAAACAATCTGCCTCTTGCTATGCATTGCTACCATTTGTATGCATCCACCCTTCTGACTTTCTTATTAATATTCTTTGGCTCAGACCCAGTAAGAAATTTCCACTACAAGCTGGCACAGTATCCCAGTATCCAATCCTCTCCAGGTCCCATAATGGTTTAATTTAACCTCAGACTATGAGTACTTTTACTTTGGTGGAAAACTGATAGAATTCACTTGCATGTTTATGTACATGGCTACAGGCAGAGACAGCTGAGCTTTTGTAGACAGAACCACCATGTACTTTCTTCTGGTATTCCAGCCTTTTCAGGAAGTTTTTTTCCTTTCAGTGATGTTCTTAAGTTTCCTCTTAAATATTTTCAGGAACTAAGCTGCCTGTTTGTAACTGTTCAACCATATTCAGCGGGAAATCTGGGAGAAAAAAATCCTGATAAGTTTGGGGGTTTTTTGTTTGTTTGTTGGTTTTGGTTTTTTTTTTTTTTAAGACAAGACACACTGATAAAAGTACTTTTGAGCTGTGTTTCTATGTCAATGCTAGGGAGCTCTATTGGTTTACTATATTTGGATTTAAGTCAGTGTAATTAAATCAATACTCAGGTGAAGTGGGGATTAGTTCCTCATCGATTTTAAGTGTGCCTGATGCTGGCAGAGTTTGTAATTTACAAGCTTATGATATGTTGGTATGAAGCAGCCTTAAATCTGTCTGGCCATGTTCCATAAGCTAAGATTTAAACTGGGAGCTGGAGCAGGGTTTACAGTGATACATTCCCCATCTGCTGATGGTTGCTGATGTGAAGTCTCCTGACAAAACACAACATGTGACTGATTCCCTACATGGTCTTCAGAAAGTGAAGTTTAGCAAAAATAATGGGGTTTGCTTTCCTGGGGTGTGTTTTCTGGCAAGTTTAAAGCATGTCATGCTCACATGGGCAGGAAGGGACTCTGCCTGCAGTGCCATCACCATATGGGAATGCCAAAACTTTGGTCCAGGCATGGCGAGGAGTGCACTGATCAGCAGAAGTTGCAGTCTGAGCCCTAGCTGCTAACACAGAGAACTAGCAGCCATAAATCGCATCACCTTATAATCCCATATGAAGGTATTTGGCACTTCTTGCAACTTCCACAGGCAGCTCCTTGGCCACAAATCCTTCTTGGCTTTCCTGGAAGGCTTGTCTCTTTCATCTTAGCAGTGAAAGAAAGAGGCAGGGTCCCTGTGAATGACATTAGGGAATAAGGCAGAATCCTGAAAAAAAACCCAACAAAACTGTCTGAATGTTTTTCAAAAAGTGGTTGTAGAGCACAAAGAACAAAATTAAAGTGTTTCACCATGCACATGTAATTTTATAGTGCATGGGAGAGTCAGTGTAACATAAATGTGCATACATGTTCCTTTGTGAGGACTAGTCCATTATCAGAAGAGGTGGATGGATCTCAGAGTTTATATGTATATGTAAAGATCTATAGATATTTAGAACCTGGTTCAAGAACTCTTCTCTGTTCGGCTATGACTTATTTGCCTATGGAGTGACCAGGAAGCCAGGTGTGCACATAAGAATAGACTCACAGTTGCCACAAGTCAAATGAGCTCAGCAGAGCCTGGTTTCCATCATCCCATGGCTTGGTGGGGGTTCCTATGCAAAATTATTCAGAGGGAAAGACACTCAAGTCATACACAAGTGGCGGTTTTGAAATGAAGAAGGAGAATATTCACTCTGGACAAAACATGGGAGTTGAAATGTTTTGTGTACCAGGTGGGACTCCTGCACTTGATTAACTGATGCAGAAATATCTGCCATCCCTCCACAGAGTTCTGGAGCTGTCTCATTCTGTAAGCCGACATTTGCTGATGATAGCAAACTCAGCAGCCTGAAAAGCTATTTTCTCCCTACTGCTGAGACCACCATTTCATAGACTGGCAAAAGAGGTGCCTTCTGTCTCCCAACATCACATGCCAAGAGAAAGCCTTTTGTCTGCCTACAATAGAGCCAGTGGCAGAGAAGGAAGTTGTGAAACACTAGTTACTGTTGCTGGCAAGTGAGCCATAAAGGAGGGTTCTGCCAAAAGGACACAGGCTGGGATCTGACCTCCCTTTCTGTGCTCATAACCAGTGTATATAGGTGAAGCTGTCTCTTGTAAGGAGCATTGAAGTCAAGCCAAGAACTCCTTGTAGGTTAACGTTATTGTTAGTGCTGGGGCAGGGATCCTGGGTCCATGTTGGAAACATGGACAGTGCTTCTCCTCATTCTTTTCTCTGAGAGATTTCTTGGGCAAAAAATGCAGCTTTGAAATTCGTACCTGCCCTGAGTTAAATTTTATCTTGTAGGAGAGGTGCAAGAGCAGGGGAATAGTGCTAGCACTGAGCAGCTTCCAGGCTGGCCAAATTTGGCAGCATTTTTATTTGTTAAAGTGTGCCTTCTAATAGCCCCTGCCTGTGCTTGCCCTCTCTCTCTGTACGTCAGCACCACGATGGCAGAGCTGTAGGATGGAAGTGCCTTTGGGCATAGGAGATGTGATACATTGATCCTCTCCTGAGCCCGCAGCATCCTCTGTTCCTCTCCCCTGCAGTAACCCCATGCTCCATCCAGGGGGGCACCAACAGAGTGATCATCTGATATGGGGGTGTGCCGAACAGAGGAGGGGTGCAGCATGGGACACTGGCGTGGTAGCACAGTTCTGCGTGATGATGAAGGATTTCTTGCCTCCCTGCTAAGGGGCACTTACTGTCTCTTCTCTGCTAAAGCTCTGCAGGACTACAGGCATATGTCTGTGCATTACTAATTACTCCCAAGATAAGTCTTCAGACTCTCTTGTACAAGCCAAGGGCTCAGAAAAATGCATTTTTAAAGTGGAATCTGCAATTCTGACACTTTCACATGCCTTTGGGAACTAGGAGTTTTAACTGCAGCGGTACTGACTCCTTCATCCAGCCTTAAACAACCCTACAACCACTTTACTCAGCTCTTTCACACCTGAATCAAATTCTGGTTGCCATTGTCTCCCGTCTTTGAAAGACATTTTGCTGCAATAAGATTTTCAAAGTTGCTCCTCAGATTTGGCTATTAATTTCACATTTGAGGCATGTGAATTAAATGGCCAGGTTTTCCAAGCATGAAGGGCCTTAACTGTGTCTGTGACTTTTGCTCTTGCCAAATATTTGTTCTTGAAAGTAGACTCAAACATACTTGTGCAGTGGTTTATCATGGCCTGATTATTTTGCCACAAAGTTGAAGAGTGGGTGTGAGGGTGAAGCAGCTATTTAAAAATGATTTTCATCGAAATCAGAGCACTGTACGAGATCAAGGCAGCTGTTAGATGTATTGTGGGTGCTGAGGTGGGAATTCCTGCCTGTTTAATCAGGCAGCCAGATGCAGCCAGCAAAACCGACTCTGGCAAGTCAAGCAGTGGAAAGCTGCACCTGCTTGGGAAGATTAAAAAAAAAAAGTTAAAAGACTCAATCAAACAAATGAAACCTGAAGTGTGGAAGCTGTATAGAGGTTAAATGGCAATCACTCCACCACAGACCATCTTGCAGGCTCAGATGAGAAAGGACTCAGTGATCCATAGTGAGGAGCCATCTGTGCTTAGGGAAAATTCCAAATGTCTGTAAAAATGACAGCCTCCTGCTAAAACGTCTGTAGCTGGGTTACCATTCCCATTGCCTTAAGTTCTGGATAATTTGCTTTAAGGTCATTACAGAGATGCCTTCGGATCATCACCTCTGAGGGTTCAGCAAGGAGCTGAGGCAGTGAAATGCCTGCAGAGCCTTGGTGCAGAGGCAGCGGCAAACTGCCATCTGTGTTTAGCTCAGGCACTGTAAACAAACATCAGGCAAGTGCCTTGCATCAGCACACACACACACATATTTCAGCCTGGTGGTCAGAAACTGCTTGTGTTGCACATGCATGCAGGCAGCACAACCTTGATGGGCAGCCCTGTCTACCAGCTGCACACACCCATTTAGGTCAGGCAATAGGTACCCAGCTTCTGCTGTTGTACCTGAGCCTGTTGGTCTGACAGCTGAGTGCTATCATTTTTTATTCAGTGCATGATGTTTGTGTCACCAACTTCTGCCCAAGATGGATTTTATGCAGTTGTGAACTGGATGACACCAACCTGTCAGGGGTGGCTGATACACCAGAAGATCATATTGCTATCCAGACCTTGACAGGCTAGAGAAATGAGCCAACAGGAACTTCATGAAGTTCAACAAGGAACAGTGCAAAGTACTGCACCTGGGAAGGAGCAACACAAGGCACCAGTATATGCTGGGGTCCACCCAGCTGGAAAGCATCTTGGCAGATGAAGACCTTGTTGGACACCAAGCTGAACATGAGCCAGGACAATGTTCTTCAGCAAAGAAGGCAAATTATATCCTGGGATGTATTAGACAAAGTATTACCAGCGAGTCAAGGGTAGTGATATTTCCCCTCTGCTCTGCTCTCATGAGACCACCCCTGGAGTAGTTTGTCCAGTTCTAAGCTCTCCAGTACAAGACAGACATGAACATACTGAAGTGAGTCGAGCAAAAGACCATTAACATGATTAAGGGGCTGGAGCATCTCTTCAATGAGAAAAGGCTGAGTTGGGATTGTTCACTTTGGAGAAAAGAAGACTGAAGGCCAGAGGCAATGAGGACAAACTGAAACACTGGAGGTTCTCTCTGCACATCAGGAAGCTGTTTTTAGCAAGAAGGAGGACTTCTTAATACAAAGTAAAAAGAGGAGTTTTTATTCATATAAATGAAATGTTCACATTTTCAGTGTGTTTCTATAAAACACCCAAAGGTTTACAGAGAAATACAAAACAAAATGGAATCATAAAAATTTAAAATGTCATGCTGTGTTGGCACTTTAAATTGATTTTGGTTGTTATAAAGCACAAATCACTGCTGTGCTGAGATGGAGACCAGGTTTTGTTCAGCAGGCATACAAAATGCAAAGAACAATATATATGGCTGAAATCTTGTCTGATGATGTATTTTCAGGCCTCCTTTTTTTGTGAGGGAAGAAAGAAATACAAGTATTTCTCCCTGCATCAGAAATTTCAGAGTGAGATTTTGTGGACCATGTGACGTAGGGTACCTGGCACAGTTCCTCATGGCTCTCAGATCAGCGAATCCATCTGTTAGCTACAGAAACTTGGTCAATTAAGGACGTGCAGAGTCAAAGGAATTGGGTGGATTTTTTACTGAGAGGTAGTTGTCATGTTGTAATTAGCACAGTCAAGCAGCAAAAGGCAGTTTTAAGGGTAAGAGATAATGTCAGTGCCTTGAAGTTATATAGCACTAAATTTTTTTTAGGTAGATATGAGGAGAGTTCAAAGAAGACATCAGTGGGAAGGAAGAGAGCCCAGAAGCCTGTCTTTCCTGCTCCCAGACTTTGCTCCCTTCTTTTGCATGCCCCATTTCTCCCCTTTGTCCATGCCCAAAATCAAATTCCTGGTCCCTGAGGGCAGGACTGTGCCACAGCTTGGGCCACACCGTGGGCTAGGCTCCTTCTGTTTGCCTGTATTTGCATACAGTAAAGGCAGAATTGCACAGCCATGGATCTCATCTGCATAACGAAGAGTCCTTTCCCAGCACAGAAGGCCACAGAGCAGATTTCCCCTCTTCATGATCCTAATTAGCCATCTGTGGTGTGCAACTGGAAGGGAGCTTGTCTCAGCCAGTGGAGCAGGAAAGGGGCAGCCAGAGAACAATTCCCACAATCAGAGCTCGGTCAGCATTTCTATTTACACCACAGTGGAGCCTGCCTGTTGCTGCAGGGAACAGTAACACAGTTGCAGACAAGCAAAGAGAAAGCTGAAACCCCCATCCCCTTTCCCAAGCCAGTTATGCAGAAGCTGGAAAAATCAAAGCCATCTGAGTAATTCCCACTGGGAAAGTGGCCTTCAACTCATCCATTTCCAAAAGGGCATCTGGCAATCTGCTGCATCCATATGCTGACCTGTACAAGCAGAGCAGTCATTCCACAACTGGCTGGGAGGATGGAAGATGGCTCTGGGACACTGGATCAGGCCATGAGGATCCAGAGATGCATCTGCTGCATCTAAGATATGTTTCCACTCTGAACAAACATGGGCAGCAGGTCAAAGAAAAGGACTGTTGCCCTATTTTCTGCTCTCATGAGACCCCACCTATAACACTGCATCCAGTTTGATGGACTCCAGTACACGACAATCATGGACCTGTTGAAGCAGGTCCAGAGAAGGGTCATGAAAATGATGAGAAGGCTGGAACACCTCTTCTGTGAGGAAACACTGAGAAAATTGATGGTGTTCACTCTGGAGAAGAGAAAGCTCTGGGAATACCTTATTGCCGACTTTTAGTACATGAAGGGGACCTATTAGAAAGATGAGGACAAACGTTTTAGCAAGACCTGTTGTGATAGGACAAGGAGTGATGGTTTTGAACTGAAAGAGGGGAGATTCAGACTACATAACAGGGAATACATTTTTTACAATGAGGATGGTGAAACACTGCAAACAGGCTGTCCAGAGAGGTAGTAGATGCCCCATCCCTGGAAACATTCCAAGTTAAGCTGTTCTGACCAACCTGATCTAGTTAAAAGGTGTGCCTGTTCATTGCAGAGGTGTTGGACTAGATGGCCTTTAAAGGTCCCTTCCAACCCCAAACAAGATAATCCTCTTGAAAATGGCCTGAGGTCCTTCTTGAACTGAGGGGCCCAGAACTGAACCAGTATTCCAGATGTGGCCTCACCACAGCAGAGTAGAGAGGATGAGAACTTCTCTCAATCTGCTAACCACAGCCCTTCTAACACATCCCAGAATGGCACTGGCCTTCTTGGCCAGAAGAAGCCAGATCCACTTCAAGAACTAGTAGCAGTTATTATAAAAGGACTAATTTATTAAGCAGCCTTCAGATTTCCTCAGCTTTCACTGATGGAAGCAACCTGCCTGGCTGGGAGACAGCTGAGTCAACATAATTGTCTGTGCTGTACCCATTTCAGCAGTGGAACGTCTGCTTTACCAAAGCTCCTGGTTCTCAGGCCCAGGATTTTGGTTTAGTATGAATCTTAATGACATAGCCAAAAATAGGAAACAAAGAGGGATTTTTTTGTTAACACTAGGAGTGCATGCATGCATCCTTCCAGCTTTGTGAATCATCCTGCCTTTGATTAATTAGAAAACAAGGGAAAACAGTATCCAAGGTCAGATCCAGTAAAAAAAATGAAGTGATTTAAGAGGAAAAAGACACTCCAAACTCACTTTTATTTACCTGCTGCCTAAAGCAAAGCACAGAACATTCCAATAGGCACTCACAGTGTTGTTCAGAAGAGCAGAGTATCCAGGTGGTTCCATCTGCAACAAATTCACTTTCAGAGTGATCTGTGTTCACCCTTGATGGATGCAAAGAGCAGCTCAATAGCAAATAAGAGCAAACTGCTGCTCTCAGGAGTGTAATCTTTTCTAAAGAGACAGGATATGGACGGTGGATGGAAAAAAAAGAAGTGATTAGTCTCCTCCTTTTCACAGATGGAGATCAAATAACATCTCTGATATCACACAGGAATCCTGTAGCAGTGCAAAAAAGAAGGAGCTGGGATTTTCTGGAGGCAGATGCTCTCCCTACAAACTCTCCCTTCTCCCTTTACTTCCCACTTATTTTTGTTTTAGCAGCCAGCACTGAGCCACTGCACACTGAAAAAGGAGACGTCTCCACTTACACCTGCCCGACGGCAGATGGGTTTGAGTAGGGTGCTTCCCGGTTTTCCCTGCAGAATGGAGGGAGCCAGGAGGAGCAGCAGGTGCCTTTGAGAGGCACTGGGACTCATGAGGCTGTGTGGCCAGGAGCGCTGTGTGGCCAGAGGAGCTGCAGGGACAGATCCCACCTGTGCCATGACAGTGTGTGCTGGACAGGATGTGGGGTGCCCACAAAGCACCCTCCCATCTCCTCTTTGACCAAAGCACCCACTCATTTTCCTTTCTTAACGAGGAACAGCCCAGCCAAAACCTGAAAGTACACTTATGATCTGAGTCAGTCAGATGAGCAATTTGGGGGTTTATGACTAATAAATATCTGCACGGTGTAATTGGAGCCAGCCCTACTATTGTTATGATGACACTGATACAGGTGTAGATGATGTTATAGCTGGAGAGCTCAGGCTACATTATCTTTTTGCCTCTTTCACCAGGTAACTTGAGGCTGTGGCACTATTGATTGAGGACCGCCCGGTGCTGTAGCGTCCGCTCCTGTAACCGTAGCCCGCCAGGGTTATGGGGCTATTGCAAGGGCTTTGTTTAGCTGCTGACAGCTCTCAGGAAGAGCATGCAAGGGTTGCAAACCTTTTTATTGTGCCTGCATTTCTTTGGCCTGGCAGACAATAGGAGTGGGCGGTGGCGAGGAGGTAGTGGGCTGACTTCTGTGGAGGACAGAGCAGGAGGTTTAGTACCCCTTTTCTGAATGCTCCTGCAATAAATGCAATAAAAGGGGTACTCTCTTTTAGGAAGGCTGGAATGACATTCCTGAGCTTTCGCTTTAGGTGCTCTTCTGGACGCGAATGCAGCCTGTTGATTATGCGGATGTGGAAAGCAGGCTAAGCGGATCCGATAACCTGTCATCCAAGATGCATCCTTTCCCTTGCTCGGCCCTGCTCACCTGCTTTGGAAACACACACGAAAACAGTCCACTTGACCAGCCCAACGCAAGCCCTCTGGCCATGGAGAAGGAGAGGACGGAGGCAACCTCGGCGGTGTGCTTGCAGCCACCTGCAAGAGCTGGCAGCAGCAGCACCAAGCACGGAGCAGAGAGGGGCAGCGAGATGGTCAAAGCCAGCAGAAGCTCTGAAAAACACAGCCACAAAAGTAGCAGTTCTAGCAATCACACTGCTGCTCAGTCAGTGTCTGCTACCTTGGAGTCGTCAGTGTTTGCTGCTAAGGAGCTAAGCCATGAGGTTATTGCACTCTGCACTCATATCCCCAGACCATCTATCATCCACGTGCCAAAGGTGAGTGCTCTAGAAGTTGCTATGCAACAAAGTAAGAGAATTGGCTCACTTTAACAAAGTATGAAAAGGGAGGAAGAAAATCCAAAGGAGTTTTTATCTTGTATTGATTGCCTTGCAGTCAAGAAAGAACTAAAGGCTGTCCTTACTAAAATAATACAATCTGACAGCTAGCAGTAGCTTTCCTGCACTGTTACCAGAAGCCTTAGGGGATGTTTATAATAATCCTGGGCACTTCTACAGTAGGTGTTGCTCAGTCATCTTCCCATGTTTTAGTGATCCTCATCTATTTTGGACCTGATCCAAAATCCCTTGAAATAAAGGGGCATTTATTTTCCCACTGACTTGAGTAAATGCTGACTTTTTGCCCCTTCAGCCAGGTGCCTCAGTGACTGCAGAATCCTTTTTCCATCTTAATTTATCTTGTCTGTGCTTGGAGGCAACAGTAAGGTTTAGAATACAGTTTTGATGAATTCAACTTGTTCTTGCCTGGATTAGAAGATCACATAGTTGGACATTTTACTATTGTTACTACTAAAATACTGAATACTAATAGCCAAATAGCACTCTTCTCATTTTTCTCTTGGTTAGGTAACAAGATCACATGCTTTTCCCCACCCCTCACCCTGTGATAAACAGTGAGGAATAGAAGCCACATGTAGAACTCAACCTTTTCATATCACAGCTTTTATTTTAATAGTCCATTTTTCTATGAATCGTCCTGACAAATCACATATATTCAGAGTGCCTCTCCTCACTTCCCCTTCATAGTCATGTAATACTGTGTTTGGCAAAGATTTCTGTCCTTGTAAAAGGTTTCAAAAAAGGTTTAATATGGGATATAGCTGATGGAATTTAAAAAAAAAAATCTGAATCAGGATTTCCAGGTGGGCTCTATTGCTACTACCAGACCTGGGGGCCCTGTAGAACATTGTTTCACCCCTGTTGTCATCATCTACAACCCTTGGATAGAATGTAAGGAAAACTGGAGCTGCAAGAGAGGTAATTTGCTTTGGGCTGGCTATGGAGACATTGGTATCTCTCTTTCACAGCAGATTTTGAAGGTGAGCTAACTGATAATTATCAGGGATGGACTTACGTGCATTTAGTCTGACTGTCATTCAAGGAGCCAAACCAGATGCTATAAAGATCTCTGTCACTGACATGTTTCTGTGGTTTCACTTGCATTTTTTTTCTTGCCGAGAGGTTGAGGTTGGATGTTAGGAAAGGCTTTCTGACTTGGAGGGTAATGAAGCATGGGAAGAGATCACCCAGAATTGATGGTGATTCTGTTCTTCAAGGCCTGGCTGAATAAAGTTATGGCTGACTTGATGTAGAGTTGACATCAGTCCTGCTTTGAGCAGAAGGTTGGACAAGAGACATCAAGAGGCTCTTCCCAGTCAATGGTTCTGTGGTTGTGTGATGTTTGGATTTTGATGCCTATATGCTTCTTACAAGCATGAGGAAGGAGGATCAGACTGAGGCATCTCTTTGGTGTCATTGAGACAGCAATGCAGTGTTGCTCTTGGTTTCACAACCAATGCGACAATTTCTTCTCTCCTTCTACTCCTACCTTCCAACCACTTCACTCTGTCTTTTCTCACCTTTGCTGCTTTTCTCTGTGCTGTCAAAGATACTGCTCACACCTACATATTCCTGTGAGTGTCTGTTGTAGCACATGACCCAGACATCTCTAACCACAGGTCGGTGGTGTTGGAGCAGGCAGTGCTGAAGGGCTGCCACTGTACTGTTCCAAAGATGCTGCCATGCCTTTGCAGTGCTGGACTGCTGATTATACTAACTGAGCTGCACCAGGGATTTCTCTAGGAGTACACATGGTCAGTATACATTTATAGCAATCTCAAATCAGAGGTTTAGTTAGAAAGAATAAGGTCTGCCACTCTGCACAATCTGGTAATTCAAATTATTTAGTCACCCAAGTCACCACTTCAAATTGTCCATCACGTTTTGTTGAGGTATTTTAAGAACAAGCTACAAAAACATTCATGAGGTTTATGCCTGGTTCTGCCCTGAAGTCTCTGCCAAACATCTTTTTATAAGTTCCCTAATGTTCTCCTGTTACTGGGGAGTCCTGTGAGGAAACTAGCTAGGAACTTGGCTTTCTGTTGCCCCTCAGCATTGAGAACTTCCTGCCAAGGTCTTGTGGGGCGCTGTTGGTGACACTTGTGAAGTTCCACATACATGAAGAGCACATCTCTGTGCATGACATGCAAGCCCAGATGTTGATTCTGATTAGTCTCAGGCTCTCAGGGCACTCTATTACCAATGGGCTGAGATGAGTCTATTTTGGTGGCATGCTGGAGAGAAACAGGAGATTCACAGAGGTCTTGATGTCAAAGTATACACATCCAGCATTTCTGTGAGGGTACACATGTCAGAGACCTGCTAAGTGGCAGCTGAGTGTCCTCCAACTCAGCCCTGCCTATCAGCAACACTGGTTGTAAAATGTTAGTACTCTAACCATTTGCCTTCCCAAGCAAAGAAGAAAATGAATTAGTAAAGTAAAATAAGAATATGGGGCTAGTCAGAGGCTTTATTGTGCACTTATTGGAAGCAGAAGTGCAGTAGGTGGAAAACAACTTGCAGAATGTGTACCAGCTCTGATGGGGTGAGTGTGGCACATGGAGATACTGGAGGATTTGGACTCTGCCACAGCAGAGAAGGAAACACAACAAACATGGAGAGGAAGAAGAGGGTCTCAGCAATAAGACTGCAGCAGGGGCTGGGGAAGAGCCTTGTAATGAAAAGAGAGAGAGGCTACGGTCATGGTGTGTGATGCGCTTAGGACCACACACACAGCTGCTGGCATGGGAAAGAGGAAGAAGATGGAGAGAAAAGGTACTGGGTGGGAGACACACAGGACATCTGTTATACATCTAAGGGAAGGGATGGAACACGAGGCTGAGGGAAAATATGGGCCACAAGGACAGAAAGAGGAACACAAGGTCTCTGTGAGCAGGGTGTGGGTGGCCTTAGTGGGAGGAAAGGAGAGGAGAAAGTACAGAGCTGCTTGAGAGCAGGGTCTGGAGGCATTTCAGTCCCTGAAGCAGAGCTCATGCCTGTTCTAAAGTAATAATATCCAGACCTCACTAAAGGACCTCACTAAAGGAGTAGAACAGACACAAATTTCCATCCTCCCTGACATATCTGAACTTTCCTTTGTATCTCAGTTTGTCCAACTATAAACCAGACAATTGCAATGCAATTATGCTGAAATCTAGAAATTAAAATACATATACTTCTTAAGGTGCAAGAAGCAACATGCTGTATCAACACAGGAAATCACAGTCCTATTCAGGAGACTTTTCATTCATGTTATTGCATCAAATTCTTCCACAAAAGATGAGGTAATGTCAGGAAAATTGCCCATACTCTTCTAGCAATTTAATTTTCGAAATGGCAACAGCAAGGGGCTAATGACAAATGCACTGAGAACTTTCATCAGCAAGAGACCTGCTGTCTACCTGCCAGCATAATCCTTTTTGAGCAAAGGATCAGTCCATTTTTCAGTAGTAGCAGCATAAAATTGTAAATTGAGCACATAATATTCTAATTAACAAGATCTTCCAGCTGATTGTCCCCCCTGGGACATGTAGTCACTTCTTTTGGATTACGATGGATTTATATGTATGTAAGCAAATCCAGAATTCGATCAGTTATTCCTTTTATGAGAAGACTGATCTGCTCCAGATGGACTCATCCTTAAATCCAATATAAGCACGATCCCAGTGAAAAAATAGATTTTAATATCATTACCAAAGAGATTGAGTTAGACTTGTTTGGTCACAAATTGCTGTGGCAGAAATGTGCTTGTAAATAACTGACTGTAGTTTTAATATTTAGACATTGCCTCAGTAACAAAGCATGATTAAATGTCAACTAAGTTCTTCACGTCTAGCATATTTGTTCTGATTCTGGCATGTAAAGAATTAAATCATTTGTCTTTTGGATTCTGCCTGGAGGGGCTTTATCAGACTTTACAAGGCCATAAATCAAAGCTGCCAGAACTGTACACTGAAACTCGCTTCATTAGTCTTCCAGCCTCAGCTATAACATCAAAATATGTCTCATCTTTTATTTCTAAGTCCAGTTTTAGCTGTTGATAAGCTTTGGGCTGGAAACTTAGAAGAAAGCCTTGCTGTTGTGAACCAACAACTGCTATGGCTTCAATAAATGTTTCATATTGACAAAAACATATTAGTGACCCTTTCTGCTAGCAAAGTCATTCATCCGACTTCAACTCTGATTACCTTCAGAGTTCATCTTGGGTTTTCTTCTGAAACAAACGAAACCCAAACACCATCATTGGAGAAGGCAGAGAGGAAATTTTACCAATGTATACAAATATCTGAGGAGTGGGTGACAAGTGAATGCAGTCAATCTCTTTTCACTGGTCAGCAGCAGTAAGACAAGGAGCAAATTGGCTACAAATTGGAACATAGAAGGCTTCACCTCAGCATGAGGAGAAACTTCTTTACAGTGAGGGTGACAGAGCACTGGCACAAGGTTCCCAGAGAGGTTGTGGAGTCTCCTTCTCTGTAGATTTTCCAAACCCTCCTGGATGCATTCCTGTGCAAACTACCCTAGGGGATCCTTCCTTGGCAGTGAAGGATCTCTGGAGGTCCATTCCAACCTCTAAAGTTCTGTGATTCTTCCCTTCCAGGCTATTTGAGACACCAGAAAATCATAGCTGAAACCTTGATTGAGGGATCCTGGGAATGATACATCTGCTGAGGTAGTCTGTGTTTCCCATTGCACCTGGGAGCCTCACTGTAATCAGTCTCACTTGTGGAGTTCTATATGAAGTGTCAGTCATACCTTTAGGGTACATATACCTCTTTAGAGGTCCTTGAATGCATAACTTTTTATCTTTTTCACCTGCATCTCTTTGATGCATAAGTTCGTTCTTCTCTAAAGCATCTAGAGAGTCCATCTGGATGTCAACAGGCAGGTTGTCAGTACCACGAGTAATGACTTTACCAGACTTTGAGACAGAACTGATCTGAGTGGCAAGATAATGATGATAAATTCAAAGTGTAATTGCAGCTTTCTGGGAAATTGAAAAGAAGCTCTACGAATTATCCTCCCAATGCTGAAGTCAAACTGACATCATCCTCATTTTGTTCTTTGGATCTTTCTCTGGCCAGTTTGTAGGCATGGTTCATATCTAAGGGGTTTGAGTAACACATTGCATCAAGAGAGCTTGGTTCTTCCTCGCTTGACACTTTGTGTGATTGTTTATACCCATGCAGCTCAAATGTACACCAGCCTGATCACTGTCACATGTTTACAGAAGTGGAAAGCACTCATTGCATGGAAATACAGGACTGCGAGAGATGAGGACAGCTGACATGGAGGAAACATGCTTGTAGCTGCCTAGGTGAAGCTTACACTGAACTTATACCTCATAGGTAAACTCCAGAAATACATGAAAAGTATGAACAGTCCATTAAAAATAATGAGACTTCTTACAGACCAGCTCAGATATACTCACAGTTTTGTAGTACCAGCTTCTACAGACAGTCCTTGGGAAGATTCCTGGTACTGCACATGCTCTTCTAGGAAAATAGCCTAGAATGATAGTGTTCAAGTCTCCCCTGGTGCTGTATGACCCCATGGGCCTGAGTGTCCAACTGATGAAGAAAGAATTTCAGATATAATTTGGTATATATTTTGAGGACTATTTAGCAGGATGTGAAGACTATTCCTTGGTGAATGGCAACTAGATGATGCTGAGTTCTTTCCTTTGCTTACCTTTGTGAAGGTTTTACTCTACCCCTCCAGAGAAGGTTGTAGTCACATTCCACAGTGTGACTATGGAAGTGAGAAGAGGCTTTTCTCTAGCAGAACAAGCAAGAGATACCCTCATTTTTTTCCAAACCTACTCTGGTGCAAATTTGCTTTAATTTAAGCAAATTCAATCCAGAGGGTAAAGCCCATTCCTTCAAGGTGCATTCAGATGTGGTTGCCAGAGAAACATTAACACCCTTGGCTCCACCAGCATTAGTGCCATTAAAATGTTGTCATTTATTTAAATCACATTTATATTTTAACACTGCCAAACTCAGCTGGGAGATTATGGCCTTCATGACTTGACCAGAGCCCTCCAAGAAGCTTGAGAGAGTCCTAGGACAAAACTTAACTTTTTTTTTTTTTACTGTTTCCTTGTGCTTCACTGCCAAAACCTCTCTACATAGCATATGCTACTGTAATGTTTTCCCTTCATCTCTTCCTCTTCCTCTTGACTCTCTAGCTGGCAGCTGTCTGAGGAGAGTCTGTGTGGGCCGGGAGTTCTCTACTGTCAGTATAAACAGTACCTAAGTGAAAACAGACTTTCTTATTACCTTTTCTCTTTGCTTTCCACTCCCACATAACCACAGAGGTAATGGCACCGTGCAGTGCAGGGTCTTTCATCTTGGCCAACACACGACTCATTTACTTCCATGACCTACATATATGCAACATAAAATCCATGCTAGTAGTCAAAGTAGGAAGCTCTAGTCAAAGAGACCCTGTGTCCTGTCCCAGGATGCTGCACAGCAGCATCGCCAGCACTAGGCTGGTGCATCTCCACAAGTGCCACCACACCTCACCTGCTTGCAGTGGTCCCCATCCAGCAACCTTCTCTTTCATCTTTCACATGACGTTGCTTTAGCTGATCCATGAATGCTCCAGATGTGACCCTGATCAAAATGGTGCCTTTTCCTCTATTTAATAAGAAACTCTTCTTCTCCTTTTCTGAATCTTTTCTGTATGGGTCCTACTCATTAATTTCTCAGCTTGCATCAGCTGGATTATTTTTTTCCAGGGGGGGGCATGCAGCTTTCAGCTGCTGTTCTGCAACACCTCCTGCACAGCAGAGTGATGTGGGCTGGCCTAAGAGCTTCCTTCATGTCCTCTCTCACCCTGAAACCTATTCCAACAGCTCTTGCTTGTAGTGAACCTCCTGTGTGCCAAGAACAACAATAGAAATAGTAAAGCTTTGAGGCAGTTCTTGGAAGTCATGAGACCCTTATTTAAAGGGGATTAAAGAGGAGATTTTATAAAGTTTCATGAAAGGTACTTCTGAAAAGAAGATATTGTAACAAGAGCACTTTGAAACCTCCGCTGGGAAATTGGAGCCTGCATGAAACTTGACAGGTTTTGAGTTTCATCACCAACACGGAACAGCTCAGGGTCACTGAATAGTTCATACCCTTTCTACAGCTAGGGTAAGCATGAGGGTCCTGGGATGCTGTAAGTAAACACTGGCATCCCATTAGCATTCATCTTTTTACTATGGCTGACTCTAGCACCTGTGGAACTGGTGCTGTTCAGCATCTGTGGGCTTTCATGATCCATTTTCATCTCCTTCATGACCTTGCTCTGAACACAATGTGGATGTGAAGTTAGCATTCTCCCTCCTTTTGCCTTTCAGTAAATTAAAGGGTCTCCACAGCTCTTGGGGTGAGATAAGATGCAGTTTGAATCAATGGAGTAATTACAGAAGAATATGATACTAATGGAGCTGATTTGAATGCGTATCTAAGGATGAATGCTGTGGCTCCATGCCCAGACGGTGCACACTTTCCTCACAATGACTTATTTATAACTTGACACATCACAGCTCTGCTGTTTTGTAGCTCAGCAGCATTCATGTCACTGATAAAGCAAACTGTCAATATTGTGCATCCTTACTGGGCCAGGCATGGCTGCTGAGTGGTATTTCCATCTCATGGACGTTTCATCTTCAGCTGCAAAAACAGGAGAGAAAGTTTGATGCAGCTTCACCAGGGGTAAATTGTGCCTAAGGGGCCACAGGATTGATGTTGTATACTGCAGCAACTGCATCAGTGGATGAGAGAAAACCTACTGATCAGAAGTCATATGCCTGGACTTCTGTAAGGCCTTTGATGTAGTTCCCTCCCCCAACATTCTTGCTTCTAAATTGGAGAGATACAGATTTGATGGATTATGTGTATATTATATGTGTAAGTAACTGGCTGTATAGACACAGTCAACATTTCGACATCCAAGTGGAAACTAACAATGAGTGGTGGCATTCCCTGTGGCATTGCATGCTCCTGGCCTGACAGTGTTTCTTTGCTTCTGCTTTTCTTATTTGTCCCATACTCATAGGTTGAGGACTACTGTACCTAGAGACATAATACCTAACACATCGGGCTAGGTGGCCCCACAAAATGTATATCTGGACGGCAATGGCATGGCAATAGTCCAAATATACAAAGATGCAAGCAAGCATTCAGCCTCTCCCCTACCACCATGCCTAAATACTGACTTTTAGAGAAGTCATACCTAAATCATAAGAAGAAAGGTGTGAGGGTTTGGGGTTTTGTTCATTTGTTTGTTTGTTTTTCTTTAATGGAAGCATTTAGATCACAAATAAGTGTGCCAACAGTGCCAAAAAAACAAATCATCTGGGCCATTAGTTCCCCTAATGAAACAACTGGGCACAGTCAGACCTAAGTGTTTGATGTGGCAGCATCATCCCAAGAGAGATTGTTATTGATTTCAGTGCCTGAGCATCAGATGCAAACTGCTGTTGTTTAAGCTTGTCAGGCTTCAAAACATACCATGGAACATTATTTTGTGTAAGGGCTCTACTTGGACACTGAAGCCCCTCCAAGAATAGTGGCAGGTTCCTGCAATTTAGGACCAGCTATGCTTTTTTTCCATACACCTGTGGTCACAGCTCTCCAGCTGCTCTGTGTAAATTAGTGCTTTTTTGGTAACACTCAACAATTAAACAGGAGAATGCCCCAGCAATAGCAGAAGGGACCCTTAGCTTTCCTGCTCTGTTACAAAGCAGGCATATGCTGTGCCTTCTCTGGGGACAGGATGGTCTTTTCACCTATACACATGCATAGCTGCCTCTAGTCCTGCTGTTATACTGGCTTTAAGAAGAGAAGTAAAGGCATATAACACAGATAACAAATCATTCAGTGGATAAAAGCTATTGAATAATGTTTAGATCCAAATGCCAAAAAAGCATGCCATGTGTTCCTTGCTTTTCATATTCTGATTCTTGTGATAGGGATGGGGTGAAAAGTTCTCAACTAATCTATTTAGAAACAGAATTTGTGGCTGTCCTTTGGCATATTAGGAAAAGACAGCAGCTGGGTGACAAAAGATTAAATCCCTTTTTAAGAACCTAAAGGGAAATTTGGACAGATATTTCTTGCTGACAAGGAATATTAGTCCTTCACTTGGCATCTGTAGGAATGAACTTCAGCTACTTAAAAATTGGCATGGGACAGTAGAGAACTTCAATGGTAGACCAAAATCTTCCACAGTTCAAATGCAAGATCCAGGCTCTCCTGGAGAATTGAAAAACAAACAAACAAAAACAAAAGCTCAAAACAAACAAACAAAAGTAATTAAATCCAGCATGACTTTGCTATCCAAGTTTCAGCTCAGTGAGATTTCAAATGCCTGATGAAATTTCTTGCTGACTGACTGGTGTCTTCACTGGTAAGATCAAGTGCTCGTGATCCAGACAAGCATCAGTATCTGCAAGGGATGATGCACATCTCTCATCAGAATAGGATACTTTTCAGACTTCAATTTATTTGTGTGAGCAAAGCTTTACTCTCTTCCCTATAAGGACCACAGCAATGCCTCTTCAGTTTTTCTGGATGTCTTTATGACCAGGTCCTTTGCTAATACGAAGCCAAACTCCTCTTATGCTTCCACAAATCTGTCTAAAAGCTCTTGTGTTCTGTCAACATCTTCTGCAGATCTGACTGACCTTCACAGACCACTCCTTTTGTATGCCAAATTTCTCAGTGCTAGATGTCTCCCTGCTAGAAGATATGTGGCCTTCTAGATCTTAAAAGCAAATGTCTTCTAGTGAAAAAATCCATTCTGCTTCTGTTTCTTTCTATGCAGCTTCAAAACCTGACTGAACTTGAGTCTTTGATATGTTTTTCTATACTCTCTGGAGGCTGAACATAAGAATTTTTCTTCCAGTTCTTCTACTGTTATTCAATCAGATAATATCCTTTGACAGAACATCTAATATTAATTATGCAGTCACTATACAATTCCCACTATACAGAACTGCCACCCTTTATGATATGTAAAGGTAGATGTATAGTTGAGGTAGGAGAGCAGGAGGAAAGAACAATTTATTTGTGTACAAGATACTTTCAGAAAATCACAATAGCTGCCAATAGACTTCTTGAAATGAATGGATATGGACATTTCCAGACATCTTGCTCTAGCTTAGCAAAGGGGTAAAAGCAAAGCAGTGTCATCTCAGAAGTCTTCTTCCCTTGGTTCTCACCTTGACACCATTTAGTTGGTCCAAACTCAGCAGCTGAAATCATTCACCATCATGATATGCTAGGACATTTCTCAAACTCTTTTCATGTATAACAGTGGTGTTTCTGGTCTCCTCAGACAAATGAAACTGCTGCTGCTCAGAAGCCTACAGAGGTTCAAGCAGTTACTTCATGGATCTTTACTGCTTTGGGCTTTCATATCCTTAGGGTCTGTGCTCCTCCCAGTCCAGGGCAAAGGCTGAAGTGGCCTGGGTCCCTCTTGCTGGTGGCTTCTCAGAGATAGACTGAGTGAAACTAATTAATCCCACTGGTGCTCCTCACCTTTACAGTGGGCTTGTGGGGTTTTTTGTTTGTTTGTTTTGTTTGATTTTTTTTTTTGTTGTTGTTTTTTCATATATGATTTTAGTATTTCTTGGCCTAAAGGTTTCAGGAGTCCCTCTCTGTTTCCAGGCCATGACTTACTGTGCTTTTTCCCAGCCTGTCCTCAATGGGCTGAAACTGGAACTGCAGCTGTGATGGGTAGGCACAGGAGGAGGCTTGTGCACCTCAGAGCTTGTGCATCTTAGAGCTCATTTGCTCTCCTGCCACACATTGCAGGTCACTCAATAAAAGCTGTTAATCTCTCTATGCAAGATATGGCAATCAGCTTGGATATCCTTCACTGCCATCTCTGCAGGGCTTTTTCTGGACAGCTGCCCTTCTCTTCCCTCTCCATCTCATCCAAAATGGTTTGCAGCTGTTGGTCATGCCTGACATTCACCCAATGAGAGATGAGAGTCTCTGCTGTTTTTCAAAAGACTGGAGCACGTTCCAAGTCTTCATGGGCACTGGGAAGAGCAAGAAGACCCCAGAGACACAGGAAGCAAATAAAATTAACAGTGCTTTAGCAGCAAACCAAAACTCATTATTCAGATCATGCCTGGCTTTTGAGCTGAACGTCCCTGGAGTCACACACACATGCATGCATGCACACTCATAGAGGTGCTTAAAGGCTTCCTGGGAAGGAAAGGAGCTTGCATCTTGCCATCCTGAGCCACTCAAGAAGGGGAGAGAGGAGACTGCAAAGAGGATTGTGAAGCCCCAGTGCTGCCTTGGGAAGAGCAGTACCAAGTTATCAGGGCCCTGGCTGAAGCCAATGGCTTTACAAAGAGCTTAAAGCTTGCTTGCTCTTATTTTTCAGGCTTTTTTTTTTTTTTTTTTAAGCCTCCTTTTTTCAGATGTATTTGTCTTTTCTGTATGAGGATTTTCCTGGTAGGCTTTGCTTGTATGCCCAGTAAAGAAAGCTGACACAGGCAGATTTTAATTAAACCATTCTTTTAGCTCCCCGGGCTAGTGTAATTTAACTTCTTCTCAGAGATAATATTAACACTTATGTCACTTTTCATCATCATTAGTTTTGCTCGTGGAATTGGCATTGGAGAGAAATCCCCCTCCGGATGCAAATGCTCACTGAATCCTATTGTTTCAGTTCCCTTCAGCCATCGTTTCCCAGCCTAAGAACAAATGTTACCAGCAACAGGAAGGAGTTTGATTTTCCAACAAAATCAGCAAAATCGGACGTGCAGAGAGAAGGCAGAATATTTCACTAAGAGCTGCCTGGACAGAGGCATCATTTGTCAATAAAATGGAAAAAAAAATCAAAACCCCAAAGCAGGTACTGTCTGAAAGGGAGTGAAAGGGGAGACTTGGAAGTTCGTAGCATCCTAGTGGCAGAGGTCTAGACGAAGGGAGAGCAGGGAGTTCGGGAGAACACTCCTCTGTCCTGAAATCAGCAGCTCTCCCTCTCTTCTCACCCACTTGTCAGTTCATTAGCAGCCCTAATTGCCATCTGAGGTAATAAAATAAACACCACCATAAGTGGAATGCTCCAGGATTAGCAGCTTAGGCCTGGCAGGTTATGAGTTTACACTTTTCTCAGCCTGGAGAACAGACAGATAAATAAGAAAGTATGGTTGTGTGTATGTTGGTGTGTTGGTTTGAGATAATTGGAGAATCTGAGTGAGAAATTAGACTATTGGCTGAGAGAGAGTTAAACACACAGTGTCACTTCACCGAGTTTCACTGAGAAAGGAAAAAAAAAAAGTTGTTTTAAGAGATGTTCTCAAAACATCCAAATAGCCAGTCTGCTCGGTCTGTGCCTGACTGCGGCTGCTTTCTCTTTTGTCTCTCTAAATTTGCTGGCTAAATTCAGAGTAAAATCACTAAAACCACTAACTTTTTCTCCTACCACTAATCTCTCTGATCTTCAGCTTATCTGCAGCATCATCAGGTGGTGTTATAAGGCTGGGGAAGGGGGGAAAGGTGGTAGGGGGGAGTTTGGTTACCCTCTCTTGGGGATTTTGGTCTCCAGGAGGGGTGTGGTGTGTGTATTACCTTTTTTACTGTATATTTCTGTAAATATCTGTTATATCTTATAAATATTTGCTTGTATATTTGCATTGCTGTAAATATAAAGCTTCATTTATTAACTTCCAGTGTTTTTTTCTGAGTTTTAGCCAGGGTTTATAAAAGATGGGGGGGCAGGTAACCGCTTAACCCACTACAGTTGGTTATTATATTGCCCTCCAAGCTGCAAATGCTGTGCTATTCGATTTCAGAGGCTCATCCTTTGTTGCAAGGATAGCAAAAAAAGTAGCTCTTGTGAAGCAAAGCTTAGTTAGGACTTAAAGCCCAGGAGGGAGGAATGCATATATTTAGACATAAGGAAGCATCTGGAGCCCATCTTGCTTTAATGCTGTTTCTAGGAGACTTAGTTTGGGTGCTAGACAAAGCTATGATCACTTTGGTAGTTTACACTGACATAGCGAGGTGGTGCCTCGTCAGCCCATATGGGCATGTTACCAGAGAAGATGTGCTGCCACTTTGTTCTTTTAGAGGCAGAAATGCTGGTGGGGGCTCTTGCCAGGCTCCTGTGTCCTCTCCCGGACTTGGAAGTGGTTGCCACAAGAGCAACTACTGATTGTACCTGCCCTTGGTTTGTGCACAAGCATGCTACAGCACAGGAGGGGAATATTGGAACCCAGGCTGAGTTTTTGCATATCCTGGATGGGCACCCTAACTTGCAGGGGCATGTAAATCATGCAGGATATTTAAAGACTCTATGCTGCTCTCCGGATGCACCAAGGTGTTAGAGGAAAGAAGGGGTTTTTGTGATTGGTTTCTTCTCTAAAATACGGTGTCACTGTGGCTCGTACTTCTGCTTTGATACCTGTTGCAGTACTAACAACAGCTCATCACTGGTCCTTTCCCACGCTCTTCCTTCCTCTTTTCTGAGCCTGCTTTTTATCTTTTATTTCTTAATGTTTCTCCCTGCTGCACATTTGCTGTTATAAATCCCAAACTGACCTTCAAAATGCCCTAGCAAACCTGTGTTATGTATAACAACAAATGCTAGACATGGAATCTGGTGCTGTTTGCTCTCCTTCCTTCTCACCCCCTCCAAAACAAACCAAACAATGTAGGTGCCTGAATTGTTTTCACTCACAGCTTTAGACCGAGCATAGTTGGCTCAAGCTCAGCTGCAGGGGTGGTGGACTGTTGTAGGAGGGGAAGGGCTGAGCACAAGCATTCATCATGCCTGAAATTAATTCTGTTTCTGCTAGAGACATTTTTGTTGTTGCCATTTGGCAAACAAAACAAAGCAAAAACCCAAGATGGAAAACTTGGATCGGCTCTAATAGATTTATCAATATTCACCATGGCTGTGCATCAGCAAACTCTAGTTTCATAATGAGGCTTCTTAAAGTATTGATGTTTGACGCCAGTGTGGATATTTTGGCTCTGCAGTTCTGCCTTTCCTGGTTGTCTCATCAAATGCATCACAGCAGCGTGACACCTGCTAACCTCTAGAAATACCCAACTACGCTGCTGCCAATGATTTTCTGTAAATGATCCGTTCAAAGGCTTTTAATGTATTTTGGACCACAGTCATTGTGGATTTCTGGCAATGGCAAAGGGTAATAAGATAATGGGTACATGTTTTCCAGTGCTGTGCTCTACTCTGCTCATCCTGCCAGCCTGCTCTGTGCAGGTGGAGCTAGAGGACAGGAACCCAAACCAGTTACTTTGCACATGAGTTCTGTAAGCGGAATAAGAAGAAGCTTAGCAGACTTACTGAACTGATACAGGAACTTGGCATTGCATTTTCTTCTTTTTTTCTTACCTAAGGGGTAGAAATCCCAGAAGCACATAACTTCAGAATCTCAGAATCACAGAATGTTAGGGGTTGGAAGGGACCTCTAGAGATCAAGTCCAACCCTACTGCCAAAGCAGATTCATCTAGGGCAGGCTGTTCAGGAATGCAAGTCTCCAGAAAATGACACTCTGCAACCTCTCTGGGCAGCCTGTTCCAATGCTTCATCACCCTCACTGTAAAGAAGTGCCTCCTTGTGTTGAGGTGGAACCTCCTGTGTTCTAGCTTGTACCCCTTCTTTCTTGTTCTATCACTGGGCACCACCAAAAAGAGCCTGGCACCTTCATCTTGACACCCACCCCTCAAATGTTTAAAGCCTTCTTTTCTCAAGACTCAACAGCCCCAGGTCTCTCAGTCTTTCTTCATAGGAGAGATGTTCAAGTCTGTCAATCATCCTCATAACTCTCTGTTGGATTGTCTCCAGCAGATCCCTGTCTTTCTTGAACTGGGGAGCCCAAAACTGGTCACAGTATCCCAGTGTCCAGGGTCTTTCATGGGAGACAAGTAACCTAATATGGCAAGGTAAAGTTGTTGGCTTTTTTTTTTTTTTTCCCAGAATAAATTAAAGATTAGTTATTCCAATTCAGTTTTTAACCTCTTTTGTCTTATTATTCTTCAGCTGGCTTGAAAACAAGGGTGGGGATGACTGGGAAGAAATCTCCCAGGTAACTGGGATGCAGCTATCTGATGCAGATCTTTCTTTACTGCAAATTATATCATAACATATATCAAATCATATCATTTATTATCAGGAGACTTGTGCGCTCTATCCTTGCCAGGGTTACATTAGGAGCTCTGGAAGTTTAACTCTGATTTCAAAGGGAGATATTCAGCTACTAATCCTTTTCAGGTTCATAGAGAAATGTGGAGGGAGTCATCTCACCATTGAAGGACTGACAGACATTACTCTGCTATCTGCTGTGAGCCTGATCTGGGACGGGGCAGTGGATAAAGGCTGTTTCCTTGCTTGTAGAAGGCATTAAGCCCTGCCTTGCTGAGAGAAGCAAATTGTGGCAGCTTGCCCCTTCCAACAGCTCAACTCCCTTTCCCCTTTCTCTCTTTCGTCCCTCCTTCCTGCTGTGTTAAGTCACATTGTATAGTGACCCTGCTAGCTCCATGCTCAAATTGCTGCAACTCTGCTAGTGGTTTCTTCTGCTCTCTAAGCAAAAAATTATGTAGTACAGAGCAATGTGGTGTTTTCAACTTACTGAAGACCTCCTAAGCAGGTTCTCTTCTTCTTACTTACATGAGAGTCCTACAAACAACATNAAAAAAAAAAAAAAAAAAAAAAAAAAAGTCTTCTACAGAGAAGACTGCAACTTAACACCCCAAACTCACCATGTACTGCCTGAGATGAGAATGTTCATTCCTTCTAGGATATTAGATCTGAATAACAAGGAGATACTTCCAGGTTTTTTTTGTTCTTTCTTCCCCCAGATTTTGTAGAACAGCATATGCTTCATATTTGTGCAGTGGTTCCTTGCCTCCTCTCCTCCTCAGCAGAGCCTTCCTCCCCTCCAGAGCCCTCTGCTGCACCAGTAGGACTGCTTTGGCCTGTAGCTGTACATGGCTAAGCTTTGCCCCTGTCTGTACTCCTGCTCTCTCTTTTTGTCCACCTTGCTCCTGCTACCTCAGTTTTCCTGGACTGAGGAGGTTTGGAACAGGTTTTGATGAAGCAAGGAGCAGTCTCACTGCAAGAATGCCACAGCTAAAGCTGATACTGCAACAGAACTCTGCTGCACCTTGTGCAAAAACTGAGGTTCACCATGGTCAACAGTAGGTGATGAGATAGAAGGCTCCATGCCCCACCATGTCTCCCACTCTCTAATCTTGTGTCTCCTAAGACTGTCCCAAGCAAAGCCAAAGAAGCTGCCCTAAAAAAAGCTGAAGTGATTGACTTTCCTACAGAGCAACATTGCATCACCAGTGAGATATGGACAAATCCCACCCACATGGGAGGATTGTTCTATCCTTTTATTTCAGCCTTCCTGCCTTAATCCAGGATATGCTTTGGCAGATGGTCTGCAGGCTCAGATGATCTGTTGGCCTCAGTTCATTGCTTGCATAAATTCTTCAAGGAAGCCTATTAATACTAAAACTCTCAAGAAGTGAATTTGAAGGAAATTCCTTTGATGTCTCATGAGATGTTTGAAATCAGACCATGGTTGACTGTTAAAGGTTTGCCCATTTCACATTCCTGGGAAAGGAACTGCTTTCCTTTACATCCTTCGCACTGAGAACCTTTCATTTATAGTGCTCCTGCATCCCTGCAGGACAGAATTGCTCATTTCTGCTGGCATCACCATGTAAAGTCCTCTAGAGAACTAGAAGTCTCTGCCTCTCTCCAGAGTTGTGATGTAGTAAAAAGAAGGCACTTGGAAAGAAATCCATACAAGAAAATTAATAGCCCTAAATGGCAGAAGGAATCCTTATGTACATCTAATCTAACCTCCCAAAGAGCTTAGTCATTGGCTATTACATATTAATATCCCCACAAAGATCAACAAGAAAGTCCAGCAGTGTTCCAGCTTGTCTTTGAAAGAGATATCTGTTTTACTCCACCACTTTTGAAAGAGGCATTGCTTAGAGCCAGAAACATATTTTATTGATTCAACTACTTTAAATAATAAAAGGAGAGGCAGCTTTCTTCTCATTGCTAATGGCTAAATTTACTTTTCTTCCTCCTCCAAATTCTACTTGATTTGGCCTTCGGTAGGCGCTTTTTTCTTGGAAACTACTAGGAATTGTTCTTAAGTAATGAAGGGTGCTTCCTTTGCAGCATCCTAACCATTATGTTCCTGATGAGCCTTTGAACTCACAGGAAGACACTACCTTCCTTATCTGGAAAGCAATCCTCTTGGGCAAGAAGTTGAAGGCTATTTGTGCTTGGAAAGAAGAGTACTTTTCATAGGAATGCAACTGTTTGTTCCCAGCCAAAGATCACACCTGTGAGCCTTTGATTCAGAGAGTCCTATTGTGATTAAAAAAGCTTTGTGAAATAGCAGCGTGGTCTCCCCCTGTGAAACAGAAGATTAAATCATGATCACCCTGCTGTTGACTCAACTGTTAGCAGCTGAAATATTATTTGCTCAACACACTTAACTGGTTTATGATCTGTGGGAAGATGCTGTGGTTAGAGAACCTCTGGAACACAACTGAGCCTCACAACTTCCCTGTTAAAAGAGAATTATTCGTATTTACCAAGGGGGTTAAAATTAAAAGCAGGCTTTCATGAGGAGTTCAAGCCAACTCAGCTCTGCCTGACTGCCAAAAGGGACAGTCCTGCTTCCCCATCTCATCCAGTCGCACTGCCAGCAGTGCATTCCTGCCACTGTCACTGGCTCGCAGTTGTGAAACCACATGGTGAGGCAGGTCATCCTGTTAATCTGGCTGAAAAACAACCCATCAAACTGATACAACTTGCTAACAGCTGCACAAAGAATTGTGCCGACCCAAACAAGCAAGCAGAAATGTGTGGCCAGGGCAGGGAGTAGGCAGGACCACAGCTTCGGATGAAATGTGGTCTTAGATGGGCTTAAATTAGTTGTGAACCATGGGCATAGCTGAAAGGACATTCCAGTGTTGGTCCTGGTGCAGGATGGTGAGGGCCCACTTCCTTCAAAGGGATTTATAAGCAGAGATCAGAAAAATCTCTTGATCAAGGTCAAGAGAAAGGTTAGTGTTGACTGCAAGCAGAGCATGCAGAATGTGGACTGAATGTGATGGGACCCAAAACCCAGCAGCTTGGCAGGTCCACACTGCCAAGCCTTGTCATGGCTGGGAGATGGTTTATGAAATCCTAACCCTTTGCACTCATGCTGCTATAAAGTAAATGCACCTGATAGACCATGGGAGGATTGTTGGTGGTAGGTGTCTCCAATGGACAGGTAGTGATGTATCTGCAGAAAGGGACACAGGGAGTCCTCAGCCTTTTTTTCTTAGGAGCTCCCTATGTTCCTTCACATGGGTGAAAAGGTGGATTTCCTGGGGCAATAACAAGACGGGTAACCCTCTCCCCATTGCTGCTACCCTATGTAAGATGCATTTGGTGAGTCACACAATGTTAACAATGCTGGTCTCACTACAGCTGGGGCCTCCCCCAGCATGCACATTACATGGGCTGTTCCTGGCTCACAGGCTGTAATATAAATTCAATGTGGAGATGTCTTTCTCCAGATACTGGTTTTGTGGTCTGCATTTTTACGTGCTTCTCACTGTGATGCAAGCTGTAGTCTGCCTCCAGCTCTGCAGCTGACTACAGCCCAGCCCCTCCACATGCCACCTGCACAGAAGGGGGTTGGAGTGAAGCTGGGGATAAATCAGTGAGAAGGAACATGGCCAGTATGGAGGGACGTGACAAACCCCTGCTCTGTGATGTTTAGGGTTGTGCATGCATGTGTTTTGTGAAAGCAGAACATTTTTAGATCATATTTCTGCCAGCACTGATGAGGATTAAAGATGAAAGAGTTTTCTCAAGGCTTTCTGCCTCATTTTCCTAATGCCAGCAGAGAAGTGCAACCTTCCTGATCTGAGTGCTAGATGTTCACCACTGCTGCAACTGCCCATGCTGCTTGCACTGTACATGTGCCATCAGGTTGTTCCCAAACCATAACAAGGAATTTTCCACTCGGCAAATCTCAGTTAGAAATATGAGAACCCAATCTCCTCACATCACCCTAATCCTGGGCCAGTCAGAGACATAGGGACGGGGCTACAACAAGGCAAATGGAAAAGGCAGAATAGTTGAGGCTGAGAAACCATCTTCAAAGAATTCCACAACGATGCTTCAAGATCAAATTTACTGTTACAGACTATCATGACACCTTAAAGAGCAGTCTACCCTTTCCTCCCTCGTCTCCACTTATGCTGTCATTAACATAGTGCATTTAGGTAGTGACCAGGGATGGGGAACTGCTACAGGGTTGCAATGCAGACTGCAGCAGAGAAGAACCTTGCTCCAGCCCAGTTTACCCATCTGAAGCTCACCCATGGCTTCCAGTGCTGGTGCTAATCTAGAGGGGAAGACAGCATCCACCCTGCACTCAAGCTATCCCTCTCTGGAGTCCTCCCTCTTCCCCCAGATTGTGAGGATCACTGGTTTGTGGCCCGTAACACCACGCAGGATGCAGATGTTGTCCTTGCCTCGCACTGTGCTGTGTTGCAGGCTCTGGCACTGCTCTTGGCTGTCCACAGGTCTCCTGCTGAGTGGCCTGACCACATTTACTATGCAGCTTTGCTTGCTCATGTGGAGAGTACAGCTAATAGTCCAAACAGTAAAGCACACCACAGCAGCCAATTTCAATGCTTTTATGTTGGACACTGCTTAGAAGTCTCCAGTTTTCTGGGGTAAAATTATGTCATGCCAAGTTCTCAGTGAACAGGCTTAGATCCTTTCCTTACACTTTTTATTATTGTTCTGAATTCAGATCAAAACATATTCAGAGGTCTACTTTTCATAGGTTCAGATGTCTACTCCCCATAGGTTTTCCCCTGTGTTGTTCAAAAGGCTCTGCTGCATGCTCCCTGTGGGACTGTTCCACATTTACTGTAAGAATTGTTAAAGCTACTTTGCTGATGAAGATCTCATCTCTCCTCCCCCCAAAAGCTCTACTAAGCTTCAGCAGAAATAAGAGCATAAGAAATAAGAGACTGTTGCTGTCTCACTGCTGGCTGGCTCATCCTTTTGTATAGGGTCATTTCTTCATAACTCAGGAGTCTTTCCAGCCTGACAAACCAGTGTGCCACTGCTGCATTCAGGGACTTGCTCTGGCAGTTATCTCTCTAACCCACCTCTGACTGTACAAGAACACCAGCCTATTCCTCTCAACTTGTGGGAAATAAGTAGGTTTTGTGAAGTGATGATATCTGACAGCACTTTCCATGAATGAGGCACTTTCTGTGACAGGGCTTTGTTAAGATCTGAGGGTTTAGGTACCCGTGAACCTTAGTGTATCTTCTGTGCTTGGTCAGCAGACAGAATTTGCAAAGGAGCATGTGCTCTATGGGAAATGGAATGCTTACAGTGGCTTCATTGTCAAACTTTGACAACAAGAACAGAGTAGACTGGACAAGTCTTTCACAGAATCACAGAATGTTAGGGGTTGGAAGGGACCTCGAAAGATCATCCAGTCCAACCCCCCTGCCAGAGGAGTTTCACCTAGAGTAAGTCACACAAGAATGCATCCAGGTGGTTTTGAATGCCTCCAGAGAAGGAAACTCCACAACCTCTCTGGGCAACCTGCTCCAGGGCTCTGTCACCCTCTCACTGAAAAAGCTTTTCCTTATGTTCACATGGAACTTCCTTTGCTCCAGCTTGCTCTTGTTGCCCCTTGTCCTATCACTGGACATCACTGAAAAGAGCCTGGCTGCATCCTCCTGACACCTTTCACAAATTTATAAGCATTAATGAGGTCAGCTCTCACTACCTTCTCCAAGCTCCCTCAGCCTTTCCTCAGTAGGGAGATGTTCCACTCCCTTCATCACCTTTGTGCTTTTAAGCAGTTCCCTGAGGTTATTCTTGAACTCTTGCCCCACCAGGGCAGAGCAGAGAAGGAGGAGAACCTCTCCCAACCTACTAACCACACCCCTTCTAATACACCCCTGGGGATACCACTGGCCTTCTTGGTCACAAGGGCACATTGCTGGCTTGTGGTCATCCTTCTATCTCCAGGACCCTCTCTTCTGTGCTGCTCTCTAATCCCTTTATCCCTAAGATTATTACAGATTTAAAGCAAGTCACTTTTGGGACAAGAGTGTAGTGACCCCTATTTAAGGAACACATGTATTACACTAATACATTTATTAATATCAGTAAGGAAAGAAAGATACTGGCCTTCCTGAGACATTTATCTGAGCATTTTAACACTGCATGATTAATTTGCACTGTGAAGCAGGCAAAGCTGTACGCAAATTTGAGTCTATTTTGTAACACTTTTCCCAAAGCACAGTTCAGTTCCAGTTCTTCATCACTAATGGACATTTATGATTGCAGAAGTGAAGCTGAAAAATAAATCAGAGACTGCAGAACTCTCCTTAACCTAAAAGTTTGGTGAGTTGTGCAGGCCAGACAGATTTATGTATTTCCCCTTGTAGAGGTTGTGTATTTTTAGTTTTGTGAGATGCAGTAGAATATGAATCATTGAACTCCAAAAACAAAAGTATCCAGAGACTTTTTAAGGTTGGTTCTGGTGGGTAGGGCTTTGGTTCTGATTTTATTTTGTTGTTGGTTTGGGGGTTTTTTTGGGTTTTGGTGAATAGAACATTGCTGGATACATAGAGCTGGGACAAATGGATGACAGAGGCTTTCCAGAAGTCTGCAGTGGTGAAGGGAGACACTTAAAACTAGTAGATGTGGGCCAAGAAACCCACCAAAGAGCATGTGAAAGAGACTCTGTGTGTCCCCAGGGCCAGAGAGGCAGTATCTGCTACAGGATCCCGGTGTGGGAGGTTTGTGTTGGAGAGAAGAGGGATGGGGTGCTGTAAAGCTGTGAGGAGCAGGAGGTAAAGATGGTCTTGCTTCAAATTTTAAAGCCGAGACCCCTGATGCTAACACAGGAGGGATATTATGTGACTTGGTGAGCAAAGCCATTGGGAAACCTGGAAAAGGGGAAAGGAGGCAATACCCATGTGGGAGTCTGATGGGCTTCTACATGTGGGATATTTGAATATTACATGGAAAACATGAAGCAGAACTGAGAGTTGTAGCCTACACAGCAGGGCTGGGCAGGGAAGTCTACTCTCCGCCTTCTACTCCACCTGGGTTTGATTGGAAAGGTCCAGAAGCTACTGAAGGTTCTGGAGAATGCATTTCTAAATGAGAAGATGTACTTGGTGAATCCAGTGGTATCTAGATATGTAGCAAGGAATCTTAAGAAGTTCACATCTTGTGATGTATGGTCCATAGGAACCATTCTACAGTTCTGTTTGACCCAAGTGGCATCTAGAGTGCTGTGTCGCTTGAGGTCTCTAGTGTGTCATGTGTCTTGCTGACAAGTGCAGAAAATAATGAACATTCAGGAGAGAATCATAGAATGGTTTAGGTTGGAAGAGACCTCAAAGATCATCCAGTTCCAACCCCCTGCCACAGGCAGGGACACCTCCCACTAGATCAGGATGCTCAAGACCTCATCCAGCCTGGCCTTGAACACATCCAGGGAGGGAGCAGCCACAACCTCCCTGGGCAACCTGTGCCAGTGTCTTGCCACCCTCACTGTGAAGAACTTCCTCCTAACATCCCGTTTAAATCTCCCCTCCGCCAGTTTAAACCCTTTACCCCTTGTCCTGTCATTACAAGACTTTGTGAACAGTCCCTCCCCAGCCCTCCTGTAGGCCCCCTTCAGATACTGGAAGGCTACTATAAGGTCTCCTTGAAGCCTTCTCTTTTCCAGGCTGAAAAGCCCCAANGGAGAATCACCTCCCTTGCCCTGCTGGCCACACTGCTCTTAATGCAGCCCAGCACACAGTTGCTGTCTGGGCCACATGTGCACACTGTTGGCTCATGTTGAGCTTCTCATCCACCCAGACCCCCAGGTCCTTTTCCTCAGGGCTGCTCTCCAGCCACTCACCATCCAGCCTGGATTTGTGCTTGGGATTGCAGCGACCCAGGTGCAGGACCTTACACTTTGCCTTATTGAACCTTAGGAGGTTGGCTTGTGCCCACCTCTCCAGCCTGTCCAGGTCCCTCTGGATGCCATCCCTGCCCTCCAGCAAGTCGACTGTGCCACACAGCTTGGTGTCATCTGCAAACTTGCTGAGGGTGCACTCGATTCCTCTGTCCATGTTTCTGACAAAGATGTTAAACAGCACTGGTCCCAGCACTGACCCCTGAGGGATGCCACTTGTCACTTTTCCAATGAAGTTGGTTGTGGCGTCTGCTTGTGCCTTTATGTTGCTCTGTAGTGCTCATATGTTCACAGGATGGCTTCTCCCTGCCTGACAGGTAATGTGAACCCACACTCATATCCAAGTGTGTGATTAAGGTTGATTTGGATGAGCCTTTATGCTGTTCTGATGTCCCTTGGGAGGTGCAGTGATCCCTTGCAAGTCCTGTCAGCACCCTTGCCATGCCACAGGACAGAAGGGTGATAGGACACAAGGAGACAGTGCACTCAGCAGGATGCTCATCCCACATCAGCTGGGCTATCCTGGCATGGAGCCTTCCCAAGCAAAGGACACAAGAGGCAGGATGACAGCATGTGGATACCCAAAGGCACTGAGTCTCCCTGTCCCTTTGCACATGTCATTCTCTGCCATCCTGGAGGGGATTATTTCCTTCCACTGCAGTAGCCCAAGGGAAATCAGCTAAGTGTTACAAAGGGAAAAATGAGAAGACAAAATCTCTCAGCTGTTCCCCTGCTGTGCAGGAGCATAGGAACAGCTGTGAGTAGGTTTAGCTCCCACCTTCTGGACAAGGACTCAGTGGGAAATGATAAACATTCCGCAGCACTTTGAAAGCTGCCGTGAGAGACTGATCATAAAATCATAGAATCATAGAATGTTTTGGGTTGGAAGGGATGTCAAAGATCATCCAGTTCCGATGGGGCAGGGCAGTGTTGCAGACTTCAAGCTTTGCCTTTGTAATCTGATTATCTGCAGGATTCCTCTAGCGAAGGCAACACAAGCACAGTGCCTATGCTGTGCCAGCCGCCCACACACACATGGCCTTTGGATGAACACTCGTCCATGGGTGACCTGCAGGTCAGGGGACTGCCTAAGATCTTAATTCCTGGTAATGGGAAAGTGACTAGTTTGACTTTTCTAAACCACCCTCACACACACCTTCCATTTCTTGAAAGTGTTTCCTCCACAGTCTCTCATAATTCTCTGAAGCCTCTGAATTCTTGATCAAAACAAGTACTGAAAATTTGTCTCTCACCCAGTTGAACTTTTTCCCATTGAGCAGTGACTTGAAGGGCTGAAAGGGTGGAAAATGGATAAGCAAACATTTGTTTGCTTCTAAATAAACTACAACTAAGAAACAAGAGAGTGCTGTGACTTCGCCACCTGTGCCTTCCCCTGCCCCACACAAATCTCTGAGCTCTGCTAACCCAAGCAATGCACTTGCACAACTGGGACAAAGGCTGTTTCCTGCCTATTGGTGATTAGTTAGTGGACTGTGTTGCCCCTACTTGGAATCTCTGCCACATATCTCTGGTGCTTCCCCTCATCAAGCATAGGAGCACCATGGTGTGACATAGAGCCTGTATCCATCTGTTTCTGCATCTTTCACGTTCCTCTGCTTCTCTGGTGTTGCTGGGATCTCTGTTTTGTAATTGATGTGGGGACCCTGGCCTCAGCAGTAGTCCAGGTGGAGGAGTGTGGGCAAAGGAAGTTGTTAGAGAAGGGAGAGAAACAAGAGGTGTAAGTGGGTCTGAGAGTGCTCAACCCACTCCCAGCAAAAAGGGAAGCTCCTTGAAGGCTCCTCTCTGTAGGTCTCTCCTGTGAGTTGGGAGAGTCACCTGCTGTACAGGCTGGGATCTCAGAGGCCTGAGATTAGGCAGATATAGCCCTGATACGAGACCTTTTCCAGGCCTGGCTGTTTGGTAGCTGACATTGACCACAGAAACTAGCACTTCTGCTTTCTCAATTTTTATTGCAAAGCAGTTTGCAGGATTGCACAACTTCGTGTCACGTCTCAGTCACCTGGCAGCATTGCTGCATGAAGTGCAAATATAAATGAAAATTTGATAAGTGTTTCCTTTCCTTCTTCCTCTTCCCTCTTGGCTTTCAACTCTGTTGCTTACGTCGGGTAAACTTTCTTGCCTGCCTTTGCCAGCTATGGGACACAGTGGTGTCCTTCAGCTGTAGCAGATATAATGATAACCTTTCCTCCTTAGGATAGCATGAACATTTGCTGTGAATGAGGCTGAACTGTAATTTATGCTGGTGCCTAATTAGAGGGTTTTTGTAAGCTGATTCACCCATATTATCTGTGAGCTCTTCCAACATACTGCAGCCAGTCCAGTTCCATAGATGATATAAATCTTGGCACATGCAGAATACCAGCATGGGAACAATTTTTTCTGACTTGATCCTTCTAGTTGAGATTACCTTAACTGAGATTACCTCAGGTGGAAATATATGAAGGATATAATAAACATGGTGAGACAGCACAGTGTAGTCTCAGCTGGTGGAATGGCTATGTCAAGCAGGGCTGTGTAGCATCCAGTAGTATCTTTGAGGGTGAAAGAATACTAGAGCAGGCTACTAAGAGAGGTAGTGGAGAGGTAGTGAATCTCTCTTCAGAGAGATTCAAAACCCACCTGGATGCATTCCTGTGTGATCTGCTCTAGGTGATCCTGCATTAGCAGGGGAGTTGGACTGGATGAGGTCCCTTCCAACCCCTAACATCCTGTGATTCTGTGAAGTGGCTGCTGTAGGATGTGAAGCCTCACCAAGCCAAATTAAGGTCTATCTATCAGAAGGACAAGAGTCAACCAACGCTGGGGTCATTCTTTAGCACAGGTGGGAATACAGAATGTGCTTGAGCTGGCAATTTATGTTGAGATGCTTCCCGATGGTATCCAGTGTCTTCCCTAAAAAGTTTAATTGAGGTTTTTCTCCAAGTAGAGAAGCCTAACCATTTGGGGATAGAAAAACGTGTTTTTAAGAAGATCAATTAACTAAAAATCTGTAGACTCAAAAAATGTGAAGTGGGAATTGGTTTCTGGGTATGGGGAGAGAAGCCTGCATTATTTTTTCTTCTTGAAAAGTTTGTGCAAATACTATTTGTGGGGACATGGCACTTTGGGATGTGGCTTAATGGCCATGATGGTCCTAGATTGAAGGCTGGACTTGATGATCTTATGATTCTGATTATGATAAACGTGATCCATTTTTGTGTCCTGTCTATAGAAAAGTCTTGTGTGTCTACTGTGTACATGTAGGAAGACCTAACTCATCCCTCTACCTGTGTCCAGCCCTCATTTTAATTTCCCACTGCCCAGAAACTCCTGTGTAACTGCTGCATGGACACCTTGCTGACAGCTTTTGGATGGGTCTCTTCTGCTCTGCCTCTGACCTGCTCCTTTATGCAGAGAACGCTTCTACCAGGCTCCTCAGTGACAAGTATCTGGCCATATCTCATGCCCCATTTTGCTAGAGCTGTTTGCCACGTGTAACACAGTGGCACTGGGCTGACTCATTACTGACTTTTGTGAGTTTTATCCTCCCTTTCTTATTTGGGGAAAATTCATCGTCGTGCTGTAAATGTCTTAGAAAAGGGATATAAAAGGATTTATCTTTAGCACAAATATTAAGCAATAGTTTCCATTGTAGCATCCTGTCTCCTTAACTTCCCAAAGTAGAGACACATAGCTCTAATCTCTCCAGCTCTTCATGACATTAACCACTCTGTCATTATTAAAATCATGGTGATGACTTTCTATTTTTGATGAAAAGGATGGAGACTGCAATACAAGCCCAAGCTGCGACACTAAGCATTTGAGAAGACTTTTTTTATCTTGAAGTGGAATTAGAATTTGTTGGTGTGCAATTTAGTACAATCAGCAGGCTTAGAGGCAGCCAAAGTGAGGCTTTTATTTCGACTGGAAAGTGGTTTCTGCCCAAAGAAATTGTGAGAAAATGTTTCTGTAAGAAGACAAAGAGGTTTTTTCCAGGCGGAAAGTAAAAAAGCTGTTTATGTGGGCTTCAGCATTTGATCACGGAGCCCAGGGCAAGGCTGGAGCTAGTGACAAAGCATTCTTGCTTAAGGAAAACCATCAAGAGGGAGCAAGCTACAGGAGGAGATCAGGTCAGACCAGTCTGACCAGCTTTAAATGCCCCTAAAATGCCTCCCCTCTTCCTACCATAAAGACTTTCTACCATAAAGATGATTTTGCCACTAACCTCATAACTGTACCAGTCAAAAATTAAAAGCAACGAGGAATGAATCCTCTTGAAATCAATAAACTTTCTCCGTATCTAATTTTGAGAAATACTATTTATTTATATGCACACATCTGTACATTAAAAAAAGAGGAGAAGCCAACAGGAGTCCAGGAAATTCCCCAGTGGCTTGTTACGGATTTTAAGCAGAAAGAACTCAGATCCTATAGCAATGGGCATCACACATGTAACTCATCTGGAAGCTTCTTCTAGAGCTGAAAACCCTGAGCCAAGAACAACTTCTGTCTCCCACATGCTTCTGGGCTGTGTCACTTGCATGGTTTAAAGAGACATATTCTTGCCTTAGACCTGCACCCTAAATGAAGATGAGGGGTGCTGGGGCAAGATAGTGAGGAGCTCTGGCCTTGGTTCTCATGGGTTGAGGAAGGTGTCCTGGCACAGGCCTCTGGTTTCCCATAACATGGCAGTTACCTCCCACAGGAGGAAGAGATAGAGAAACATCTGGGTTAGAGAATAACAAGTTGTCATGAATATTAATAATGGGATTGTGCTTAATTATACCAACCAATTAGCATGCTTCTGGTTAGGATGGACAGCGTCCTGCAGAACTTATGTTGCTGAATCAGAATTGGACACGTTTGCCTTGGCTGATAAGCTTAACAGTATAAGAGAATGATTCTGTCTCCAATAAAGTGTTCAACCTATTATTCACCACAGCGGTGTTGTCTGCGTTGTTCCAGGCCTGCATGAGATAAGACAAACCGACAGAGGGGAATCTCTGTTTCCCAAGGACCTTTGACCTGGGTGAGGGATGGATGGTTCTGTGGCCCAGTAGCTGTTTTCTGACCTTGTGGTGAGGCTGGAGCCTTTGGAGAGGACAACACGTGGAAGTCAGTTTTGGAGGCAGATGTAAGGAGATGTCACTGCTGGCACAAACTGCTCCTGCAGAAAAGGCAAGGTCAAGAAATACTCTGGGACTTCTACTCCAAAATGAACTGGAGTTAGGTGCCCAAGTAGACCAATTCTCATTCTTGTTTGAGATGGGTGGTGGTATTGGTGGTCTCTGATGGGTATTGTAACAAGTCTGCGTGTAGCCCTTAAGCACTTAACAAAAACGGTAAGGAGCAAACTGACCTAGCTGGGGTACAAAGCCAATGGCTGAGCCCTCCTAAAGCCAGGCTCATTTAGGAGCCTGCTTCTGCATTGTGAAGGCCATTTTTGGTTAGTCCTCAGTTACTTTGAAGGGGTACAAAATGCTGCAGGAGTGGCTAACATATAACTGTACAGATGCTGCTAGCTTCTTGCAAGCTACTGAGAAAAGCAACTGTCACGGTGTCTTTCCTCTTCTTTGCATTTGTTTGCCCTCCTGACTTCTGCATGTTTAGGGTTTTGTCAGACTAATTTGTCAAGGTTCGTTAGTTTTCTTGGTACAAGGCCAAAGCGGAGAGTATTTCCTAAAACTTTACAAGACCTTTGTTATGCAGGGAATAAAATGGGAATCCTTTAAATTTGAATCAAGTTTTGTATACGTAGAAATAGATGGTTCTTTTGGATCCCACTAAATCCAGCTGCAGCCCTGACCAAATGAAGTTCTTACATATGAGTTTATCAAGGTCAATCATACAAACAATGCCAGTCATGATGGGTTAGAGGTAGTCCATTCTTCACCACTTTGGTGGTAGAGATTACATCTGACACCCAGAAGAAGACTGTTTTGTTCCTATTTCGTTACTCTGTGGCACCCTGAACAGCACTTTGTAACAGGTTCTTCGGCATTCTCCATTAAATTGGTAGGGTAAGCCTACTTTTGGTGCTGGTCCTTGAGGACCAGAAGCTCAGTTAAAGTGACACCAAGTAACAGTGAACTGTAATGGGACATCTGGACAAGGGAGGTTATCCTTCCCCTGTACTTGGAACTGGTCAGGCAGCCCATCGGTGCTGTACTCAGCAGTGGTCAGGCCACACCTTGAATTCTGTGTCCAGTTCTGGGCCCCTCAATTCAAGAGAGATATTGAGGTACTGGAATGTGTCCAGAGAAGGGTGACAAAGCTGATGAGAGGCCTGGAGCACAGCCCTATGAGGAGAGGCTCCCTATGAGGGAGCTGGGGTTGTCTAGCCTGGAGAAGAGGAGGCTCAGGGGTGACCTCATTGCTGTCTACAACTTCCTAAAGGGAGGTTGTAACCAGGTGGGAGTTGGTCTCTTCTCCCAGGCAACCAGCAACAGAACAAGGGGACAAGTGCTGGGGGAGGTGTAGGCTGGATATTAGGAGAAAGTTCTTCACAGAGAGAGTGATTTGCCATTGGAATGGGCTGCCCAAGGAGGTAGTAGAGTCTTCGTCGCTGGAGATGTTCAAGAAAAGACTGGATGGAGCACTTAGTGCTATGGTCTAGTTAACTGGACAGGACTAGGTGATAGGTTGGACTGGATGATCTTCCAACCTGGCCTATTCTGTTCTATTCTATCTGCATAATTTTTGTTCAGTTGTCCATCACAAACTCAGCTCCAGAGACAGCACTGAGCACTGTGCACTGAGCACTGTGGTATTTTCCAGGCTTTACTTCAATGTTTCAGAAAATCCAGACAAACAAATCTGGTTAGGTAGGTTTCCTGCCCATTTTATCATCTTTCTTCCCATTCTTTGTGGAGAAGTCTTCAGAGGGCGTGGAGCCAATGTGAATAGCTAATGCTGTGCCTCACCTACCAGGCCCTGAATCAGAGAGAACGGTCTGGATCTTGTCATCTGTCGTGTGGTCCTTGTGGGCAATTTCAAATTTGCATAAGCAAGTCACAGGCTATTCTAAAGTATTTGGAGCTCAATATGGCAATAGTCATGTTGTAAATATAGGATCCAAAGTGACCTTCATAGTGACACTTCCTGCCACTTCAAGGAGTGTCCAGAAAAGGGTCATTTGGAGCTTACATCTGTGCCAGGTGTCAGGGCTTTGGCCAGGACAAGCCCAAAAGTCCTTTTTCTTCAGGAGGAGTAATTCTTACAGTTCTCAAAGGAGGATGTGGATGTTTTCAGGGCAGCTAGTAGTCTCTAGGTGTTTGTGTGAAAGGGCAGTGGGGTCCTTTGCTGGGATTTAGGAGAGCCTGGGAGCGGAAGCTGGGAAGCGTGGGTGAGTGTGATATCCCTCGTGGCTTGTTCAGGCTGAAGAAAACCATCTGTCAGAACAAGCACTCACTGCTGGCTGGTGGGCAGTTAAATGATAATGGCAGGCAGCATGTGTGTGAACACCCACCCTCCAGCCTTCCGGCGCGTCCTATTCTCAACAGTTTTTTCAGGATACCACAGTTTTCTCCAAGCTTTACTTTTGTCCCTGGAGACTTGGTGGTTATTTCTGTGTCAGGGACCTAAGAGAGACAGCCTGTGTGAGAAATTTCCTGCTGCGGGAAGAATGCTGTGGCCTGTCTATGACTAGCAGTAGCACCTCAGAAAGACGTAGTGATTGAAGTTGGAATGGCAGACAGAGCAGTCCTTTTATCATCTACTTGCTTCTTTCTGATGTGGGCTTGAAGAGGTGAGTTTGGAAGGCTTAGTGAAGCTTGAAGTTCAAGTTTCATGAGTGGTGACTCATCTACCACTTGCTGCATCCTTGGACTTCCTTTTTAAGAGTGTGTGACCTGGGTGTCCCTTCCAGGGTCAGACAACATCTCAGGAACCCACCGGATGTGTATGTTATATGAAAAAGGAGTCCTGTGTGACTGCAAGACTGAGTTTATTCATCCATAGATACCAGTCTCTAAATCTTACCAGGTCTTTGTCCATGAGACTGAAACACCCCCAAATCTGATCTGTGGAGAGTGGTAGAGCCCTAGTCCCATGGAGGGAAGAGTGGATACTGTTACCGCATCCCATAGAGCTAGTGAGCAAATGCAATGATGCAAAGAAATGACTTGGAAGAGGAAACAAACCTCTCTAATGCTCCCCACCAAGGGGAGCCTGGGTAAGTTGTATTTTTCCCAAGCATTTGTCTCTCTGACCAGTCTCCTCTCCAGGCTGGACAGAACAGCATAAATTTTATACACCAAGTTTTGTTTCCAGAATACTTTGTAAACCCTCTTTTTCACATCCTTCTTGACAGGTAGGAACATAAAGAACTAAGATAGGATGATCCTAAGGGTCCTTTTAAAAATATGATGCACAGAGGTTGCATCACTCTCTTTTCTCTGTTGCTCAGTCCTGTGAACCTGCAGACCATCCCAGCACCTGCACAGTGTGTGCAGCTTAGGACAAAATGTCCATTTCCCTCAGCTGAAGCATTTCCCTTGGCTGAAGTCTTCAGGGTGGACTTTGCTGAACTGACCCCTAGCTGCTGTTTCAGAGGCTTCAGTCTTGTCAGGTGAGACAGTTTTTTTGCCAAGCTGCTTTTCTCAGAGGTGCTAAGACAATACTTTGTGTTGCTTCTAGAAAACCAGAGCACTTTCCTCTACATGATTCAATTCACAACCCTGTAGCTGTTCTGCTGTGTGCACAGGTACCCTTGAATGGGCTGGATCAGGAAAGCTTCCTTATAGCTCCGTTCTGCATAACAATATGATATATTCATGCTAATATTCAGGGAAGGGATCATCTTACTGATGTCTGAAATTCAAATAAGCTGTTGATAGGTGAAGTGAAGGGAGTCCTCTGTCCAGGTTTTATATTTGGTGTGTTGCTAGGAGGTCTCCCTTGATCTTGGGTTTAGATCTAAATCACGGTTATAAAAGGCAGCTGAAGATGCTTTTTCCCCATGCACATCACTTCCAACTTCTGTCTCTCTGTGGGGCCAGTTCATGAGGGGCAGAGGGATCTGCTCCATGGGCCTCTCTGCTTGTGTGAAACCTCTGCCCAAATTTTCAACAAGTTGCAGCTGTGCTGCAGGAAAGAGATGGAGGTGACAAACTCCTGTCAGACAGATCTCCAAATGACTCTCATATGAACAAGGGTGTCACTAAATTTAAACCAGTTGTGGTGGTCATAAAGCAGAGGTAATTTACTGAGAAGGTGGGTCAGTAGAGGAGAAGGGAGAGCTAAACAGCCAGGTGCTTAAATGAGAGTTCTGCACCCCACTGCCAGAACCAGAGTCCACTCTCAGCTGTATGATGAGTTCTCCCCAGGGTGGTAGAGCTGCATGCACTGCTGGGCTGAGGAGAAATACAGAAAGATCAGCTGCAATTATTACAGCCTGAATTACACAATGGAATAAGCTGATCATGTAGTTTGTTTCTAATGTCATATTTGGCACACAAAGCAAATAGACACATTTGTAACGATTGTGAGCCAGAAATGTAGTTATTATAAATCCCCCTATCTATCCCACAAAACCCCTAAGAAACACCTTTTTTTTTTAATTTTTATTTTTCCTTTTTTTTTTTTTTTAATCTTGGAAGCGCTGAAATATGTCTGAAATGTTACTTGCCTTGTGCACCCATAAATATGGCTCTTGCATATCACCACATTTTCATTCAGGACATTATTTCACCCCCTTGGCATGTCATTAACCATATTGTCCCTTCCTTGTCAGCCCACACCTAACAGGGAGGAGTGCTCTGGTACTGCTTGTCCCCCTTTGTTTGCTGATCCATTGAGTATGTGGCCCCAGCTCTGGGTTAAGCATGTGACCCTCTTCAAGGTGAAACACAGGGCTTAGTGCTTGCAACCTTCAGAACCTTTGCTCAGCTGGAAAAGTTTACCTGGGAACCAAGGCAGGCTGACGTTTTATTTGGTGTAAGCACTGGGGACATGAGCATCCTCCTTTCTCTCAGAAGGGTCCTCAGTAGTTGACATTGAGAAGACTATCAGTCACTGGACAGGAAGTATGTTACCCCATGTAGCTTTTCTTCTAGCTTCCCTTTAAGTGCCTGAGGTGGCTGCTTTTCTGATAGATACAAAAATACATTTATTCTGCAAAAGCCAGAAAAGTGCTCAGCAGCTTGTAAGTACTACATTGCTCTTAACTTCCACGAAGACTATGAACCCACTGATGGTGGAAGACAAATTACATGTGAGGTAGTCACAGAAAATAAGGAGAAGAAAAAGTTTTCCCAAATTAACAACGTACTGGGCATGGGACACTTTTTCTTGTTATCCCAGGAGGTTCATGGAGAAAGTCATGCAAGACCAGGGTGGTGAGTCCTAAAAAGACTTTGCAACAGCTTTTTGTTTTCAAATGCACAAATAAGTGCTTGCACAGGAGCAGCTTTATCAGGACTGACTCATTCTCTTAGGTGTTAAAGATGCACCTCCAACTACCTTTGTATATAGAGAGATATTTATATATCAGCAGAAATGGGATGCACAAGGCATTTCTCACAGCATTTTTTTTTTTTTTTTGCTACCATGATGGCATGCTCCTAATGGTCACGGACACAATCTAGAGAGAGGATTTTCTTTCCCTAAGACGGCCTGACCCACTCACTTGGATGTTTGCAGAGGCTGGTGTCTGGTGCAGCATCAGTCCTAGTGCATGGCAGGTGCATGAAAGGATGCAGGTGCATATGGTGCATCCTTGATGTGCTGCAGTCAGTCTGAGTTGATGGCAAATCCTGCGTACTTATGAACCCCTGTCTGTCTTCTGTCCTGTGCAGTTGTGCAGCTGGCCTGCATGAAGCCATCCATCCTTTGTATTATTCCTACTACCCTTTTCTGAGCTCTTTCGATTCCTGTTACAAGTATAATAAATGGAAATGTTCTTCGGTTCCCTCATAAAAACAATTACTCCATCAGTCTGAGATACTTAAGTCTGATTAAACTTCACCAGGAGAAGGTGGTGGCCTTGTTGAGTCACAGTTGTCTGGATGCCTTGAAGTTACAGCTACCTGCAATTTTGATGCTACATCTTGCAACTACAACAAATGCCTCCCTTACCAAAAACTTTGCTATGCTGCACATAGGACTCATGGAATATAGCTCATTCACCTCAGGTCCCCACTGCATCCTGATTCTGGCTCCCTGGGTGCTTCACTGACAGAAATTTCTACTTCCTGAAAAATTGAGATGGTTTTGGAGACAGTGTTGCTTATGAGAGCAGTGGACTCAGAATTAGCATAACCCACTCATCTATAAACTCAAACTCAAACCCAAACTAAATGCCCAAGAGCCATCTTGGCAACATTTCCAGAGTTGCTGCCTTCAATGTCTGAGGAAAACTGTTTACTTTTTCATCAAACATGAAGAATTTTCCTCTGAGAATCATTTTATGGGGAAGGTTCAAGAAACAGCAAGTTAATTGTGTCAACAAGTTGGTGAGGCATCTGTCAGGCAGCCTCCTGGGGATGAAATATGGGAGGGAGTGAAACAGTGAGGAACATGCAAAACCTCTGCCTACAGACGGGGTGGCTGCCTGCCTTTCTTTTACCTTTTGCACTGGACACAGTCAACTTTTGCCTATTAAAGTCATTGTGGTCAAGAAATGGCACAGAAGATGAAATCCAGTATGGTACAGAACAAGCACAGTAGTGGAATGCCAGACCCAGCAGCAGCTGGTGGAGCCTTCAGGCAGCATGTCCCAACAGCATTGTCTGCTCTTCTCCATCGTTGCCATTGCCATTTCCTCCTCTCCATTCCCATGTTTCTGATCTGCCTCACTAAACTTCTTTTCCTGTGACAATGTAGAGCTTAATTCCCATTCATGGTCACACTTCCTCACTGCAAGATTATAAACAAACCTCTGAGCGGATGTGAACATTTGTTCCTTGACCCCCACACAGTTGCTTTGTGTAGTTTCTGTCAAAACAATGCTGAATAGCAGCAAACTCTTCACTGACCCATCACTCAAGAGGCTGTTGTTGTCAGCAGGTTTCTCCATAACCTGCTCCACGTGGTAGCTTGGGCATGTGACAGATTTGCAATCACACTGCATTTTTAATAAGCCTGTCCTCTCTCTTTGGATGTCAAAGGCAATGTTCTGAAAGTCAATCTCAGTCTCTGACCTCTCTGAGCTTCCCTCTTACATTTAATCTGGAAATACTACTCTGAAAGATGAAAATGATCTGCTGCCTGCTTTATGCACCAGCAGTTCCTCCCTCCCTTGCAAGTAGCTGCGTGGCATCACGCCATTGCCAGTACCAATTCCTGCAGGCTTCATTGCTCACGCACGCAGCCATGGCCAGCTCACTACAGAATATCCCAGCAGAGTAGTATGCATGAGCCTGTTGGCTTTTTGCTTGTGAGAGGAAAACTGAAGTATGGAGAGATGGAAGCATGTGAGCAGGAGAGGATGAAACTCAGTCTGCAGGCTGACTGCTGGTGAGCAAACACATTGGCATCAGGTGTGATCCATGCTATGTCCTTTTGCTCTTGCTGCGGAGAAAACTGCTGATAGTAATTTTGTCTGTCTTGATGGGTTGGATGAAATAACACCTTTTTGATTTATTTGATGAATATCTGCTTGGCTGTATCTGCTGCCTGAGGTTGAATTGTCTGTGTCATTGACTGTAATGAAGCAAAATACAGCAAAAAATGCAATCGACATTTTAAATACAAGAAAGCTGTGTACAGCAAGAAAGGGTTCTGGGTGTTGCCAAAGCTGCTCTGAATTCCCCAGAACAATATTAATCTTCCAAGCACCATGTTTCCATCCTGCACTCAAACCTCCACCCAGATCTCTTGAATGTGTCTTGCCTTTCTCCCTTTTCAATCACATAGACATTTCTGACAGGGCATTACCCCAAGAGCCTTGAAAATACTGAAAGAAAAAAAATTAATTTCCACTCATCTTCAGTTACACCTCACTATGGTTTTTGCAGCTCAGTTTCCACCATATTTGGACAGAGTCTTGAAGAGTTGCAAAGCTCCATCCATGTAGCATCTGTTCAATATCCAGCATTGATTTATATTTGTGTCGGTTTGAGCTAATTGGAGAATTTGAGTGACAAATTAAACTATTGCCTGAGAGAGAGTTAAACATACAGTGTCACTTCACCGAGTTTCACTGAGACAGAAAAAAAAATTGTTTTGAGAATGTTCTCAAAACATGAGATAGGCAGTGTGCCTGCAGAGGGCCAGTCTGGCTTGGGTCTATGCTGGCTCCGGCAGCTTCTTTCCTTTGTCTCTCTGCCTTTGAACTAATTCAGAGTTAAATCACTAAAACGACTAATTTCTTCTCCTATCATTAATCTCCCTGATCTTCAGCTTATCTGCAGCATCATTAAGTGGTGAGATAAAGCTGGGGGAAGGGGGGAAAGGTGGTAGGGGGGTTTGATTATCCTCTCTTGGGGATTTTGGTCTCCGGGAGGGGTGTGGTGTGTATTACCCTTTTTTACTGTATATTTCTGTAAATATCTGTTATATCTTGTAAATATTCGCTTGTATATTTGCATTGCTGTAAATATAAAGCTTCATTTATTAACTTCCAGTGTGTTTTTCTGAGTTTTAGCCGGGGTTTCAAAAGGTGGGGGGGCAGGTCACTGCAAACCCACTACAATATTACAGTATAGTATCACAGAATCACTGACTGAAAGAGACCCTTAAGATCATCGAGTCCAATTGTTAACCCAGCATATCACCACTAAACCATGCCTCTTAGCACTGTATCCACGTCTTTCAAATGCCTCCAAAGATGGTGCCTCAGTCACTTCCCTGGGCAGCCTGTTCCAGTGCTTGACAATCCTTTCAGTGAATATTTTTTTTTCCCAGTGTCTGTAATGGAGGGGTAATTATTGATGACAAGATGGTATTTTTCAAAATTAGTATTGTTTATTAATTTTGGTATTTAGGAGTCTTGTCCCCTGACCACTAATTTTAATAATAATTGATTCTTCCCACAGCCATGGAAACATTATACGAAGGAATAACTAGATCTAGAAATAATCAGCAATAACACAACATTAGTTGAACTGGAAGAGAAGGTTCTTGTGGTCAATACACCGCTTGTCCACTAGATGGACTCAGGAAGCTCCTTTCTGCTTAGGGCAGAAAGCAATTGGTGAATTACAAGAGTTTACAGAATTTTGCTAATGAGGCTTTGAGTATTTACTCCCAACATTAACTCCCGACTCGCGAGGCTAGCTACAGCTTCAGACAGCACCCAAACACTTGCAGAGAATTTTGTTGATGTCTTCTTAGCCACTGAGGCTTCTGATTCTTCCCAGGCTTGGCAGGATGCTGGGGAAAGGGGGCAGACGATCTCTGACCTTATCCTGATTTCTCTGGACAATCTGTCTGTCCCTTCCAGGGCTCCTCATCTCGGCGGGTGCAGGCAGGATGTCTTTCAATGTGCAATCTTAGCACAATGTCACGCTGGCTATGCAGGCCTGTTGCATGAAGGCAATTATGCCTATTCCTGGGAAACTCAAGGCAGGCAGTTTCCAAGCAAACCCAGACTATCAGGGGTTGTTACTTTGTGGCTGAGCTAACAGCAGAAAGCAGTAAGGCAGTGAGGCACAACACTGCAGAAGCAGAGAGCAATGGTGGCAGCAGGCAGCACCAAGCAAGAAAGCACAAATAGAAGGGCAGAGCACGTTGTGTTACCTGCTCATCTCTTTTTATCAATACAGCCTGAGACTATTGGGCTTTTGGACACAGAATAGCCAATCAGAACGGCAGTTAGCCAAGCTTGACTTTATTAGGGGAAGCCATAGGCTTGCTTTACCCAGATTTGGGGAAAACACAGGCCTTGCACAAGGCAGGCACAAACCAAGTATATGTACCTTGTTCACCACAGGATGTAAACAGGAGCAAAAGAAATCTGGGCAAGCCAGGGTCCTTAGACTCAATGGCTCCAGGTTCCTTGTCCTCTTTCCCATCATTGCAGAAGGAGGGAGAGCAGAAAAACATGTCTGGGCAGGCCAGGACATGTATAAGCCTATTTTAGCCTATTTAGGCCTACCGCAGTGTCCAACCTAAACCTCACGTGGCACAACTTGAGGCTGCTTCCTCTTGTGCTATTGCTTGCTACTTAAGAGAAAAACCCACACCTCATTACAACCTCCTTTCAGGTTATACATAGACAGCTTCCTTTTCTCCAGGCTATACAACCCCAGCTCTCTCAGCCACTCTTCATAAGACTTGCTCTCTAGACCCTTCACCAGCTTTGTTGCCCTTCTTTGGACACACTCCAGCACCTCAATGTCCTTGTTGTAGTAAGGGGCCCAAAACTGAACACAGTACTCAGGGTGTGGCCTTACAAGTGATAAGTACAGGAGCACAATCACTTCCCTCATCCTGCTGGCCACACTGTTCCTGATACAGAAGATGACAGGGCCCATCTGGTCTTTTTCAAGATATCTTATGGCTGCACGTCTGTCTTTGGAGAGTATCTGGTGTTTCTCCTAAACTACATTTTCACTCCCAGCCAGATCTACTGTTCAAATGCTGGTTGAGTTTTGTGAGATTCACATTTTCCATCTGTATTAGTAGCATTATGGACAAGTGATGATGTCTGACTTAAAGCTATTAGGGGACTTTCTTTCATGCTAGGCATGAATCACAAACCTGATGAAAGATTTTGTAGATGTAATTCGTATTCCTATTTGGTATTAGTACCATTCAGTTTTTTCTACCTCTTTCACAAACAGTGTAATGGTTTGCATTATCTCTCTCTCTTCCTTTTTTTTTTTTTTTTATCTCCTTTCTCTTTGGACATGAAACATATAAGGAAGAAGAAGAAGAAGAAGAGTTGTCAAAGAAGGAGCAGGATTCACCCGCCCCAGAGACTGAATCTTTACCAGGTATAAATGACATATGCAGCTTGCATCCACTCTGTACTGCAAGTTAAAAACCTGTGTTTTCTAAATTGCCCTGAGCTGGGATGATAACGTGATGACATCCAGATACTGGCAGATGGATGTGTGAAATATCTGTGATAAGAGACCTGGGGCTTGTTGTGTATCTCTTATAGCCTGGCTATTGTCTTGGGATTTGCTAACATAGTGGTTCTATAGGACCAGCATTTGGAGCTAATGCTTTGACCCCATCCCTTGCAAAACGTGGTGACTATGCAGTATTTGATCTGCCCTTCAATCCATACACTGCATAGACACTTTCTTGCAGCATGAATGAAAAGGAGTTTGTCCATCTCTCCCTTTAAATTCCATTCTCTTTTCACTAACAAGAAACAATGGGGCAAGAAATACATCTCTAAAGATTTTGATATGAATCACAGCCAGGGTGAAGGCTATTAACTCAATTTTGATAGATCTGGCTGTTAAAAATCATCAGCGATTTCCAAAACGTCTGTTAAGAAGTTATCCAGCAGTGTCTGATCCCTACCACTCCAAACCTGCTTGAACTCCTGCTTCTCCTTCCCTTACTTTTCCAGACTTGTTCTGGGGAGTCCTGTGTACTTCCTGCTCTTGGATATATATTTGAGGTAGTGGACAACAAGTATTTCCTTAGAAGAGGAGTCTTCTGACTTACTAGGAGAGACCAAATATTGTCACTTATCAGGCCTAGCTGCTATCTGCTTTGTAGACTCAGAACTCAGAGGGGTGGTCAATATGACCCTGTGAACAGACCACCTTTAAATTTGGAGTGATTCGATAAAATCCTGTGAACTCTGTTAGTCACACAATGTAGGAGCTGGCTGGGTGGAAGGTGGTCTCAGTGAAATGCCCTCATGTTCTGAAGCATGGACTCCACTTTCCAGCTGTGAGAAGGGTGAGATTAGAATAGAATAGAATAGAATAGAATAGAATAGAATAGAATAGAATAGAATAGAATAGAATAGAATAGAATAGAATAGAATAGAATAGGCCAGGTTGGAAGAGACCTCCAAGATCATGCAGTCCAACCTATCACCCAGCCCTATCTAATCAACTAGACCATGGCACTAAGTGCTCCATCCAGACCTTTCTTGAATGCCTCCAGGGTCAGTGACTCCACCACCTCCCTGGGTAGCCTGTTCCAATAGACACTGCTGTGAACAACCATATTCCTTGCATAGACACTCATTATCACGGATTCCCATAATCTTTACAAGTGCTGAGCTCCTTGTGTGAGGTTGGACCTGAAGATATTACATCTTACCTTTCTAGGTAAGGCAAAGCAAACAAGAGGCCAGCACAGGTTTCACCTATGCTGGGTCTCCTCTGCCTTTCCCTCCCTGCTTGGTCTGCTATGAGCAGAGCAATAAAACAAAATGTTCTCAGCTAATCTGTGGTTAGAGATTGAAGTGGGGCCAGCATTTAATATGGGCCACCCAGATGGCAAGTGAGAGATTAGAGCTGGAAAAGGACCTTGAAAAAAGCTGCCTGGGTATCTATTCAGAGTGTTTAAAAATTTCAGGGCAAATGAGTTAATCACTCAGCAACAGCCAGTGCTGGAACACATGTGAACTCTTAACTTGAACCTCCATCTTATTTATGATAATACAGGCCTTGTGTAACAGTTGTTTTCAGCCACAGATGCTGAGATTTAGGATGTGGTGACTGGAGAGGGAAAAATGACACAGCATCAAATGAGCTGCTGCTACATTGAGGCTGTCCAGGCTGGTCAGGGTAATGTGGCAGGATATAGTTTCTGAGGGATTCTGCATTTGAGCTGATGCAAGTTGTAGTGAGGAAAAAAAGGATAGAAAACCTTTCTCCTGTTTTCTTCACTCAGGTCTGTGCTGAATCTGTCTGACATCAAAACAGGCGATTCACGTGAAATGTCTGTGACATGACCTGAAGGCAGTGATGTTAGAAAAGAGCAGAGAAACAAAATGGGTTTATTAATGTAACTTTTACCCTTCATCAGTTAGAATCAGTTGCAAGCTTGCTTTGATTTTTTTGTGGCAGAGAAATGAAAGTGAACTTCCTGGCTCTTGTATGTATAAACCAACAGACAAATGAGGGAACAGCTCTGGGACTTGTGTGAAGATCAATACTGAGCTGAACTAGAGATACTAGAGATCAATACTAGAGATCAATACTGAGCTGAAGAGTTGCCCTCTGATTTGTGATTTATCTAAGTTCCACTAAATAAAAGCATGTGAACAGGAGTTAATTAATGTTCTGAGAAGAAGAATATTTTCCACCTACAGTCTGAAAAGTTCAGCCATCATTTTGTAGCTGAATTTTAGCATTGCTCACAGGAATCTGTCATTTAAAAAAATGAAAACCTGCATATTTTCCTAGCTTAAGAACAAGATGATGCCAAAAGAAATTGAGGATTGGGAAGAAAATATTCTTTAAAAACTCTAACCAACAAAAAAACCCCAAAACCCACACACACACCAACACCAAAGTTTTATTTTTCCCCCACAAATATCTGAATGAAACCCAGTTCTCCAGCAAGATGCCAAGAGGAACTGGAGGGATAAACTGAAGCACAGGGAACCACGTTGATGTCCAACTGCTATCTGTGACTGCCTGCAAGTGACTCTGCAGCACGAAGCAGCCTTTCCCCATCCAGGCCTCTGTGAGATGGGATAAGACACTGGTGTGAAGATGGTGGTATGCTGGGTGGCTGTGAACGTGCTTTCTGGGTCCTCCAAGCTGAGGCAGAGGGAACTTTCTCCTTGGCACTTCCTTAGACTGCCTTCTAGGTAAGAACTAAATTATTATCTTTCATTACTGTGATTGTCCATGACCTATTACTAGCAAAAATGGGCTACCTCTGCCTCCAGGGAGTACTCACATATTGCTGTGGAGCTCAATGGTGGACATACGGGTCCCAACAAGCTGCAAAGAAGGGAGGACTGAAAAGGGATTAGCTAGGGTCCATTGCACCCCCAGGTAGAGCCAGAAGGAAGAGGAGGGAGAGAAAAGGGAGTGCAAGTTCTGCAAGCTCCTCATCTTAGTGTCTTAAAACCTTGCTACAGGAGGCTTGCTCCATCTTCAGCTGCTGGGCTACAGCAGACTGTCACACTGTTCTTCCTCTTGATCTCCAGTGACAGGTCCCTCCTTAGCTCTGGGTGACAGCTTAAACATCTGGGATGTAGAGATCTGTGACAACAGCTTTAGCATAAGCCCTTTGCAACATAAAGAACAAGTTTTGTCAGCCTTCTTACCACTGCTTTACAACTGCATCCTCACAAGGTGCTTCTCCTGGCACCAAAACCAGGAGCAATGCTGGCACTGGCTGTCAATGCCACAGGGACACAGCATCTGGGGAAAGGTAAAGTCCCTGGGCCAGCTGAAAACCACACGTGCCTCCTCCACAAACCTTGAAAGCAAAGCTAAAGTGGGAAGCTGAGTGAACGAAGGGAAAAAAAACATTCTGGCATCTTGCTAAAGAAAACCCACAGGGTGGTTCCTCTCCTCTTGCTGCCATGGTGTGGTTCCTCACTCCACCATAAGTGAACTGGATATGATCCAAACAAAGCAGAAAGCACTTTTCTGAGCAGAAGTCAGAGAGTTTGCAGGTAACTGGCAGGTGGATGTAGCTGCAGTGTTTTAAAATATTAAGGATTCCAAATGTTCATCAGCTTCTGCACCAGGATCAGAGGAAGTAGATGCCTAAGTCAACTTCTAGTGATAAAGCAGGTGGAAATGCCAGTGCTGGGTGGTGAACTGCCCAGTAAGACATAGGAGTGTGTTAATTTCTGCTATCTTTCAGGCCAGTCTGGGAGCTGGTGGCACTACAGCAAACATCTGCATGGTTGCAAAACGATTTTTTAAAAATGCCTTTCTTAATCCAGGCCAGACTTCCTTTGCATAGGGTCAGGCCACAAGTATTTTTAACCAGTGCTGAAGCAACTGCATTATTGCTCAGCTTCAAAAAGGTCACGGTTTGTCTGGTTCAGCAGGTCTGTTCTCCACTCACAGCTTTCTGCAGCTTGCAGGACTTCTCCATTAAGCCACAACTTCCTTGTTCAGCTACTAGAGAATGAAACATTTTGTCATCTGGAACTTTGTCCTTTGTTAAGATAGCAGCTAACAGGAGAAAAACCTAAATTGGCCAGGATGTTTATATCCTTGGCAAAAAGGATGCTTGAGCAGAAGTGGAGCAGCAGGTTAAAGAAACAGGAAATGAAACTCCACAGCCAAACGGAACTCAACTAGAATTGGTTTTGGGTTTTGCAAACTAGACAATATCCCACATTTCAGATTTACCTGCCTTCCACTTTCCTCAAGCATGTGTACAGTTCTTTTTGTGTCTGTGATTCATGATAGAGCCAGTCATGACCTTGTAACAAGAACATGAGGCTGTGGGCAGGAAGCTCTGGATTCTGTTTCCATCCTTTTCACATAGCACCCACATCTTAGGATATGTGTGCTTCTCTCTGCAGTCCAAACAGAAAGATGAAAAGAAAAATCCCAGGGAATGCCAGAATTAAAGGGACAGAGGAAGCAGGGGGTGTTGTGAGTTATTATAAAGAACACTCTCAATGTAGTATAATCTCCAGGAACAAGAATGTAATATTTTTTCCTCAAAGCATCATTAGCATCATAGATACCCTTCTAGACTATGGACCATTTGGTTATGTTGAGATTAAAATAAGAACTTAAAAAAAAAAAATCCCTTCCTGAAATGCAGGATTCAAATCTATATGACACACCTTGAATGAATTTTAAAATAACAACCCATGGCAGTCATGACATGACCCAAAATTCAAATGCCACGTAATACCTCAGGGCTCAGAAATCAGATCCTTTCATGTTATTGTCAAGTGAGCTGTCCCCTGACTGGCCATCCTGAGAACAGAAGCCTTTATTATAGCTCATATGAAGGTGAACAGACAGAGGCAGGTGTTTCCTTGGCAGCTCTACCAGATATAAGCCACCCCAAGGAGCTGGGAATGTCCCTTTGCAGGGTCTCTTCCCCTACCCTTGGTGGCTGATGTGGAGCACCAGGTGACATAAGACCAAACTGCATTGGGCGTTGCTTATCAAAAAGCAGATGGATTTATCTGTGTTTCTTGAAATGGTCAAAAGGAGATGGGTATCTGGAGGGATTTCTGGTGTTTCCTCCTTCCACACAGGCTAAGTACACTTGAGGATGACCTTTATCTCAGTATCTTAACCCCACCTCTTCTAATCCTGGTGTGAAAAACAAAGCATAGAGATTCCTGGAAATGTGAGGTTAAAAAAAAAAAAATTAAAAAAATCCTGCTCTGCCTTTTTTCCATCTCTGGAAAGGGAACATGGTCATTAAGGGGTTTGGCAATCCAGACTAGTTATTATTTTATTCCATATAAATCCAGAGCTCCTTCATTGTGCTCAGTGAAGCTTTCCTCACCTCTTGTTTTTTTTTTTTATAGAAAATGTCAATTACTTCTTTTTAAATTCCTTTTGGAACACCACAGATCTCTAGCCATTAAAAAAGTCTTACTGAATAATCCAATGCTTTCAGTTAAAACACTGTCCCTGAAAGAGAGTCAGTAAAACTTCTGACCATCTAAAGCTTTTTCTTTCAATCATAAAAGTTGTTTCTCAAGGCAAATTCCAGGGGAACTATCTGTTGGCCTTTAAGTAACACAGAACCTTTGGCAGACCTGCTAAATAGAAATCCTCTTCTGGAAGCTTCCCAAAGTTTTCCTTCAGCCCTTTGTATGTCTCAAAATTTTCCTCTCCAGAAGTAGGTCTTCCCTTGCACTCAAAGAGAAGATCAGACACTTTGTCACTACAGACTTACAGACTTGGTTCAGGTATCAACCTCTCACTTCAGATTCCCCAACAGCCCCAAGCTAACAGAGTTCTTAGAACAAAGACTGTGTTTTTATATTAAAAATATTGCATGCCATGATATACTTCAGGAACATCTGTCTGCAAGGATGCAGGTTAACTTTTCTTCTCTGAGTCTGCTTGTGTCCCTAAGGAGGGATGTTCCTGCTTCTGTCCTTCTGGAGAATGGGACCATCGGCATATTCATAGAATCATAGAATGGGCTGGGTTGGAAGGGACCTCCAAAGGTCATCTAGTCCAACCCACTCTGCAGTAAGCAGGGGCATTCTCAACTAGATCAGGCTACCCAGAGCTCTGTCAAGCCTCAACCTTGAATATCTCTAGGAATGGAGCCTCAATGACCCACCTGGGGAACCTGTTCCAGTGTTCCACTACTGTCATGGTAAAGATCTTTGTCCTAACATCCAGTCTAAATCTACTCTTCTTTAGTTGTGTCTGTCTGTCTGTGATGGCCACATCCCAGTGAACACTCGTTGCTTGTTCCCTTACAGCCCTACCAATATCTGATATCAGTCTTCTATTTATCTTACAGTCTTCATTCTTTTAACTCAGGACAATAAATACTATACATTGAGGTAATACATTGAGGTTCATATCATGTTAAAATTTATCAATTTCTTCAATCTTGAGTATTTTTTATTTTAATTGAGAAATACAGGGCTTTTATGGGCCAGTTAAGGCAGGAGACCCATAAAAAGAGAAAAATCTAAGGGTTTTAAAGTTATCAGCACTTCTGGAAGAGAAATATAATCTTCGTGGATAAAGGGACATGCTTACATGCCCTTGAGGCCACTGGTTTCAGCCTTACTTGGAGACTGGATACTGAGCTAACTGAGCTTCATATCAGATCAAGTGCAGTGATACTCACGTTCTCTTTTTCCACCTGCATGCCACACTTTCTGCAGCTAAACTCTTCATGACAAGTGAGGTTTGGCCAAAACCATTGCTCCCATAGCAAAGTTGGAGCTTTAGGGTTCTGTTGGAAAGCCAGTTGCAGTAATGAGGAGCTATTTGCAAGCAGTTCAGGGATGTGGCAGACAATCAAATCTAGAAAATACTTTTTTTTCCAATCTTTGAGCATTGCTTGGTTCCACTGTGTTTACTGGACAGTGCTGGATTTATTTGTGAAAGCGGAGCTGCAAACAAAGCTGTGGCTATCATCTCCAGAAGTGGAGGAGGATGCATTTCCTTCAGGGAGGAAGCTGGGCAGGTGGTGAAAACTTTGTGGAAGGATTTGTTTTGCCAGCTGTGGTGTGTTGGGACATATCTCAAACACCCCACACCTATGGCGCCTGCTGCTTGTCAGGCAGTGAGAATAAAAACCCAAGTCTCTCTGGATTTGTTAGGACTGGAAAGTGCCTCCTTAGTGCCAAGAAATATTACTCAATAATTTCCTGCACCCACCCTTCAGAAAGCAGGAGGCAGCACATCTCTTCTTAGGTCCAAAAGAGCCAATCACGAAGATGTTATACAGAGTCAAAAGGTCCTGCTGGAAACCACAAAAGCTGGAGACTCTGTAATATGAGCAAGGTGAAAGGACTGAGGAGAGCAGAGAGAAATGGGTTTCTATGTTGTCTATTACAAGCAGTATAAAAGCACTCATGCTCCTCAGCAACAAGGCATGCCCTAAGCATAGGACCAGTTAGTTAGCTCAGGCAGGGGTGAACGCTTCTGTTGCCCTGGGGTCAAAGCAGGCAGGGCACCTGATGCAAGGCTGCTGCCCACAAGGGTTAGCATGGACAAGTTAAAGATGTTTGCAAAACTTTTTATTTTTCCCCCCAAAATTCTGCCCCATTTCATTGAGGAGAGTAGGAAAGGACAACAGTGATGCCAAGAGCTACCTGCAGATCAGCCAGCAACACTGGTGGAGGAGTAAATAAAAAAGCAGGTGAGCTTAGGTGTTTAGTTTTCCAGCTCATGCAATGAAAACCATGATTTTCCTCAATGGCTTGCTGGAGAAAGTGCTTTCCTTGCTAATGGCTGGAACTGCATGAAGCCTCCCAACCCTGAGCCTTGTCTGTAGCAGGATAAATTATGTAAAATATGGTCAGGTTTCAGTACCAGATCGGCTAAATATGCTTCTGAGGCAGCAGGGTCTTCTCCACACTAGACTTTGCTGCTATGTTTAAAATAACTCCTATGCTTCAGCAAAAACGTTTCCTGCTCTTGCTGAGGCCCCTCCAATCTGCTCAAGCTGGCAGAGCCCAACTGCAAGAAGCAACAACCTGCAGGACCATCTGGCTCCAAGACACTGGTGCCAGGCAAAGCAAGGTCCGACACAATGGAGCAACTTGAGGAGTGATCCACCAAGGCTGGTCCATGACCACCACATTCTAGCAGAGCCCATGCAAAGTGTTCAGAAAGGATGTTTCTACTTACTTTCCTGGAGAATATCCCAGGGAAGCATAGAAGAAGGAGAGGTAATGTCATCCTGGATAACCCTGGAGTATTAAAGCTCAGGATGCTATAAACTAAATACTGTTATGATTTGCCAGTCTTTATGCCATGACTCTCAGGCTGAGGAGGCACAAATCATCTTCCTAGTGCATGTCTCTGATACTTAGCACTGGTATAGAGGTACATTTGGGCTCAGTTGCCTGCAGGAATCATAGAATCAGTCAGGGCTGGAAGGCTACCACAAGGATAATCTAGTTCCAACCCCCCTTCCACAGGCAGGGACACCCTACCCTAGATCAGGCTGGTTAGAGCCTCATCCAGCCTGGCCTTAAACACCTTCAGGGATGTGGTCCCAACCACCCGCCTGGGCAACTCATCCCAGGGTCTCACCACTCTCCTGGTGAAGAACTTCTTCCTCACATCCAATCTGAATCTTCCCACCTCCAGCTTTGCTCCATTTCCCCTAGTCCTGTCACTACCTGATAGCCTAAAAAGTCCCTCCCCAGCTTTTCTGTAGGCCTCCTTCAGATACTGGAAGGCCACAAAAAGGTCACCTTGGAAATGTTAAGAGGAACGAAACAGGACATTTTTCTGTTCTCCATGTGAGAAGTACTCACTGTGGCATGTCAAATAGGTCTTGACTCTGTACTGATTTCTTTAGGAATACTCCTACACCTGGCAATAAGGTGGAAATCCCAGGCCATCAGAAGAAAAAAGGGTGGGAGCATAGATTAGAAGAATGGCCTGGGAGCCACGATTCAGGTTTTGGTCTGCCACAGATCAAACATATGAACCAAGAGGACAAAATGGGCATGTTTAAAGGACCATGTGCTTTTGTGTCCGAGTGACATCCAAACCTGATGTCTCCAAAGCAGCAGAACACATAGAGAAGGCAGCTGGGAGGTGAAGCTCAGCATACCTGACTATCACCCCCCAATTTGTGTCTTAGTGGCTGGCTCAGTGTTAATAGAAGACAATGCCATTTTTCTTGCTAACATGGATGTGGAGGAAAAAAAGTGTAATATTGCAATGAGCTCAGATGTTTCTGTAGGTTCCCAGGACATAGCTAACGCAAGGAAGCTGAGGGCATATATTATAAAATCCATCCCAGAGGCAATTTATCTGGTGCTTTCTTACACTTCCACTTGGCCTTCTCTTCTGTCCCATTTTAGCTCCCTACCCTCTCACTGAGTATCTGATTTCCCAGCTAGTAATCCTCACTCAGTCTGCTAACTATGGTCTACACAGACTAACTGTATAATCCTAGAGCTACAGTGAACACTGCAGCTCTGTGCACACCATGTTTGCTGATCATGCAGAGCACATGTTGTTATGGAGAATGTCAGGGACTGAATGGTCAGGCTAAGGTGAAGATAAAAGCACATCCTTCCCAGTGTGTGGTAAGCAATGCTGATTTTTTGCTTATGAAATGACAAATGATGAAGAGTGTCACAATATTATCTAAGAGTACTTTGTGGCCTTGCTCTGCTACTACTCTTTGCATCTCTTGCTCTCCTGCTAACTTTGCAGACTCTCCTCTACTACCCAGAATCAGGCATCTGAGCACACTGCATGGTCTGCAAAAGGGCACAGCATTGCTGGGAAGACCTCCATGGTGTCTCTCTGCACACTCTGCCTGGCTTGCAGTGTTGTCTTCTCATTTTCTAGAGAAGCAGCTAGAAATCTCTTACAGTTAAAACCTTTTCCCTCTTTTGTCTCCTATGCCTTCCCGATGAGGAGGGTCAGCATTCAGTAGGGCACTTCATATGTCATACTGGCAAGATGCTGGGTGAGATTCTGGGGCAGGCTGTTGCACAGCAAAGACCTGGATGGTGTTTTTGCTTAACACAGGCTATCTTTAATCAGTCTCAATGGCTCATCATCGTGCAAGTTTCAAGTTTTGGAAAAGGTGAAAACGAGCTGGATCAAATCAGGAAGGAAACTTATCTGGCCTTGCAGTAAGAAACAAGGAGCAGATGCCTAGACCTTACTGGGAAAAGAGGTTTTGAATGACAAGTGTTTATCTTTCATTGCCCACAGGCATTCTTTGTCATGAGAGGATAGTAGTGAAGGACTAGAAGCAGATTCTGTGCTTAGCAGCCTTAGAAAAAAAGACTTCCTACTTACAGCAAACATGCTGGCAAGATAAAAGACACATACAACAAGGAAGCACTGGAGCAAGTGGGAGTGTTTCTTGGCAGACCATGATGGAAGAGAACACTTGTCTGGTGGCACCCCAAAGCGACCAAACTAAAGGCTGACAGCGACCTTCATGGGAATCAGGGTGAGAGGGCAGAGAAAGGCTGACCTTGTCTCCAAGCTGGGCTTTTTGCCCTGTGACAGGGAAGGTGTAGGAGGTATTCCATCCAGGTGACAGGTCTTTAGCGACCTGTCTGTAGCAGATTTATGAAGCAGAGTACTCTTGATAGCACTGATTAGTAGCACAGTATGACAGGACAGCCAGGGCATAGCCACAAGAGAGCCAGCTCACACCGAGATGCACAGCTATTGAGATATTCTTGGTGAGACCAAGTTTCATTTTTTTGCCCTTCCTTTCACTGACTTAGTTTTTTTGGTCCTCTTTTCTTTACTACGCCCAAAGTAAACACACTCTCCTTTCAGACTCCTGCTCTGACGAAGCAAGTTGGGCTGGGTTTAATAGCAATTCATGTTTTCAAAGCTCCATGAGATGAAGTGTGAAGGACTTCCAGCTCTGCTTGCAAGCTGACTCCCGGCGGGGTCAGCGGCTGGTGCATGGAGCGATGCGTTTCCTGCCCTGCGGCAGTGAAGGAGAGGTGAATGGAGGAAACAGATGTGGAAAATCCCTCCGAACCTATTGCTCAGAAGCAGCAAAAAGCAGATTCGAGCTCTTTTACAGTGTGATGCTAATGACTACTTAGTTTTGTTAACGGAAAAGGGCTGCTGATCCTGATAGTGAGGTTACCATGTTGCCACACAAATAAGCGAGAGGAGGAAAACAGATTTTGTTTTGTTCTCATGCTGTTTTTCTGGCTTACTGTCAATCAGGTGAAAACTTCACAGGGTGCCTCAGTGGGTTTCTCAGACGCAGTCACTGGAAATGTTGTTTTCTTGTACCACTGACTGCAGTGGCTGGATATGATGACTGTTACCTGCTTCCTTGCAATGACAGATAAGAGACTGAGTTAGGTTGAGATGTCTGAAGTGAGCAGAAGCAGAGGTGAGCATTCATGACAATCAGTTTGCACTGTCAACAGCTCAGCTCCCTGCAAGGTTGCTTGCATATAAAATTCCTTAAAGACAGAGACTGCATTCTGCACAGCTCTGAGCAGAGGTTTGCTGATGCTGAACAGGCAGTATCTTGTAACTGATATACATGCAGCTCCTCTCATCCTAATGTGTAATACCTTGCTGGGAAAAGCCATGATGGAAATACCTACAATTATTAGCCATACACTTATAGTCATGGTTTGTATTGGATCAGGAAGTGAAGTCTTCTAAAGATTCGGGTTTACATTAATAAAAATATTTTATAGAGAATTTTTAAAAAGAGAGAGAATATGTACTGATTTTCTTTTATGTTTGTCATTTTAGAAGGGTGGTGGTGAAGATTACAGCTGCTCCTAAAGGGCTAGCCAGGATCCAAACCCTGAGGTACAGATACTGTAGATACAGATAACTGGGAGATAATCCTAAAGATCTCACTGCCCATTAAAAGGAAAGAGCAGCTGCCCCATTTTCCCAATGACAAATTCAGTCAGGCAGAGATATCCATAAATCATGGAATCATAAAATTGTTGAGGTTGAGCTTGCAGTCTCACCACTACTGCTAGCCAAATTGTATCATTCTTTCATGCAATGCCTATGAGATATATAAGCATTCTGTATTTAAGGGTGTAATTATGGAAGCAGGATCTAAAACCCGGGCCAGCTATTTTGCAGAGACAGCGGAGTCACTTTTACATAGACAGGCTCAATTTCACCAAAAATTTAATTATAACAAAGCCTTGAAGCATATTGTCTCTTGGTTAAATATGATATGATCACAAAGTACCTGTGTAGCTTTTACTTTTGGCAAATTTCCCAAAGAAATCCCTGTTAGCTGCTGTCATATCCCCCAAACGCCTGGAAGCCCAAAAGGTCCCAGCTATCTTCCTCTTGCCACAGACAAATTTCATATGTCAATGCAAGTACCAGAGCCAACAGAGCTGGGACTGCTGCCTGGCTCAGCCTATCAATCCAGTGCACAACTACAAAATGCAGAAAGCTCTGCTGTAGCTGTGAGAAACAGTGGAAAGTTTATCTTCAGTTTTGCAGGAAACTAGATGGGCCCCTTAATCTTCCTTACTTAGGGAGGGGCAGGGGTGGAAAACGCAACTTTTGTTAAGGAGGGAAAAATCTTGCAGATAATATGTAGTGGTTTTGTCAGGCTCTTAAATATTGTTGCCAAGGACATGTATCCTCTTGGGTCAGGGACAGTGAAATGACAAAATGCAAACAGCTTGATTCATGTTTATAGTGAGACAGAGCCAAAATCACCCTTGGTGCAACTCAGTCAAGATGCAGAGATGATTTGACTCATCATCTAGCTAGCAATTCTGTATTCACATGTTCGCCCAAGTTATTTTACAAACCACTCCCATTTTATTAAAAGAGAAAGTTCAGGATTTTTTTTTTCCATGATTTATTGCTACTTGCCTGCCAGTTGCTTGAACCAGTCTGTTCTTTGTGTTTTTATTTGCTGAAAGAAATGATCTAGCCTTGGGATTTCAAATCCACCTCAGCAAGCTTTTAAATCAACAACACTAATCCCTTCACCCTCAATTATCTCTTATTTCTATGTCTTTTTTACAAGACAACATTTCATAAGTAATCAGCAACTATTAAACTCCCATTTGCAGTATCACACTGACTTGGCAATTCTTTCACTACAAATCTGCAGTGTACATTACTGCCGTACATCTTGGGTACATTTTAAAAGCAAGGAGTTTTAATTTAAATATTTATAAAGCTCTCTTGTGTGCTCAGTCCCAGTTCTCTCCTGTCCTCACCCTATATAATGAATATCAATGAGAGCAGTGCCATACATGTAGGATCACTACACTGATCTGCACTGCAATCATGAAATAAGCTCCAGATCTTTAGGTGTGCACAGGAATGTCTTTGACTTCAGCACAGCCATAATTGTTTTGTGATTTCTGTGCCACAGTGCTCCACCCGTGCTGGGTGTCTGCACTCAATGCCTCTTTCTTTGCTACACAAAATGGAAAAATAGGAGCACTTGGCTTGTGAAGACAAAGAGTTTGGGAATGCTCAATCACTTGGCTTTCAGTTCAGGATAGGTTCACATCCAGCCAAGAAGAGCTCAAATATCTATGTACTTGTGTCTTTGGATGACATGCAGCCCTTCATCCTCTAGCGGAGTTTGCAATATCTTTTTCCAGCAAAGCTGATATCAGTTCCTGCCGCCTTTACAGCAGAACTGGAGAGCAAATCTAGACTTCTTCAAAACCCAAATGTTTCTGGAGGAAATAAACTTTCCAAGAAACTTCTTTTGCGAATTTCATAGAAAAAATAAAAGTGTTTTATGTTTTGCAATGCAAAACTGAAAATTGTCTGGTTTTAACCCAACATTTTTTGATTCTTTGGGCTTACAAAAAGCCCCAAAGATGCTTATAGATGAAACATCCAGTCAGCAATTACCAGACTGGATCCATGCAACTCATCTTGAGTATGGAAACTGTTGGGGTGGCTAAATCTTTCTCTAAAATGCCAAAAAGGAAGCAAGCTGAGGAAGAAACAAGGGAGTGGGAAGAACGGATCACTGATAACAGAGAGCTTTTAGCTATGGAATGAACTTGTAGTGCAGTTATGGGAGAGCCTGGGTGCTATCTTTAGGAGACAGGAAGCACAGAATATTAATCTTCCAATTGGCCTCACTTTCCCAGCAGAAGATGACAGACGCTATTAGAAACTTGACATTGTTTGCTTTAATTGCCACCAAAAATATCTACCATATTCTTTTTAGAAAGTTAGATCTGGAATCAAAACTAAAAACAATCCATAATGAATCAGCAGATATAAACATGAACTGAAGACTCTCAGAAGTTCAGTGAGGACTTTTACAACTGCTTCATATTTTATGTGGAAGATGTCTGAGTAGTACAGAACCTGACGGCAAGCAAAAATTTGGAAAGATGTGTATGATTCCCCACTAGCTCACTGCAGGGCATCTTGGATTGCACTATAGTCAATGTGTTACATAGTTTAAGGAATTGGAATGTCACAGAATCATAGAATACCAGGTTGGAAGGGACCTCAAATATCATCTAGTCTAACCTTTCTTGGGAAAAGCATAGTCTGGATAAGATGTCCCAGCACCCTATCCAGTTGAATCTTGATAGTTTCCAGTACTGGAGACTCCATTGCTTCTCTGGGAGATTCTTCCAATGGCCAATTGTTCACATCATTAAAATTTTCCTCTTGTGCCCAGTCAGAATCTCCTCAGGAGTAATTTGTACCCATTACACCTTGTCTTTTTCATGTGACTCTTTGTAAAAAAGGACTCTCTCTCTTCTTTAGGAGCACAGCAGCTCTCAATGCTCTTCACGCCTTTTGCAGTTACCTAAAAACATATTACCTTCAGGCAAAGCCCAGAAACCTGACTTCAGAAGAAACCCTTCAGTGTGAAAATGGTATAAAAATACCAATGCACTAAGCACATTATGCATCACCCCATGCATCCCACCTCCTTGAGGAGAAGCAAAAGAAAGCTTTGCTGGTGTTAGTTTCTTGGGGAAAAAAAAAAAAAGTCTGCTAATAAATAACTTTGAAATTCAGGCAGGTTTAGGCCAGATGGATTTAGATACTTTGTGAGTATGCTGTGGGCCTTTTCTGCATCTTCCAGCAAGAGGGTACACGCATACATTTTTCTCAATATGAGAAAACAGTGCATGTTTTTTACAACCACTTGCCCTTTTCTTAGAAGACTGTAATCACATGAGGAGAAACCACCTGATACAGCTTCCAACAAATAGCTCTGGCCAGCTACAGTTGAACGAAACCTGGTAGTAAAGGCATATGAAGTGTCTGTGGTATACACTGGGCTCCTGCTTCCCTTCCCATGCTATAGCACAGCTGAGTTGTGGAAATGAGGTCAAGCCAGGGAGTGAGACATATCTCTCCTAAAGTTCACTGGAGTACGTGCACTTGAAGTGGCTGATCTTCTGCTTCTCATCTCCTCAGACAACAGCATTTGTCACTGCTCTGATTGGACTGACTCTGCACGTGGTTGCAATGGTGTGATCATTGCCACTTCGGACCTTAAGTCCTTCTGTTTCAAGCCAACCTAACCAAGTTGGCCAGCCTGCTGCCAAAGACACTTTTGTGTCTTCCAGTAAGGTGGATCTCAGGCTTTCCTAACAGGCTACTGTCATCAAAGAATGTCCTGTCATAAAAATTTTTCCTATGGATGAAAGGCATTTCTAACCAAAGCAGGGATTTCTTGCTCACTTGTCCTTCACAGATCTCTGCTGTTGTCTTTTTGCCCTTGTAATGCTATGTATTTTAAACCTGCTGTTTACTGTTATCTGTTGCACAAGAACACTAGAAAAGCAGAAGTCAAGTGAGTTCAGTTTAAAATACTTTGGGTTGACCTCAACAGGCCTTATATTGGTGGTTTCATTTTCAGTTTTAAGAAGCTGTTACATTTTGTAGGCATGTAATAATATTCTTAAAAAAAAAAAAAAAGGGAAAAAAAAAAGAAAATAAGAAAGAAAGAAAGACAACATAAAATTCCAAGATCAAATTAGGCTGGTCATGGCCAAACTTAACAAAGTTTGACTATTTCCTGTCAGACACAGAGACTGTTCTGCTCAGGAATTTGTGCCTTTCAGTCCACATTTAATTTCATTTGCTGCCTGTCTTCTATTTATAATGCACAAAGCAATATTATTTCCCAGTAATACTTTCAACAATTCCAGCAATATGCTGCAATGTGAGCAGTACAGGAAAGAGGAGAAGGCCTTCCTAAATAAGTTAACTCATTAAATTTCTGTCTTGTTTGGATGTTCAGGGAACCACAGGAATGAATTAGAAGTATTCAACGTTCACAGTGGAGCTGGACAATTCTGAGTTAATATGGGGCTGGGGAAAAGAGGTTCTGTTAACCATGTGGTGGTAAGGGGGTGAATGCTTCCAAAAAGGACATGGTTTTCCTCTGTTTTTGTGGTCTACGACTTCCTTATTTCTGTGTACACATTCAAACCACGGTAGTGCAAACTGAGCACAGACCAGTCTAAACCACTGAACATCATACTGCTTTTTTCTCCCTCCATTCCACTGATCTCCATCTATACTCCGTGCATGTGCCTTCTCCAGATCTTTTCAGTCATTCCTCTTGCCCCCACAGAGCTGCTTCCCTCTCCTTCTGCAGAATGTCTCTCTACCTGCTTTCATGTTTCTTCTGAATGCTTGAGCACCCAAACATTTGTTGAGTGCCTCAAAGGGTTACCCATATAAAAGCAAATTTCTTAGACCATTGAGCTTATGACTGACTATCTGTGCTTCCAGGTGGGCTCACCTCAAGCAAATCCTTCACATTGTTTTTTTCCCTCAGAAGGAGCTCGACTTCAGGTGTGTTGGTCAGCAGTCAGGGATGGGGAAAAAAAAAAAAAAAAAAAAAAGAGAAAGCTAGATCTCTGAGTTTGGTCTTGAGCATATTATCCTGTTGGTCTCAAGTACATTGTTCCGTCAATTAAACTGTACTACAACCAGCACAACCACCAAAATGCCATGTAGCAGGTGTAGGGATTGGCAAACAGCAGGTACGAAACAAACAGGAGATGGTTCTTTACATAACATTTGGTTGAGCTGTGGGATGTTTGGGCTGCTGGCAGTTTACAGAAGTTCAGGAATGGACAAAGTAATATAAATCAATGATATAACTGAAGGTTACTAACATACAAAGCCATAGCTTGTTGAGGACTAGGAAAACACCACAGGTTTACTCTGCTCCTATATTCTTCCACATACCTTCACTGTTGGCCCTTCTTGAAGACAAACTTAGAAAGGGCTGGTGATGGGGCTGGACCAGAGCCCTACAAGGAGTGGATGAGGGAGCTGGAGTTGCTCAGCCTGGAGAAGAGGAGGCTCAGGGGAGATCTTATTGCTCTCTACAACTACCTGAAAGGAGGTTGTAGCCAGGTGGGAGCTGGTCTCTTCTCCCAGGCACCCAGTGACAGAACAAGAGGGAACAGTCTCAAACTGTACCAGGGCAAGCTTAGGCTGGATGTTAGGAAGAGGCTCTTCACAGAAAGAGTGATTGGCATTGGAATGGGCTGCCTGGGGTGGTGGTGGAGTCACCGTCCCTAGGGGTTTTTAAAAGGAGGCTGGATGAGGCACTCAGTGCCATGGTTTAGTTAATTAGAAGGTGTTAGGTGATAGGTTGAACTCGAAGATCTCAAATTTCTTTTTCAACCTGGTTAATTCTGTGATTCTTTGAAAACAACCATAATGAGACAAGTCTCAGCTTTTTATAACAACTTAAAAGATAACAAAATATGAAGTTCCTAAAAAAAAAATTATCTGCAATCTCCACATCCTCAGAAATGGGAAGTTAAACTAGTGGACTGGTATCTTACACAGGAGGAGAGTATGTCTTTGGCTTTGCTGTTCTCTTAGATTTGCTGTTCAATAAAGTTGGAGCAGAGACACTCACAGTCCAAAGCAATTGGCTCTTAGTCAGGAAGTTTTTCCAATGTCAAGAGCATAAATCTCCCAGCCCACGCAGAGCTTTACATTCCTGTAGCACATGGGGCCCATTAACACCCTTTGCAGCCTGTAGGAATGGCAGTACTGGAGCAGCTCCACTCCAGTATCTTTCGGCTGCTACATCTACACTGTTGGGCCTAGGTCCCTCTAGGGCTATTTCTCATTTGGTTAGTAGGTCAGACATTGGCATGATGGCAGATCCCCTAGAAAAGCCTTACTGGATCTTTTGCCCTGACCCTACGCCAGTGCCAGGAGCTTCTGGTAGCTCTCTTACTTAGCTGACTTTGAGGAGGATCATGGTGTTGAATTGCTGAGTAGTGCCAGAGAACTCTGTAATTTTGCCTCATTATGTTCTAATGATGCAGGATGAGACAGAGCTTCAATTTAGTGCTGTTCCTTTTTTGACAGGGCTGAGGGAGAAATGTCATCTATCACTAAGTTATAAAGCTCAGAGGACTTAGAAGTGGCCAAATTAAGATTCATCCTGCTCTTCTAAAGGAAGTAAGAGGCTTTACCATTAAAAAAAAAGTCCTTCCAAACTCATCATTCTTTGCACTTAAGCTTTTCAAGAACATATTTACAAATAGGGCAGGACTACTCTGAAGCCTCAGTTGGGGAAAGTGCTTACATATGGTCGTGTTTGTAGAGTAGCACAACTGAATCTGAAAGGACACCCACAATGAAGGACTTGCATCAGTAAAAACTTGTGAGAGATGTCTCACTCCTTGCCTTGGCCTCATCACAACTCAGCTGTGCTGCAGCATGGAAAATGAAGCAGCAGCCAGGTGTACAGCCACAAACACCTCTTCATATGGCTTCGCTTCCTTCAACCACAGCTGGCCAGTGCTATTTGTTGGAGGCTATACCAGCTGGCTTTCTGGTTTGGTTTTTTGTTTTTAGGTGATTATAGTCTTGTCAGAAGAAGGAAATGGGTTGTAACAGACAGTTTAGGAAACCAACTCCAGTAAAGCTTTCTTTAGTTCTGCCTCAAGAAGATAGGATGCATGGGGTGATGCATAATGTGTTTAGTGTTTTGGTCATTTTATACCACTTTCAGTCTGAAGTCTGGTCTCTGGGCTTTGCCTGAAGAAAATATGTCTTTAGGTAACTGCATAAGGTGTGAAGACTACTGGGAGCTTCTTTGCTCAGCGTGAGCACCTCCAGAGCTCCAAGTTAACACTTGGAGGGAGGGAATCACTCAGAACCTCAACTCTGTCATTTACTTCTTGTCAGAGAGGTTTGGGTGTGCACCATCTGGGACTTTACCCTGTCTAAATGAAGAGCCAGCTGCGAACCTCAGTCTTAATAACTCTTGTGAGCAGTGAGGCAGTCATCCAGACTTCCTAGAGCAGACTCAATGCTTTAGATGAGGCCGTTTTAAAGACGCTGGGAAGGAATCTTTGGTAGTTTGTCAGGCAGGGCATGCACTGGAGATGTGTGACCTCAGAACCAATTAAGCAGTGAGATTTGACATTGGGCCCCACATTTTAAGTAAATGCTCTAAATTCTGAGTTCTTGCTACTCTGAGGTGGGAAAAGCTGCCTACCGTTTTTTTGTGTCCTTGTTCCCAGAAATGCCATCATTGAAACTGCTGTGAACATACCCACAGGGCTGTTTCAGCTGGGGTAGGTCAGTTTAGTTTTGTTTGTTTCCCAGCAGCCACCCCACTGGAAAATTTCTAATCTTGTCTAAGCATTATCCTTACAATTTGCACCCATGGGTACCTAAGTGCAGGTGCATTTTGTTTTCCAGAACTGGGCACAATCGGAGCAGAGACTGTGGTTTTCCTAAGCACAAATTATGTTCCTTGTATAAGCACAAATTATACTCCTTGTAAAACTCAGGACAGAAAACACACACAGACTCATCTCCATGTGCAAAAGTAGATAAAGTAAAATAAAGGAAATGGAAAAAAAATCAAGGTCCCATTGCAGAGCAGAGACCTGTGTCTGCCAGGTTCAAGGAGCCTGAAATAACACAGGGAGTGGAAGAAGGCGTGGGTGAGAAAGAAAAGTACTTTCATCCACATAATGAGTAATTTAGAGCCATGTTGGAAAAGCAGGAAAGCAAGAAAGCAAACTGAGAAGGTAAAACAGTGTGGAGGGCTGCATGCTGATTAATGAACTCCTCATTCTTGACGTCGTCTACGTTCTTCTTGAGTTGGGCACAAGAATATCCTAGAGCTCAGCCTTTAAATTGTATTTACTGTCTTTTGAGTGTCTTTCATTCTTCAAACAAAAACAGTGGAATTCCACTCGTTCAACCACTTTTAATTCATAGCATTTCTGATGTTGGGAAGTCCAGCTCCTGCATGACCAGCAAGGAATCCATGCACATGAACAGAGATGTGTGACCTGACCTGAACTGTTCAAACCAAAAATCAAGGTGGGCGAATCTATAACGGTGTCATTCACATGTTGTTCCACACCTGTGCAAGCTTATACAATTTGGACTAATTTCCTTTTGCAAGTCACTTATCCTATGTTACGGGCACCCCACACTAAATGGAGTAAGGACATAAGAAATGCCTGCATGCCCACACCAGTGATCCAGTTGCAAGTCTTTCTCCACCATCTTCTGCCCACAGCTACTGCTTTCCTTCCCTGGTCTCTGGACAGAGTACAGTCCAGATCAGTGGATCCCCCCCAAAAAGCAGCTGTAGTCATTATAGGGACAAGTGGGTAAGTTTGTAATTTGACCTTACCCACCACTTTTGTGCACTGATAGACCTCAGTCATATCTTTTCTCATCTGCCTGTTCTCCAAACTGGAGAGTCCTGATTTTACCCATCTCTCCTTGTAAGGCAGTTGCTCCAGGCCCTCCAGTTNAATACAGAAACACCACACCCCTCCCAGAGATCAAAATCCCTAAGAGGGGTAACCAACCACCCCTACCACCATCCCCCCTTCCCCAATCTTATCTCACCATCTGTTTTATGCAGCAGATAGGTGGAGGTAGATCGGCCTCTGGGGGATTAGCAGCAGAAAAAGAATTTAGTGGAATTATTCAGATTCAGCTACGAAAGGAGAAAGCCATGAAGGAGCAGCCATAGCCCAGAGCGGTCAGAAACCGTCTGACTTATCTATATTTGGGTTACAACTCTTAAAACATTTTTTTTTTTCTTTCTTAGTAAAGCTATGAGGGAAGTAGCACCATTAGTGCTTTCCTCTCTCAGCCTATAGCCTAATTTCTCATTCAAATACTCCAATTATTTCAAACCAGCATAACTAGGTCCTCCACTGTCTTTGACACATCACCTTTCTGTTCATCTCCTCTTCAAAACCAGCACGGTTTTGAATTCTGCAGAGCTACCTGACTTGAGCAACAGTTTCACTGTTCAGATTATGACAGTAACACAATTCCGATTGATACAACTAAGAGATAAAGAATCCTCTCCAACTCATAACATATTGCACAGCAATTGTTTCAATGATGAATAAATGTTTTCCCATTTGTCTGCTTGTTTTAATTTTACAGTCTGTTCACAAACTGTTTGTGAACTGAAATGGTGCAGGAACCATGGAAGAAATTCTGTGCTTGGAGTTATTTGCTGAGCTCTGTGTTTGCCATGAGTTTCTTGCCCATGCTTAAGTTCTCACTTTAATATCTTGTGCACTCATTGTTTTTAACTGGAACCTTGTTCCAGTTAAAGTACCTTTCTCTCAAAGTACCTGTTCTCTCAAAGTACCTTTCTTGCCTGTTCCTAGCAAAGAGATCAACTTGCAGCTGGGTTTAAATACAGTTGATGATAAAATAATCTCATTGTTTCAGTCTAACTAGATTCTTCTCCTTGTTTCCTTCCATAGCGACCTCTCTAGTTAGCCAATATTTCCTACAGTAGAAGAGAGTCATCAGGCCTTTGGTTACACTCCAGCTCTGCTAGGAAAGTCATGATGATGCACCAGACCTTTTCAACTTCACCGTTTCCTTCCATCCTTTCTTGCCATCACTTCAGTATGTTCCCATGATCCCAGGAATCCAAGTGGATTTGCAGAACCAAGTAGTTGGACACAGAGCCATGCCAGTGGATTTTGGTATCCAGTCATTTCTTTAGGTACCAGTTTATTAAGGAAATTGGCTGGAACTATTCCATCATACACGAAATATTACAAACTCCTGACTCATATGTGCAATTTATTAATCAGAGTCAAGATGAGAGAAGATAAACTGATTATACAGATATTCTTGCTCTGGATATCTTAACTATCTACAATGTCAGAAGCACTGAAATTTTGTCTGCTTCTGTAGCTATAAATAGCTTAGGATTGTTTTAATTGGGTTATGTGCTTAGTTTAAATAAGCATGGGGTAGCTCTAAGCAGTCAGTGATTAATAAGATTAACAAAGGAGGTGGTCTGCAAACAAAACCATTTATCTAACACTTCCCAGTCAGGGATTTTTTATTACATCCCAGTCATTCTCACTTTGGATTTTGCAAAACAAACCTCATCTGGCACATGTCATACACAAATAGGCCTTCAGATTCAGTGCTCAGACTGGTAAAATCATGTTTGTATGCAAGACATGGCAGGTCCTAGGAGAGCTGGTGACACATGGTAAGCTTCAGCTTTCTCTCTGAGATCCCTTGATCCCAATGGTCTGTAAATTAAATGTGTCATGGATGAAACTTTTGACAGCCTTTTTCCATTCACTTAATTACTAACAAAATAAGCGTCCCAACTCTGGATGCTCTGAGACCAGGACAATGGTATCAGTGGTCAAAATCAAAAGGTCATGACTAAACACCACTGAACTTCCCTCTCCATAATCCATACCATAACACATAGACAAACAAAACCCCACACCGATCTTCCATTCTGTGTCTTTCTGGGAAGGAACATATGGAAAAACACCGCTCATCATGAATGAAATATTCCTCCACTGCCATCAAATCCAGAAACACAATGAAATACACACAGGGGAGGACTTGGTGTTAAAGGCAATAGATATGTTATTTGTCCAGGGCTAAATGCATAACAGAGCCCTATAAGATGCCCACATGGAGGAACAAACTGAGAATTGCCCATATTACAGGGACTGCCTATGATGACCATAAGTCTAAAAATCACATTTTGCAGGACTGGTATCTCCAAAAGAAGACTTTTCCAGAAGCAGGCTTCTAGGCTAAATGGAAGTAGTTGTCAAAAGCTTTAGAAAGCATGTGGGTTTTGGTTAATACATAAATAAATAATGAAGAAAAAAGTTTTCTTTTAAACTTAAATGAAATGATTTGTAAGTTTTCATGCAAATGCTTTGCAAAAAACCCAGAAATTATGTCTAAACAGTTCCTTTCATCAGACCAGAGTCAGCTTGTGTGTGTATACCAATAAAGACACAAATTTGCAACTCAGTAAAGAACAGCAGAGCAGTTTATACAAACTACTGCCAAAAACCCATCCCCTAACTATGTCCATCCACGGCATAGACTTTCCCCTTGTGATTTCCACAGTACAAGGACATTTAGTCTGAGGAAAGATTTAAGTGCTTTCTGCAGGGCCCAGACGGTGAGCAAATGCACTAGGAAGATTCCACTCCTCTCTACAGGCACATTTACTATTTCACTTCTAGGACTGCAGTTTTTAAAAGCTTCATTTCTGATGTTTTTGAACCACCCTTTATTTCCACAGGACACTAAAGTGAATTATTTCACTTCTATGCTTCCAGGAAAAGCTAGCAGGAAGCTTTTTGTTTCATTTTCTTCCTCTTTTGTGTTAAGGGGACTTATTTAATACAGCTGGGATGCCAGGGCCCCCTGAGGTCTATTTGTATGTAGCTCTACAACTGACTTGCATTATACAAGAATGCAAATGCAATACATATGGACAGTATGGGTCATGGTGGCACATCTAGTTTGGGGAAATATTGAAGTTATCTGTAACTACATGAATAAGGGACTCCACTGAAGCATACTGTATTTACAGGGTACCTCTGCCTTAGTTAATAGTAGAGTAGAAAATTAGCTGATCAAACCCAGAATACAAAAAGTATAAATCTGAGGGAATTACAAAGAGATCATCTGGATTTAAATCCTTTGATAAAAGGGGCCACAATTTGGCTGCATGAGTGCTGTAGCTATGTAAATGAGAGCAGAGCTTTTTTATTGGACCTATTTGTTTCTCTAATTGGTAGTGAGGCAGCCCCACTCACCATGCATCCTTTCATCTTTCCTTAAGAAATAGTCTGTAGCTTTTTTTTTTTTTTTTTTTTTTTTAAGTGAAATCAATGTTTTGAACAATCCTGCTAGAAACCCAAGCAGTATTACAAAGCCAGAACTGCATTAAAGGATACTGGCTACTTAGGAGTACTTAGGCAGTTTGTAATAACACAGGCTAGGGCTCAGTCGGCTGGAAGTTAAGGAATGAAGCTTTATATTTACAGCTTTGCACAATATACAAGCAGATATACAATATACAATGTATAACAGATATTTACAGTAAAAAGGTAATATAGAAACACCACACCCCTCCCAGAGATCAAAATCCCTAAGAGGGCTTTCTAAATACCCCTACCACCTTCCCCCTTTCCCCAGTCTTATCTCACCATCTGTTTTATGCAGCAGATAGGTGAAGGTAGATCAGCCAGGGGGATTAGCAGCAGGAAAGAAGTTAGTGAAATTATTCAGATTCAGCTATGAGAGGCGGGGAGAAAGAGCCATGCAGGAACAGCCACAGCCCAAAGCGGTCTGAAGCAGTCTCACACTGTCTGACTTATCTATTTTTGGGTTATAACTCTTAAACAATTTTTTTTTTCTTTCTCAGTAGAGCTATGAGTGAAGTAGCATCATCAGTGTTTTCCTTTCTCAGCCTATAGTCTAATTTCTCATTCAAGTTCTCCAATTAGTTCAAACCAGCACAAGGTTAAAACTTACTTTGACTAAGTTATACTTACAATTTTTTTTTTAATTAAGGATTTCTTGCTGATTTTGAGGGGGCTTGGATTAGACAGTACTGCTGAGATCCATCACCAGAGAAGCCTATAGATTTTGCCTCCATTGATTGTAGGAATACATTTCCTGCAAAAAAAACTGTAGTAGGTGATAGTGATCGACATTTACATGCCCTCCAAGGAGAAGACTTCTGAGGTTTGTAATTTCACAGAAGCACAGAATCACACACAATATTAGGGGTCGGAAGGGACGCCTGAAGAACATCTATTCCAACCCCCCTGTCACTGCTGTGCCACACAGAGCAGGTCACAAAAGATAGTGCCAAAATCCTACATGAATTTAAGGGGAAGCTGGGGATGCCTAAGGCAAAAAGACCTAGGGAGAGTTATTTATAGAAATCTACACCTATTTGTAGAAGTCAGTAGAAATCAAGAAATCAACTCCCAGCTCAGGAAGCTGTGGGTGGCTGGAGGCTGTGATTGGGGCATCATGTATGTTTGCCCTTTTCTTGTAGTGTCCCCTGGGCATTTACTTTTGTTTACTGCTGGAGATGAATCTGGGCAGGTCTGAAATGTGAACACTGCAGGCTGAACTCTCACAATCTTTTTATGTCTCTATAGTATACTATGAGTGATCAGAAAGAAGTGCAAGGAAAGAGGCTTCCAGGAGGATCCTTTGAGTTTCCTTGGGCTGGGGATGTATGTTGAGACTAAGAAGGGATGATCAGCATGTAGTCCCACCATGTCCTCAGGTCAGTGCCCCTTCTTCTAACATCTGACATCTCAATCTAGCTTGCCCTCCTTAGCACAAATTAACAATCCAATGAACTGGTACCTGGTACATAGATGCTGGTACCATCTATGTGCTGGTACACATAGATGGTACCAGCAATGAGACAGATTGTTCATTTCCCACCAGAAATGGCAAAATTTACTTTGTATCAGGTCTGAGTAATAATCTTACCTTAGACAGAAAAAAAATCAGTGGAATTAACATAATCTGGGGATTTAATGCCCAATTAGAACAAGTAATTGATGATACACTGAGTCAGACTGCCACAAACCCCTGGCGTGGGTTCACAGCTTAATTTAGTTGCTAGATGCACATTTGCCCCCATATGAAATCAGTCCTTTTCCTTCTTCCTGTTTATCCAGATGAAAAATACAAAGATGTAAATAAAAGTAATTTACCTACTAGTGGTCAAAGACACTTTTTTCGATGTGAAGAAAGACAAGTTAATGCTGTTCCCAGTGAAAGAGTACATACAAAAAGCTAGGTTCAAGAAAGGCCAGAGCTCAGGCCAGACCTCCAAAGCAGGACGGTGACATTATAGTGTATGTAGAAGGCCACAGAAAGTGATGAGATTTGTCTCAGTTACTGGAATTTGGAGCAGGAACTGACCAATAGGAGCACTAACTGGCTCCTTTATTCATGTTTTATTTGGTACAATGGGATACTTTCACAATGTGAGATATTTTTTATTCATGGAAATATAAGCTGGACTAACTCATCTCCATCATGATCGCTGTGTTGAACTCATGTTGCAATCCAGGACATAATGTATCTCCCTAACACATAGAAATGTTATCATAAGCTTGTTCTTTTTCCACTTGCTCTCTGACATTCATTGATCTCATAAATTAAATGTCTTTCCTGTATCTTGGCATGGAGATGAGGCATCTCTGAAGGCTTTCTTTGGCAGACTGGGGATTCTAAAGCAAGTGACTTAATCGATATCTTTGCTAGAGTTGTCACCTGAATTGTCCCATGCTTTGTTATTGCAGACAGAAACACAGGTAGTTCTCCTGGCAGGTGTATGGACATCCAAATTTTAACTAATTTTTGTGAGGAAATTTCAGTCAATATTAACAGGAGTAGTGAGATGTCATTCAACTGGGAACCACATGGCAGAATCAGAAGGAGGCTGGCCTGGAAATGCTCAGCTTCTCTCTTCAGCATTCATATTTACCCTACTTAGGAACAGTTTATGTCATTTCATGTTCACTGGGAAAGCCACTTCTTGAATTGTACTCTCTAATAATTGAAGAGACATGCAGGATTAGATCAGGTTTCATAATGAGGGAAGAGCAGCCCTGAGGAAAGAATGCTCTTAAGCAGAGCTATAATTTACCAGCAACCTTATCTAAGATATGGTCAGTCAATAAGAAAGCCTCTGAGGACTTCAGAGTAGCCACAGCCTCAATCAACCTGCTGATTTCTTTATAAGGAATGCCAGCTGGTTACTAAACCACAGGGGGTGAACAAAAAAATTGAAGAGTTCTGGACAGGATAATGATTTATTTCAAGTGGGAAATCAGGTAAAAAGTTGAAAACCTTTTTCTGTTAATTGCTTGTGTTGCTGTCATTACTCTTCCTTATTATTTGTTTTAGAATTGATGACTAGAGACTCAGCTGAGATCACAAACTGATTATGCTGAAATGGATCTATTGTGTTCACACTGTGCCTTCACTATCCACTGTTAAAGGCTCAGATATAGTGTTCCCCATATATTCTTTCCTGATCATTTACAGTATGCTCTCACCCATCTTTGAAGCCATGGTTAGAAGTGCAGGTCATACTTCTTCTTTCCCCTGGGATGCTAACTCACTTATTTTGTCTCTACAGTTTCTTCCCACAGTTTTCTCCATGTGTCTGGAATACCAAGACAAGCACTCCCATGATGAATGACTCACTGAGAAAGAATCAGAGAGACTTTGAACTTATTTTAGCACAACTTCCTTGGGAAGAGTGACCCCAGAAGTTCTGGTAGCATGCAGGGTCACAGGTAGTGCAGGCAGAACTTCGTGGTGTCGCTACCAAAGATGTGCCTGAGTGAAATCAGAGATGTCACAAGCAGACCATAGACCTGGACCAGCTCTGGGGTGGAGGCACACTCCAGTGTGTACCCTACCTGTTACTGGGATAGTCAGAACCAGAAGATCTGACTCCTGTTCCCAAAACCGCTACTAGTATTTTGACTTCAATGTCTCTGTTGAATCAGCCACTCCTCTAAGTTATCTGTGGTCCTGTGGCTTTTTCTGGTTTTCTAGGAATTTATAAAGAATCAGAGTAATATGGCTAATAAGGATTCATAGGGGGTCAGCCTAGTTGTAGTAGGAGTTGTAAGGATAATCTCACTTGTATCATGAGAAGCAAGGATAATCTGTTCCTGCAAGAGGACTTGGACACACTCAAAACTATTTTGACATCCTGTGCATGTGCCCACTGGTTCTGCAGAATTTATACAAAAGTTCTAAGATTTTAAACATACACAAGACTCTGCACACATTTATGGATTTCTGCATAGGGAATCCTGCATAGAAATACAGTGAACTCAACACCTTGAGGTTAAACTTTGTGCTTTTAGATGTCAAATGGCATCTGATATGATGTGGTTGTTTGTTTTTCTTTCCCCACTTTATTTTCAGTTGTAGTGATCTCTAAAGTTCCCATTAACTTTAGCTAGGGTCGGCAGTTGTTGGAAAATGAAAATCTATAGCTTTCCATCTCTGAATAAGACATTCTGGTGATAGACATGGTGGAAATGGCATGGCTCTTGTTGTAGGTTTAACCAGCACTTTGAGATCCTGTAATGGAAGATGCTGTAGACTTGATCATGGGATGTTAGGAGGAAGTTCTTTACAGTGAGGGTGGTGAGACACTGGAACAGGTTGCCCAGGGAGGTCATGGATGCTGCCTCCATGGAGGTGTTCAAAGCCAGGTTGGATGAGACCTTGAGCGACCTGTTCTAGTGAGAGGTGTCCCTGCCTATGGCAGGGGTTTGGAGCTGGATGATCTTTGACGTCCCTTCCAACCTCAACCATTCTATGATTCTATGATTCTATGTGCATGTTCCTCTGCAAGCCTGTATGTAGCCCATGGAAAGTCTTTGAAGTGTAATCTTAATACATGAAAAAACTACTTGCCATTTGCAATTTCATGTACTGTCTGGCTCAGAGCACAGAGAATATCTGCCTGTCCTTCCTTTCATGGGGTAAAAGAGCATTTGGTTATTTGCTTTAGTGGGAAATGATACAAGATTGTCTGTTTCAATTGCTGTGAGGACATCCAGTCTGCTAACAGCCTGTCATCTTTGGTAAATAAACCAGCTTGGAAGTGGAAAAATTTGCCCAGCCTGCGTAAGAGTCCAGATGTGTCCTGGCTGGAGGTAGGCACAGATCTCCTCAGAGGCTTTCTCTCACGTTTTTCTGTGTCTCCAGCTATTACAGCTGTATTTTTTTATTTTTTTTACTTTTCTGTGTCATCTCTGGGAAGACAGCTGGGCATGTCTTTGTAGGCCCAGCAAAATTTCTTGTGATCTCCACAGGAGCAGAAGTAGTTTCCAAGCCTTCACCAGGCTTTGCTGCTTCGTCTCATCTAGGAGGAAGGCAGAAATGAGGGGTTAGTCTAAACTCCCTTGAGGGCTGTTGCAATTTTAGTAACGGCTCTAATTAGATACTGTCAGACTTGACTCTAGAGAAGTCAAATGTGGAAGAATTCTAATATTATTAACTGCAGCACCTGAAGTTATACCAGACACCAGTGACATGTTGTTTGAGCCTGTTAAATGTTCTGCCTGACAACTATGAGCCCACCTACTACTGAATGCTTGAGGGTCTCATTTATTCAGAAAAGTGCTATGGTGCACTTTGCATTGTGTATTTGCAATATACTGGATGTGAACTGTGTCTACACATCCTGTGTCCTTCAAGATCATATTAACCCATAGACTCAGAAATCTTGGTGCCATCCTCTCTGTGCTGGGGCCAGTGGTACAGTTTATGGTAACAGAACAGCGTAAGACTGGTACAATGACATGAGAAGGCAAATACAATCTATGGCATATAAGAATTGCAAGATAAAGGGAGAAGATGGCCAGAAAATACGATCCAAGCACAGCTATGTTTTTCTGACCAAATCTTGTGAGGCATCTAGCTTCTAGATGTCAGAATCTAATTTTGTCTGATGATGAACCTTGTTTAGCGAATTCAAATCTCAGACTGTGTCAGCAAGGAAGTCACTATTATTTTCACTATTCTTGTAGACCAGAACAGAGGCAAGATTACTTATTTCAGGTTGTCCAGCAAGCCAGTAGTGGAGGGTGTAAAAGAAGCTGTATCTTTAGCTGAAGAAATACAGAACAGCTTTTCAGAGGCCAGCTTTTAGGCAGGGATGAAATCAGACTCCAAAAGAGTGATCAAATTAAATTCTGCTATAGGAAGGTAAATTAACCACTCCCCACCCCCTTTTTTTTTTTCATCATGAGGAATGAGCACGTTTTGGATCCAACTGTGCAACATTAATCACAATATGGAATATTTGAGCAAAAGGTCTGCCACAGGGGGCCAACTATTAGCATATGGGATTTATCCATCTTCTTCCACAAAGATGCAGCATGTTGGATAATTAAACTTCTGAATGCCAGCGTAGAGTGTAGTCTGTTTTTTTCCCACTGCTCTTTGTGAGTTGATCCAGAACCACTTCCTTTCACTGTATGCTCAGAAGGGGAGGAAACAAAGGTGGCATCCTGATCTTCATTATTAATACACAGGAAAACTTGGAGGAAATCCCTTCTGTGCCCCAGGCTTTGTGTAAAGAAAACCTTGCAAATTCAAAAGTCATATTGTTCAGCTCCTATATATATTTATACATCTACGTGCGTAGCAGATGTTTCTCCTGATACTTAACTGCTGTTTCTGTGGAATTATGGTATGGAACAGCCTTCAGAGCAGCTTGCATTCCAGTTGATTTACTTTGATTAAGTTTAAAACCTAGGAAAAAATCCCAACCAACCAACCATCATTCCCCCACCCACCCCAATTAAACAACAAAAAATTCCCACCTCCCCCCAAAAAACCCAATCCCAAACATTTCAAGTGGCTACACTGGAATAAACCCCCACTCTCTCCTACCATGTAAATCAGTGCTTCTCCATGTTATGAGCAATAAAAGTAGTATACAGGCAGCACCAGTGTCTTGTTTACAAATGGGACCAGGTAATCGAGAGGCATTCTGCCACTTGGGCAAAGGAATGATATATCTAAAGAACTTCTGAGGAAGGTGTCTAGCTGAAGCTTGTCAGGCTACTGCCTTGTATAACCAGCAGAAGGACTTCCAGAAGCAATTATTACAATTCTAATACAGACACCTCAGGCAGGAGGCATTAATCTACCTCTAGAAGTACTCATATATCCCCACATCTACTTGACCTGCTTAGATGAGACATCTGCTTTGAGACAGCTCAAATTAAACAAGGGGAATCCCACAGCATCTGACTTTGTACTCCACTTTGTTTCTGACACAGTAAAATAGTTGTAGTTGTTGTTGTTATTATTATTAAAGGTTATATTATGGAAACACTCAAAGGCCAGGTATGGTGCAGACATAAGTAAAATGCAACACTGTACCACACAAAGGGGACAATTCAAGTAAATTAAGTATGACTTTGCTTTTAATTCTGCAGTTTGACTATAAAGAAATACACACACAAGCAGGCAATCCAAATACATAATACTTGATTCAGAAAATACCAAATTCCAAACTACATATGCCCCTTATACAATAGAAAGTCTATATGCTTTTGGCTATAATGTTATTAAAAAGGGGATTTGTCTTGCTAAGTATTTCCAGTGTATCATTCTGAGAGTTGTTCTAAAGTGCACACAGTTTATTTTTTATTTTATTCCAATACACTGCTTTTAATTTAAAATAAAATTACAATGGCTTACATTTATATAATGCTTTTCATTGAGGAATATCCCTGCGGCTTTCTCAAGTGCTTTCTGGAGTTTTAGTACCCACAGTGTTGGAGGAAGACGGTTTGTCATGAGTAAAATGCTGTTGTGGCCAAATTTGTTTATCACATGAAGCATGCGCTGTAATTTTCCTGTGGTTGAGAGGCATGAGGCACACAAAATGTGCTTTAAAGAAGGAAAAGGAATGGCAGGAACTTGGGTGTTTTACAAATGGGAGGCAATACTGACTCCTCGTGTGTTCCTGTTCCTCATTTATGGGTTAGAGCTGTGCTAGACTGACTCACCCTCTCCCCAGCCAGGGATTTGGGATACCTAGCACATCTTGCAGCAAAACCAGGCACCCTGATGACACAAGCTATCCCTTAACTCACCTGTGAGATGTTTGCTCAGAGCTGTCATTTGACCACTATCTTACATGAGGCAGTGAGTGAGGAATTAAGAGACTAGGATAATTGGTTGATCTCTAGTCCTCAGATTGTGTTCTTGGTGAGTCACTTCAACTTTCTGCCTCTCACAGCTATTCCTCTTTCTCTTTTATGTCTTGATAGAGCTTGCGGTTGCATGGCATTGCAGTAATTTCACAGAGCACAAGGTGACAGTTTGTGTAAGGAAGGACTTTGTTACATCTGCACCTGGTATGGCCAGCCATACCGCATACCCACACACTTAAAATACATTTAACAAACAAAGTAGCTATCACCATGAAAAGTGCCTGTGCTCCTTTGACAAGCGGTAGCAAGATACCCAGAAAGTTTTGGTAGCTTCAGTTTTGCATTCAATTTAAAGGTGTGGCTGTGCAAGATCTGCTGGGGAGACGGTGCACATCACAGTAAAATAGCCATCTGAGCTGAGATAGTGTTGGGAAACATTGATATGAAGTGTTGGATTTCAGATTTGGGACAACTGTCTGTGCAGTGTCTAAGGTAATGGAGATAACTTGATCAGGACTACAAAGTGGTTTTGGAATACAAATGGTTAATGCGTACATACAGAAATATAGAGAGGTCCATAAGGTCAGGAATGCAAAAGATAGGGAAATCCAGCATTCCAACTGGCCTTGCAGTTCCTTTTTTGTCTTTGCTTTTTGTAATTCTCTGGTCATACACCATTCCCCCCTTTCATGGAGGGTTGCTCACAGAACAAGGAACCATTCAGTATTTATACTCCCTCATTCATCTAGGCACATCATTGTACTGCATTTAATAAAAAAAGGAAATCAATTTTTATGAGGTTTTTCTCCATACAGTATTGATGGGTTCCACATACAGAACAACTGTATCTCAGAACAATCCTGTGAAAGAAAGAGCATTTGGGGAATGAGGCTACCCATAACCATGGATGACAGTGTGAACATGGACAACACAAACACATGTCCAACTTGTCATTGCCACAAGTGACTTTTTGAGAAGCATGCCAGTATTTTATGACATTTCATTTGTTCATAGCATAGCTCTGATTGCCTATGCTGGTGCTTGGCAATAGGCCCAAATTGAACTAGAACTGATAGACCATCCATGCTCTGGACTTTGTCGACTTGTTAGGTTTCACTCAGGCTGGCTTTTTTGATCCTAGTGAAAGAAGAGCTGCACAAAAAGACGTGCATGTATCAGCATCCAGCATTCCAGCCCTGCTTCACATAAAAAGATAATTCTCCCTTTCCACATGCTCCCCTTTAGCAGGCTGGGGCAATGGGGTCATTTAGGACACATTTGGTAGAAACAGCACTACTGAGCACCCAACATCCTTCCTGCGGGGACTTCTTGGGGTCGGGATGTTCGGGAGGTGAAGGGTCTGTCTCCACAGCCCAAGTGACACTGAACGTTCAGCTCCCCAAGTTACGGAAGTCGCCAAACCAGTCTGAAGCTTTCCATCCCTGGGATGAGTCAAGTTGCTGTGATTCAAGTCATCCGCTCTTAAGAAACGCAAAATAATCCTAGCGATAAAATAGACGACAGAAATCGATCCGATCTTAGTATATCAACACACATCCCATCCCCAAAGGTCTTTCCATTTTGGGGTTCACTCCCAACGTCTGTTCCTGCTGTGCTGAAAGCCTCTCTGTGGTGCCTCCATCGTGTCGTATTCACTAGGAAACAGATTTTGGGGCACTCTGAGGCACACTTCAACTGGCTGTCCGTGATTTCTTGACTGCTTACTAGGATGGGTCCGCTTGCCGAGAGGGGACCTAAATTTCTACGGACTGACGGGTGGAAATATTTCACAGAAGACAGAGCTCTGGATCACGGAGAGGGAAAGCAACCACGTGGGGAAAGTTAAGCGAGGGTACAGCTGGGAGATTGTTCTTCCACGAAGAGAGGGGTGGCTACTGCGGGTGAGTAGCGCCACTCCAAAGGACCCACAGCAGCGGCAGGCGTTTGCAAACCGGCCGTGGGGCCCCCACGCGTGTTGTCCTCTCCGAGCGGGGGCCGGCCGTCGGGGCTGGCCTGCAGCCCCCGACCGCCCTCCCGCTCCAAAGCGCTCTTCTCCGCCTTCACATCCCCTCTTTTTCTTCCCGTTTCTCTCAGGATTTCTACCCAGCCACCTTACCCTCACCCCGGATTTTCCCCCGCCTGACAACAAAGGAGGCGGCCGGGCGGCCTCGGCGGTGACTCAGCGGCGGGCCNCTGGCGTCTCCGTCCCTCCTCTTGCTGGGCGCCTCGGGGTCTCCTTGCCCCTGTTCTCCCGCGCTGCCAGGCGGGGAAAGCCGCCCCGGCGAGGTACGTTTTGTGTCTCCTCACACAAAGGCGCGGCGCTGGAGGGGTGGGACGGGACAGTCGGGGGTGGCTGAAGAAAGGCGGCTGCATGAGAGGGTCCCCTGCGTGAGACGGGGGTGTCCCGGTACCGCACCCCCTCCCCAAACTACCGAGGTGCCGATAGTGGGAGGGTGGTGCGGGGCGGGAGGCGGCGGCCCCACTGACTCGTGGGGCTTCGGCCGGAGAGCCCTGTCTCTGCTTCATTTACGAAGGGAAACCTGGGGTGGGTTAATCGCGGCTGTGCAAAAAGAAAGCTAGGCGAGAGCGAAGTAGAAGGGTGCTCGGGGGGTGTGCGGAGTCGCGGGAGCGCTGCCGGTCCTGCCAACCGGGCGCCCGCCAACCCTCGCGGCCGAACCAGCAACTGCCTCACGGGTTTCTCCCCGGCTTGCTGAGGCTTTGGGGCCGGTGAGCGTTTCGGCATGTCCGTGGGGCAACTTTTATTCTCTTGTGACTTTTCCTGAGGTTGGGTCAACCCCACGGCACTAGAGGGTTCGTGGGGTGCAGCCTGTTGGGACCAGGGGCGCGAGGTGTTGGATGGGAAGAAGAGTTGAAAAAGCCAGTAAAACATATTTTATCTCCTATTCATCCTACCCTGTAAAATGATAAGTCAGAGCAGCTGAACTTTTGGTGTGGACAATGGATGTTGCCTTAGAAATCTTTCTAAAAAGTAAAAGCTGGGATCACGGCAAGCTTGGAGGAGTTGCGCTGTTTCTGTGTCTCCATCCCTCCATCCTGGCTCGGTCAGTTTCCAAGGGCCCTGAGAGTCCAAATGCCCACATTTTCCGGTGCGTTGGGCTGAAAGGTGTTCCAGCTGGCCAGGGTAACTGTACGGACGAGTGTGTTTTGGGGCTTCACAAGAGGAAAGGGTGCAATGCAGGACCTCCGTGGTGCTGAACTACTTGTTTGCTTCTTCACGGATTGAATTTTTTCATAGCTTAATGAGTTCTGGCATGTATTGATCTTGTGCAAATGTGGTCTTTCAGGTTCAGGGCAATGCTTGTAGCAAACCTGAGTGAGAGACGGGAACCTGAACTTCCTGGGTTTTGTCGAAAGTTTGTATAGTTGGACAAAAACGCAAAAAATGAGGAGAAGATGCTTCTGTGTGAGCATAATGTGGTCGCCGTGTATAGTTTGTGGAGGGAGTATTGTTGAATAACTCCTCGGAAGCAGTGCTTTTCTGTGTTACAGCACTTACGTACCTGAGCTAAGTCCTGTAGCACCAGTGAGGATATTTAATTGACTTGGCAGAGGAATAGGAGTATGGAAGAACTCTTAACTGTTTGTGAATCTCGTAGGCAGTTTGACAGGGCATTTAAACTGGCCTTAGTCTCCCTGTGATACGAGCAGGACATTCAGACTCCCTTGCTTTATTAATGCTTGTTTTCCTGGTAATATATGAGCAGGCTGCATGTCCTATGAATGTGAGAGCTGCTTGCTTATTGTCAGCAATATTTGCTTACAGACAATAAACAGTTGTTTGCTGGGCTTTGTTAAAAAGAACCACAAATGTCCCATATCTCATAAAACAAAGCATTTATTGTATTAAAGCAACAGTGGGCCAATTTCATGCTTGGTGTATTTCCACTGATGTCAGTGGAGTTTTGCCAGGGATGATTTTAGCAGGTGAAGTGTCACTTCTGTTTTTCAGAGTCCAAAATGCTCAAGAGTAATGTTGCTGTTTTGTCTCCAACACTTAAGTATTTAATTAAAATGGTATGCTGATGCTTCCCAGTAGTAAGAGGTAGAGATGAGGGTCACCTCATCAGATCCTTAAAGTACTTTCCCCACTTGCTTTCTTCTTTCTGCTTCTGATCTTATATCCCTTAATTTACTTTCTTCTTTCTTTTTCAGTCTTAGCATCTTTTTTCTCTCTTCACAATTAAGAAGTTTCTCTGAACTCTGTTTCACCCCTGAGCATCCATAAAGGTTTTGAGACTGACCGTGTTGAACCCTGCACCATCCCTGCACGACTGGTAAGTTAAGTGAGGAGCTGTGTGGCAGCTGCAGTTGGGAGATCTTTCTCACACATGCACACGCCTCTTCTTTACAAGCTGGTTTGTGTGGTGGCTATGGTCTGGGCATTTGCTGAAGTGGCAGATTGTTTGACAGAGTCACACAGTAGAGCAGCCAGCAGACTGGCATGGGGGTGGGGAGAGTCACTCAGTTTTTACATTATACCATACTTGGGACATTCAGCAGCCACTGCTTTTGAGAACATCCCTTCAAAACATCAGTAAGGACAGGAAAATCATCTAAGAATTGGAGCAGAAGGAAAAATGGGGAAAGATAGAAGGAAATAGTCTTGTTTACTAGAGATGGGGAGAGGAGTGGAACTGTTTAAGCAGTAATTCACTTTAAGAGAACTTTGGCTCCATCAAAGTTTCAAAAATAAAGATTTTATTGAATAAAACTATGTTATCTTTGTATGCAGTTAACAGCATTCTATATACGTGGCTAACTCTGAGGCTTTTCTGGCACTGTGGTAATTTAAAGCAGAACAAGTTTTCATTGCTCAGCTTTACAGAGTCTCTCCTGAGCTGTTTTTGTATCTGACATCTTTCCACTGTACAATTTTGGAACTGTCTGCATCTCGTATGTACACAGAAAGAGCGTGTCAGCCACAACTCACAGCTGATACAGTTCTGACACTTTTGGAAAACACAAGCATCAGAGCGCACTGTTTAACTTTGGAGGAGAAAAAGAGCGCTTACTGCCTCAATTCAGTGATTAGTCTAAAGTTTATTCTGGTTTGGCCAGACCTGGTGTGTTTCTGAGTATCAGCAGAAGTGTGGTTTGCAGCTTAATGTGATGTTGCAAAGAGCCTGCAATTCTTCTGTGTTTACTGGAAGAGCATGTTAGTTGTGTTTTGGTGTTTAACTTGAACATAAGAAAATGGAAAGATGCAGCTGTAGGAGTGGAGTTAGTTGCATGCTAGCCTGAACACAGAACTGCAGATGTGATAAGAAAAAAAGTGTTTAGGAGAAGAATAAATGATCTGGCTAGAACTAAATTTTTCGGTGATACTTCCTCTTTCTGTATCTTGCATGTTCTTGTCAGGCTTATCTCTTTGAGCTTCACTTATGTTAATCCTCTCAAAACCATGCTGAAGTGGGAAGGTGCAGGGAAGACACCTTCCCTTTGCAGATGGGGAGTAAAAGCACAAGTAAGTAACTGGGTCATTTGTGACTATGTAGGAGCTGTGCAAGAACTTGGAACTCTTGTTTCTTCCCCCCTTTATAACAAGTAGAAGAAGAGAAGCATAGTCCAAAAGGCACTGTATGAAAGTTAGTTTGGTTACCTGACTGTGATGCAATTAGTGGTTGACTATCTTTCCACCACCAACATGCTTGTTGGTCATTGTAAGACTATGAAAAATAGGATGGCTTTGTAATGGTAAGTGCTTAAATAAAGACGTTCATCATACACAGGAGGTTAAAAAAACAAACAAACAAAAACACTAAGGGACATGACATTTTTCTTCTCCTTGATACCTGCTTGTTTTTACAGATGGGTCTCTGGGTGGATCTTTGGAGAAATAATTTCTTAGCTCATTGTACGGTTGCATGTCAGCAGGTGTCCACAGAAGGGAAGAGAAAGCTACAGAGCTATGAGGGTCATGGCAGAAGCAGAACTGCCTGTCTGTGACCCCAGCAGCTGCGTAAGATGATCTGGGTGCAGATTTGCACCCTGAAAGAGCAGGCTTGTGGTTTTTTTTTTTAAGGTATTTTCTGAAGGAGTGGCTGCTTTTAGTTTTGATATGCACAGACACTCATGTAGCTGTGGCTGTTGCTCAGCTGCTCTTCCTCTTCACGGTGTTTGTGTGAAGGGCTGTGTGTGTTGCACGACAGTGTGGCAATTCTCTAGTGCCAGAAACTGGACAGGGTTTATATGAGCAGGAAACACTGACATCTGCAAGAAAAGGAAGGATGTGATCTTTTCTTCCTCTTTCTGTGTAACTCAAGAGCACCAGAAGATACCTGTTACCTCTATGTTTCATCACACTGGGAAAACTGAAGTTTGAAGTAATGCATTTCCTTACAGCATGGTGTTCGGTGGTTGACTGTTGTATTGCAAAGCCTGTCACAGTTGTTTAATTTTTGAAACATGTTTCAAGGAGGTTAGACTAGGTGATTTCTGGAGGTCCCTTCCAACCCCTGCCATTCTGTCATTCTGTGACATCTTACTTCTTTGTCTTTAGGCCAACACTGCAGGTTTTGTGCAATGAAGAGCAGGAAACTTCCAGGTGGGAAAGCAGCACTTCCAAGTTGTCTGTAAAAGAATAAGACTCTGTCCGCGGTCTGTATCACTTAAACTTATATTTGAATTCAGTAGTTCACTGATCTTTTTTAGCCTGGCTCTGTAGCTGAAAGGCCAGGGTTTGTGATGGTTTGGTGCAGTTTTCTTTCTAGTGTAGACCTAGTCTGGCTTGGAGTTGAGTCGTCAGGAGGTCATCAGCTTTCGTAGATGGGACAAGGATCTCGGTTTCACGATGATAGGAGGAAGCACAAATATAATAACTTTTGCCTTATTTAGCTTTATTTATTCTAGAAGCAAAGCTCCTGGATTTGCTTACATTTTTTAAATTTCCCTGAAGTCCTGAAGTTGCCTTTTGCACAAATACACATCCTTCTTCAAAAACAGCACCATCCTGGAGGAACAGTGGGACAAATTCCTTTCTTGCAGATTAAATAGATATCTATATTTTTACGTTTGTACTGCAATTTTAGGCAGTGTATATGCCTACAGGATGCACTGTTCTGTCCTTTAGCAAATCTCAGGCTCTTCTACTGCTCCTCTTGTATGAGCTGCGTTAGAGTCCTGTAGAGAACTGTATTTAGTATAGCAAAGCATGAAACATGCCCTTGCTATGTGAAGTACTTTAATGTCCTGGGCAGCAACCTTGCTGTTGTTGTGGTGGGATGGGTCTTATTTTAACCTTGAACCCAGAAATTGCTTACGTTTCCTGTAAGCTGGGGAGCTAAGCTCCACAAATGCTTCTGGAGGAGAAACTGCCCTTATGTTTGATTCTGGTTGAAGCAGGTGCTCTTCTTTGTGGTATAATGTGTTTTAGGGAGGAGAAACTGTGTCCTAAAACTGCTTACCATTGTGTAGAGGGAAACTCCATATTAAGCTGCTTTTACTTGCTTGTATGTTAAGAATTCTCCTTTATGCCTTGGGAGGACATTCAGTTCACCATGTTCATGCCCACTGGTGCCAGCTAACTCACCAGATCCAGTGGCACTGGCTCTGAATGGGAACCAAATGCAGACAGTTTTTCAGGTATTTCCATAGTGATGGCATTCAGTGGGTCTTTCAGTGAGTTGGTGAGAGGAGAATGGTTATGAGAAATAATAGAACAATTCTTTTCATTCCTTGCCTGTACAGTGAATGAGTGTTCATAAGACCTTGTGTATATACACAGGCTTTTGTTCTGGTGCTAGTAATAAAACAGACTTCACAGCTTAGAGTAGTCAAGATGATGTGGTGAGAAGTGGGTCAAGACCACTCGTGTGTGCATAACTGTGCTCCTAATCTAGGCCAGTGCCTGGGCTGGATGATTCTAAACAAGCTGAAAACATTTCAGGGGAGCTGGAGTTTATGTTGTTGGGTAGGTGAAGTGCACCCCTTGCTGAGCAGAGCACTTAAGAATGGGGATCAGGTGGATGGTCTTGAGTTGCTTTGCATGTTAATGTAACCAGAGAGTAAAAGCTTTACTGTTTAGTTCCTCTGAGGAGCAAGGAGTTCAGTTTGAGCCAGAGGAAATTTTCTTCTTCCTGACAGGATGAGTTGCTGAGCAGCCCCTCAAATATGTGCACTGCTTTGCTGTTTCAACTGAAATATGTCTCAGCTCTTCAGTGTTAGGGTTGCCTCTTCAGTGTCATTAGCATAAATAGGACTTTCCAAGTATCCCCGTGCCTTGTTGCTGTGTTTTACAGGGTTGTCACGGTAGTTCAGTTCCTTGGTGCCCTTCAAGGAATAGTGGATGCCCAGGCTCACCCTGAGATGGAGTCTGAGGTTTCGCTGTTGGTAGAGGAAGAAAGCCAATTTTCATCTGAAGCCACTGAGTTTTGATGGTGAATTTTTTGAGAGAATATGGAGGAGCTTGATTTGGTTATGATAGCCTTGGCATAATATTATGATTTTTTTCACATCCTAGAACTTTTCAAGGTAACTTGTCCTTGAAGATGAGCTGTGTCATATAATGCAAGCTGTATTATATGTATTTAGCTCTCATAATACCTGGCACATCACTACTGCTCTCTGAAAACATTCTGGCAGAAATATATCGCTGCCAGGTTTAGGTATCTTAAGAGAATGCAGGATAAAATAGCGAAAGAGTTAATGGTGCATTTGGGATTTTGCTTGGGTGGGAGGCTTTCTTTTTTTTTGGTATTTATAAAAGTAAACATTTTTTCTTCTGAGCTTTAGAGGCTGTTCTATGTAATATGCAGAAGCAAACTGGAGCACTGTGGCCTGTGACCAGCTTCCTAGTTGGGCTGGCAGAAGGTTTTGCAAAGTGAAGAGATGACCTTCCAAAGGTGGCTGCTAGGGCAAGGGTGAGCAGGAAGCATGGCTTGTCTTGCTGCTCTCTCACATTTATCCTCTGTCTTTCATCATGATAAGCTGTGCAGTGACACACTGATTGATCAGAAATGCTCTGAAGCAGAGTCTTGTGTACTCTGGAAGGAAGCCCTGGCTGTGTGTGCTGTTTGTTACTACAGACAGCAACTATGGGGAGCAGGGTGACTCTCTGAAGACAGTCTAAGCATGGCTATTACTCTTCATGAGTACCTAAGTGTCTGGATTTTCTGCTCAACTTGTAATTCACTGCCATGACTTACTAAGTAGCTCATCCTATCCTCAAAGTTGTGGTACTGCTAGCGTAAGCTGACTGCAGCCAGCATCTACTGTGATGCTGATTGGTCAGCTCAATCTGTGTTATACTCAAGTTTGCACCTGGAAGGATGTCCAGGTTTTATTATGCTATGCTGTCTGATGTACGAAATTCTTGATTGCTGAAGCATCCCCATGTTGACTTGCAGTAATACATTTATTTTAAAGAGCCTGTTTTTCCTTTCTCAGAACTACTGAAAAAAAAAAGACTCCAGATGTTTAAGCACAATGCCATCAACTGTGTTACTTTTCTGTGTTTTTTTCTGTATTTGTGAAAGACTTTGTTTTAGTCCTTAATTCTTTTGACTGTCAGCATCTGGTAGCATATAGAAGGAAAGCTCTCTTTGTGATATCTGTTCAGTGTGCTGAAAGGCAGGAGTTTAGAAGGAACATAAAGGTAGAGGAGTGTGTGCTTTCAAAGAGCTTATCACTTCCAACATTGACTGAAATAGAATTTAATGAAGAATCTTATCAAATTAGGCATAGCATGCAGTGGTAAAATGGTGCTTCATTAAAAGACTGCTCAAAGGGATCCTTTAAACCCCCTTCTCCCATTTTCCTATTGGGTCTTTATAACAAGTAACATCAGGACTGGCCAAATTCAGTATTCATGTCTGAGCTGATGATTACTTTTTTTTTTTTTTCTTAATCTTTAAGATAAAAAGAAGCCTTATCGGACTTCCTTTTCAGGTTTGATGCTTCACAAGGCTTGAGATTCATCTGTATTTTATCTCCAGAATCACAGTTTAGTTTAGGCTATATTTTTTTCTTTTTAATGGGAAGCTGATTAATTGACTGCTAAAACAAGCACAGATGTAGTTAATTCACTTTTGATGTGCAGATGTTCCGAGTGCTACAAAGTTAGGCAAAGACTGGATTTAGAAACATCAGATTATACAGAATATTACAAATTATCAGAGATAACTCATTACCGTAAAATCAATGAAATAAGGAGGCCACATTCATACTGGATATGTTCCTTTAGGAAGAAAACTGGGGAAAAAAATCTTTACTGTAAAATACAACCATTCTGATTCGTTTGGGTTATTTTGGTTTGGGGTTGTTTTTGTTTTGTTTTGTTTTTTTTTTCCAAACTGCCCTAGTTGAGATGCTATGAACTCAGCTTATGGTATTATGGTTTGCTAAATGGGAGGCTTAGAAGCCTATTATAGGAAACGGTGTCGCCGAAGAAGAAAAAGCTATGAAAGCTGAAAATCCATATATAAAAAATACAATTATTCCTGTTAATTTGGTTAAACTAAGTAATTTCTGCACAGAATTTTATGGAGCCACTGTATATTTGAAAACCAAAACGTGTCAGGGTAAACAAGTCCTTCCAATATCTTAGTTAAACAAATATTTATTATTTTCCTTCTTTTTATGGATTGATAAACAAAGGCTGAATTGACTTGCCTGAAGCTATAACCAATTAGTGCAAGGATAGAATTTGAACTTGGGACTTTGAACCAAGAGAAAAACAATCAGGACGAAACACTGCAAACAGAAACATAATGAAAAGATAATATAAATGTTGCATTTTAAGTATAAACTCACTACCACAATATAGAAGCCATCTTCTTCTAAAGGCCTTTAGGCAAGGAGACAGCCTAAAAAGTTGTTTCTTGCTGAAATCAGGATCTGCTTAGACCATGATGCCGATGTCGTGCATCTTGTGCTATCCCTGTTAAGCTTGTTGCTTCTGTGCAAATTCCTAAAGACAAATTTGACTTCAAATCAAATTTTCAGAAAATGGAAGTTCAAATGAGGAGCACTAGACAAGTTAAACTTCATCTTGAAATGCTGCAACAAAATCATGCTAGAGATTTGTTTTACTTATCTCCTAGATAGATAATTGGTGTGAGTCACCCAAAAGCAGTTGCACTGAATATGGAAATATAGCTGACTTGAAGACAAGTGATTGGCATCATTTTATGGGCTGTAACTAACTGCAGTTTCATTAAATTGCAGTTTTCCCTCTGTCCTGGTCAGATGTTGATTTTTCACTAAAAACTAGGCTGAGCATAGAACAAACATTTTCCTTTTTTTTTTTTGCTTTTAAGTGCTTGGGATGACAAAGTGCTCCTTTATTTCAATGGAAAGGATGATGCATCTTGCAGCACAATACTCTGAATTGCCTGCTGGAGGGGTGGTAGCACTTCCCCTGTTACTGTACCTCTTTAGTCTTTGTGCATTTTAGAGAGAACAGTGTGGTCCTGTAATGGAGTTTGGGTTTCTCTACCCTCCAGCTTCCACTTTTATGGGAAAATAATTTAGAAATAATTTGAATTAACATAAAAACTTAAGTGCTTTCTGTCAGTGTCTTTATGCCACTGATGAAAACTAGGAAGAGTTTTTAGTGGCATTTCTGTATAAGCAATTTTCAGACTTTCCTAATGACAATCTTTTGTTTTGAAATATGCTAAGTTACAAAGCAAAGCAAACTTCTTCTACTTTTCTGGACTTCTAAATATGTTGTGTACTGAATGCTGTTTGAATTGGATTCTTTTGCCTTAAGAATCTTGTTTGTTCTGGTGCTTGTGATTCAGTTGAATATGTGCTAGCCAGCACTTGAGTAATGGAAAACCTGCTGTAAATAAGTGATACTGTGGGCTAGAGAATCAAAAGCATCTACCGTGAGCCATGGTGCTCTTTCAAACAATTTAAAAGTCTTTCCATAAACCAGCTGTTGAATGAGAAGTGGATGAATTGAAGTTTAAAAGCTTGAATCACTAACGTTTGGGACATCTAAAGCCTAGACTAAGCTGCGCTTATAAATATCCAAAGGGTGAGTATTGGGATGAGAGAGGCAGACTCTTCTCAGTGATGCCCAGTGATAGGGCAAGCTGCAGTGGGTACAAGCTGGAGCATAGGAGGTTCCATGTGAACAGGAGGAAGAAGTTTTTCACTGAGGGTGACAGAATTCTGGAACAGGCTGCCCAGCGAGGTTGTGGAGTCTTCTTCTCTGGAGATATTGAAAACCTGTCTGGATGCATTCCTGTGTGACCTACTTGAGGTGATCCTGCCCTGGCAGGGTGTTTGTACTGGATGATTTTTAAAGATTCTTTCCAATCCCTAACATTCTGTGATTTATGTGTTATTCACCTTTTATTAAGGACTCCAGAGCAGTAGAAAAGCATTTTCAGAAAGGCTTTCTTTATCTTTGCCTGGGGTTAGTAATTGGAGTGTATGAGGTATTGGCATTGGTATGAGTATAAACCTACTATTCAGATGTGGGGTGGGCAGTTTAAATGATCAGATTTTTCCTGTTGCCGTTCTCTCAACTCTCTAACAATTTAGCTTTTACTGAGAATTGCTTTTTTTTTCTGATGTGCTTATCTTCCACATCTCTTTTATGGAGGGCTTAAATTTACAGTGCAGTTGCTCTCCCCTTTGTCTGAGTAGTTTAAGAATATGACATTTTTAAAAAATCCAGAACGAGCTATTTCGATGCTGAAAAGCTCATTGCACAAGTTAAACGCCCTCAGCTGTAATCTGGCTAAGGTGAGCACATGTTTTCACTAAATAACAGTGAGCTGCCCTGCAAGCTGTTACCCATGGTGACACTAGCCTTTTTCTCCTCCCAGCTCTGTTCTGAACTCCATGGATTGCTTTTCAGAAGTGTGGGGGATAAAGCACAGGGTGAAGCTCTGTGGCTCAGTACGAGCATGTAGGTATTTTCCAGAGCCAGAAGTTCAGGTTGCATTGCAGCTGGGTCCATGCATGATTCTGCGTGAACAAAATAAGCAAGAGAAGTAAAGGTGAAGTAGACAGTAACTGAAAAGACTTTCAGTGGTATGAGATGAACTCAACTGAATGACAGGCCTGGGATTAAACTAGATTTATTGTCATTGCAGCAGGGTTAGACCTTGTTGTGTTATCCCATGTAAGGGGATACGTTAAAGGTGACTATGATTGAGATTAATTTTTTTTCTTAGTAAAAGATGCTTTAGATGACATTGTTAGTTACTTCATTGGCAAACAATAGGAAGTTTTAAAATTGACTGAACAAGATTCTTGCAAGAATCTGAAATGTTAATGTTCATCACAACAATGGTGTGTGTTTTTCCCTAATAGAAGAGATCCTTGTACTTAAAGTTGGAATAGTTTGGACTTTTGGGGCATTTATTTTACTTTATTTTATTTTCATTTAAGTGTGCCACAGAAGCCAGGTGTGTCACAAGACTCTGTCTTTCAGAGGAAATGGAAATAGGTGGGTACGTTACAGTTCATATTTTAATTTTTGTAACATTTTATAAATTTTGGGCTGATCTTTCAATTGGGGAAGAAAATGGGTCAGGCTGTGGTACTGGACTGGAAAGAAAAACAGAATAACAACAACAGAAATATTAAAAAAAAAAAAACCAAGCAAACAAATCTTTTTTGTACCATATATGTTCCTGCTGCAAACTGAAGTTATAGATTTTCTATCTGATCTTCACAAGATAAGGCTTTACACAAAATCTTCCACACCAGCATCTCAAGCTTGAACTTTTCTGTGCTGCATAACTAAATCTCCAATACCTTCCCGTTCACGTGTAGTCAATCCAGGTCTTCCAGTTTGGCCTTCTGTAAATTTTGGTTTTGTTTTCCTGACAACTCATTTTCTGTTGTTTCAAATTCTTAGCTTTGTTTGGTTGGTTGNAGTGCAAAGAGCAGAAAAATAGAGGAGGGAGCAAAAAATCAATCTTTGGGTGTGGTTTTTTTTTTGGGTTGTTTTTTTTTGTTTTTTTTGTTTTTTTTTTTCCCCTAACTGAAAGTGCTTCCAAGGGTTGTAATTTGTAACTGCTTTCTAGCAGCACCACAATGAGCCTTGTCAGAGCCTGGACTTCTGGCTGGAGTCTTTCATTACTCAGTCACTGGTGTACATGGGATTTAGGGGATCTTTGTTACTTGGAGGCTTCAAACCCGTTAAAGATTTGGCTGAAACCAGCCAAAACTTATAAGGAGATGCATGGGTGCACACTTAACTCAAGTACCTGGCCTGATCCTCTATTTGCTTCTTGATTATGAAAGTCTCTCTCTGGGTATGTTTTTTTTTTGTAGTTTAGCTTTGCACCAAGGGAGCTCCCTGTGGTGACTCTTGTAGCCCAGTTCTTGCAGTTTGGTTTTGCTAGAGCCATACTAATGTAACTGAAATGTGGTAATAGTGTCCTAGATTATTTCTGCTTTGTGTCCAAAAGCTTTACAACACGTTTACTACCTTTTTAGAAAGTCTGTTGTTCATCCACACCCATTTCCTTCTGCTCTAACTGTCATACGGTGGGGAGCTGAGACGGGGAGTAGTAGGTAAGATTTGACTCTTGATAACTTTCTGACTAGCATTTTGTAAAGATGAAGTTGGGAGGGAAGACCTCCTGTGTGTTTCAATTCCCTCATCTGGTTACAAGTCTAAAGGTGTAGTGCTTGTTTATTGCATTCTCATGAAAGGTTTTTATAACTGAATGAGCTATTCCTGTAACTCAATGACATGTGCATCACAAAACCTTGAAAACTAGAAAGGATAGGAAACTTAGCTATTTGTAACCCAGCTTTAGGCCTTTGAGCTGAAAGACTAACCACTAAATTAGCGTGCTGCTGGCTTGTGTCACTGAAAGATAAAGATCAGCTTTGCATGAAATGGAAACTTAGACACACACGAAATCAGTAAGCCCACAGTGAATATACACTGGCTGTGGGTTTTTGTTTTACACTCAGGGATCATCATAAAGCAATTTCTTTGTATCAGTGGTCTGTCACATCAGGTAGGATCAATCTTTGCTTAGATAGGAAATAGTTATTAAGGGAAGCTGCTGCAGACTTGAGCTTGTGTTCTAACTGCATTATCTCTGCTGGCAAATAACCGCATGTTTTATCTGGTATTCTTCCCAGTGCACCAACATGCCTAGTGAGTAACACATGAAAAACAAATAGAACGAGGGTTGATACATTTGGCCAACTTGCAGAGTATAAAGATCTCATTATTTTTTCCTACTTCCTGCCTTTATTATTTTTTGGTTGGTTTTGTTTTGGGTTTTTATTGGTTGCTTGTGGTTTTAAAAAAACTATTTATTACCTTACCTTTTCAATATAGCATTTCCGCTTAACAGCCTAGGCAAGGTTCTTTCCCATTTCATCTGTGTTAGTCTTTCTGAGAGGATGGCTATGTTGAAGAGAAATTTGGTTTTTGTTTTTTTGTTTGTTTGTTTTAACAGCTTTTTTTAATTTGGATCTTGCAGACAGTTACATACTTTGTACAGAAGGGGAAAGCTAAGAACAAAATGGAGGAGAGAGGGAGAAGGACATTTTGAAATGTGCCACTTACTACTATCAATAAAATTTTAATTAACTAAATGTTCTGTCTGGCCTCTTGCCCGCGTAATAAATAGAAATCAGAGACCTTCCTAAGTCATCATTATCTGTCGCGAAAAATGCTTATGTTTTCCTTTACACTTCCACCCCACAGTGAAGTTGAAGACAAAATGGCTAGTGAGCATCTGCATGTAAAGAGAAGGTTACACAGTTGAAGATTATTTAGGTTATGGTTTCCTGCATTTGCATGTTTGCACTGGTGTTCTGAAGACTCACCTTTACCAAGCCAAGACGTATTTTAAATCACCTCTGTATATACAAAAAAGTACAGATTCTGCAGCAGAACTCCAGCTGACTTTGTAAGGTCTGCCCAGGGTCGTTTCTATTTACTACAATAGGCAGGATGCCACCTGCGGAATTCTGTGGAGAAGAAAATCCCTGCAGCAAAACCTGTGCCTTGCTGCAGGTATAGGAGGACTCCTGTACCATTAACCTGGTTCTTCTTGATGTGAGGTCTTTGCAAGTGCTGCTTAACCCAGTAAGTCAGGATTTAAACTGTCTGAGTGGGTATTGGGTAGCTGGGCTGTCAGTACAGACAATGACTTGTCTCAGCCTTCCCTGGGAGGAGTAAACCTCCTTGCTCCAAACCTATGCAAGGCTTTTGGTAGTTCTTAACTTTTTCTGCAGAAGACTGGTAATAACCTTTTCACCTCTACAGAATGGACTGAACTGTTACCAGCGCTGCCTGCAAGTGATGTAACTACAGTGACAAGTAAATAAGGAGGGGAAACAACATCTCAGTCCACCTTGCTATACTTTTTTTGTTCCTGAACTACCAGATTTTCACTCTTAATTTCCGTGCTCAGATAGGTTAACTGCAGATCTGACACTGAATTGATTCCAAGCACATCCACAGGTGAGACAGTAAGCTGTCAGAAGGGAGACTTGCTGTGCTGCCTGAGATGAAGTGGTGTCTTGATAGGTCCCCAACAGGCTAAGCATGTGTCCCTATGCCTTTCCCAGAGCCTGTCCCATGCCTCTTTAAGGGGAGAGTGCAGGGACAGCATCTACACTGCTTTTAGTGCAGTCCTGACACTTGGGTGTGAACTAGGACTTCCCATCTGCTGCAGGTTTGGTGTGACTCTCCCCAGGTCATCCTCCTGTGGGATTGTGGGGCCCTCTCTCCAAAAAGGTCACCTGAATAATCTCAGATTGCCTGTATGTCATGTGGGTACTGGCAGTCAGGTGTGAACTTCAGGCAACATTACCCACTGCTGATCCTGGCCCAAGCCTGCTCCTTGGTCGCCCATTTCCCATAAACTGCAGACACTGTCAGAGTCTCTTGGCTTGGGTTTTGGTTGACAAGTTTGCATGTGTAGTAGCTGCTGTTCACTGTTAAGAAAATTATTTTGCTGTGTATCAGAACTGACTTACAAGAAGTGTAGGTGGGTGATGACTCTAAGCCAGGGTGTCTCTCATACCCTAAAGCAGTTGAGGCTTACTGTATGTTAACTGTTTTGAGCTGCCTTACAGTTTCACCATATCCCTGACGGGGGCTTTGCCACAGCTGATAGCAGTTCAGATGACAGCCAGCAAAGGGTAGGGGAAAGGAAACTTCATCTCACTCCATACAGGTGGAGGGCCCTTGTGATCATGAAGATCATGTTAAGAACCTCTTTCCAGGACTGCTCCTTGGGGCAGAGGAAAATCCATCGTTTTCATTCAGCTAATTTCTTTTATTTCCCAGTTCAATACTTAAGCAGCACTTAAAATAGAATTTTACTTACGTTTGTTGCTTTAAAAGTGTGGGCAAGGCTCTGTCATGGCTGTAATACAGTGCTAGCAATTATCTCAGAGATGGCCCCTGCATTGCCTCTTGGTCTGTCATCTGTCATCAGCTCCCTCCTGTGTTTTGTGAAGTTTTTGCTTCACTGCTGACTGGCACAGCAAAGAGTGAGCTCATCCAGAGCTCAAATTACTGTTGAGCCAGTTCAGATCTGTTTAATGGAAACCTTCCTTCTGCAAACTCTTGCACTCTCTTGACATAAGTCATAAAACTTCTTCTGTTTGAACTTTATGAAAACAACCCAAAACCTTCTTCTGTGTCGGTTATAAAACACTTTGGTTCCTTTCCCTGTTTTTATTTTGTGTTACTTACATAACCACTGCTGGAGTAGTGTCTTGGGGTAAAAAGACACTGCTTCTTAGCCAAACAGTGAATTTTTCATAAAGGGAGATGTCTAACCAAACTCTCTGTGAAATGAGTTAAATATCCATTCCAGCTCAAGCTTTAAGTAGGAAGCATGGATCACTTTGAAAGTCAGGAAAGCTTGAACATGGTACAGTATGGATCCGATAACACTTTTCAGCATCTGAGGAATAAAGGAAAAACATCTGAGAGATTCTGGCAAAATCTTCCTTAAATTTCTAACTTAAGGTGTATGCATCTGATCTCATGAAACAGTGAGTTTTTGCAACCATGTGTAATGCTGAGTGGTATGTGAGCGTCATCCCATAGTTACAAAATCCTGCGGTAAGTACCTTTTTAAAAATGTTACATATTTTTTTTCCTGAGGCAACGATGTGCCAGGATCTATTGCAGACCTTGTTAAGTAAACTGTGTTTCTCCTTTTGTATTCTTGTTTCGCTTTCTGGCCTTGTGTGCTACTGGCCATCTCTTAATGATACTTAAATGTAAAGGGACTTCAGTTGTGTAATCATTCATGTGAAGAAAAAATAAAAATTGTGTATGTTTTGAATCTCTGAAGTTCCTGTGTTCCCCTTGTTCTTTCAAGTGGTATGATGTTGTCTAAGTCGCTTTGGCAGCCCATTAAGAGATTTATAAAGTGATCAGCCTTGCATTCATGCAGGAAAAGCTTTGGTATCTTCAGAACTTCAGTGAATTCACAATTACTGCAGAATCATTTGGGTATGGGTTCTCTCCAGTTCCTGTGTTTGACTTTTACAAGGAACTGTACATGTTAAAAAAAAAAAAAGAAATAATAAAACATTTTAGCCCTGTAGACTCATTTCTCTGTATGCATTCAGTAAATGGCTCTTACTGAGATCAATAGTTTCCTGTGTTTTATTAGTACATCAGTTTCAGATGGTCCTGCAATCTCACATTTCTTTTTATAACTATTTTATAAGAAGGAACCAATTAAACCAGTTCAGGTTTCTCTGTTACAGTGCTCTTGCCCATCTTGGCTGTCCATCTGCTGTGCTTCACAAGCCTCTGGCCTGTCCCCCTGGCACTTGTTCATTTGCACCCAAAGATCCTGTGGTCACTTAACACAGCTGTATCTTTTTGACCATCTTTTGCCTGCTTCTGTTGTGTATACAGAAGCATGCAATCCAATGTTTGTTTTGTATTTTCTTAGCTAACATGGGCTGAGATTACAAGGTGGTTTCATCTCTACGCATGACTGCTCCAGGCACAAGCTGGAGCTATGTGCCCCTGTCATTCCCTATGCTATTACTGACTCTTGTGCCAACAGGGCTGATATGGGGAGGTAGGAAAAGAGAGGGGTGAGGGGAAGAGGGTAGCAGGTGCTGCAAAGTGATGAGGACAGCTTCTGTTATCTGATCCAGAGAGCCAGGTGGTTTCTGTTGTTGTCACTGAAGGTGAGGCTAGAAGATAGGTAGGAGAGAGGGGTCTGCAGCAGCCAAATGAGGGTATCTGAGTTGGAGGAGGAAGGAAAGTAAGACTTCAGCTCTTGGGACAGTGTGCATCTTGAATCACTTTCTGCTTCTCCAGGGAAGAATAGGTGAGCACAGTTTGAGGACTTCCTGTTAGATGTAAGTCTGACATGAATCTGAGCCTGCGCTGGTTGCTTGGTGTGTGATAAAACAGCAGTGCTGTTTTATCTTCACTGCTTTACTGTTAACCAGTAGCTTAGTGATGTGTGGAAGTATCCACCATATTTGTGCCTCTGTCTTGTTGGTACTAACATCCATCCTACCAGTGTTGTGATACAGGTGTGAGTCTTGTCCAAGTAGAGGTCAGAGGAGTGTACTTTATCTTCTCTGTTGAGGGTATAAAAACTAACTCTAAATTCAAGAGAGCAAGGACCTGGCTCAGGATGAAATGCTTCATGGTTTTGGTTGGTCCATTTGGAGATCTTTTAGTATTTTGTTGAATGTATATGTGCAGATCCAAATATTAAACTGGAATCAGAATACATAAAAGTAACAGGGAAAATCTTAATTTACAAGTAAGTTTAAAATAAATGAGTAGTTTAGCTACAATAAAGTAGTCTAACTTAACCTTCCTGATATAGGCACCTTAAGGCTTCCTCTGCCTCAAGTATGTGTTGAAATGTACTGGTAGGGATCAAGCCAATTTCTTTTTTTAGGTGGTGGGGTTGTTTTGTTATTTGTTTGTGTTGTTTTTTGTTTTGGTTTGGTGTGTGTGTGGGTTGTTGTTTGTTTGTTTTTTTTCCAGAAACAAGCAGAATTTGACTTCATTTTTCTTCTGATAAATTTAGAGATGTTTTCTGTGATTTTTAATTTTTAAAAATAATTTATTTTTTTCATTAATTTAGTAATTAGGTATTTCAGTTCAATAAGTAGTTATTCCAAAGCTAAAAAAGAGAGGAAGGATCAGGAATATGATTGAGGTAGAAAAAGATAACTCTAGTAGTTTTAAAATCTTGGAGTCGGGATCAAAAATTGCTGGCCTGGGTTAATTATTAATTTATAAATTTGGTCTGTAAACAAAATGTCTGTTTCAATTTGTGCCCAGCCTGCTTCAAGTGATTTTATCTAAGTAAATAAAATCAGTTTTGCTTTGATGGCTTTGTGAACTTACTCTGGCCCCACTTGTCTCTTCTTAGTGCAACCTTGATAGGAATAACAGCTGAAAATGTGTTCACTTAAAACATTAAAACTGAGTCATTTTCCATGTGTAATAAAGAATTTGAAAAAGCATTTGTTCTGTGCAGCCAATTAGTAGTGCCATTTATCTGTCTCTTCAGTAAAAAAAACTGCTCACGTTACAGCAACATGCAGAGAATAACTGAAACAGAAAATTATACAAATATTTAAGAATCAAGATTTCTGCTTAAATAGTTTCCATTTTTAGCATGTGATCTGTATCCTAGAAATGAACAACACCAGGGTTTTCTCTTCTCGGCCTTTTTAGCTGAAGTGGAAAAAGGAGGCACAGAATTATTTCAAACCTGCATGTACTTTGCTCTTGATGTAAAACGCTGAAACCCACAGAGTGGAAGCTTTGAATATGCAGAAGTTGCCTCTAGCTCTGTGAGAAGATATTTAGATGTGCAAATTGTGAAGAACTCCTGTGGGTTTTCCAGCAAGCACTACCTTGGTTAAAAACAAGTTTGAAAATTGAAGCTTGCTAGGATTTTTTTTTCTTATATCTAATAGATGCCTGGATAAAGGGAATTAGTCATAAAAAGGAAGTCTTAAAAATTATTAGATTTCAAAGGTGAGGGTTGTGCTGGTCATTTAAAACCTTGGATTTCTCCTTATCACCAGAACCAATAAATGGCAGTCTAACATGAGGTTCTGAAAAGATGCAGTCTGGCCTATAAAGGGCCTTATGCAAGTTAAAACAGATGTGGTTTGGGATCATATTTAGCATCTGTGGCTGGCGATGGAGTAGTACAGGAAAGGAAATGACTTTTTGCCAGCACGGGATGCCTGTAGATTCAGCTGATGCAGATCCACTATTTATGCATGTTTTGACTAGTCCTTTAACACAGAGTTGGAGAATGTGCATCAGCTGCTCCAGTGAGGCTCTGTTTTTGGAAAGAATATTGCTGATCCCATCTCAGTGCCTCTTTACAGTGCCATGTGGGCTTGTGGAATGCCCTCTGAAAGGCTTTGTTAACAGTATGCTTCCTGGCTCCTTTTGCCACAGACTACTATTAACCATTGATACTCATCTGCCCAAGAGCAGCCATTTAAAAAGTTTATATAAAGGATGGTACCTCTAAGGGAAGCAGAAGGTGTCATAGAATGCTAGAATGGCAGAGGCTGGAAGGGGCATTAGATATCATCTGCTCCAACCTCCCTGCTATGGGCAGGGATGCCTCACAACTAGACTCAGTTGCTTAAGGCCTCATCTCCAACCTGACCTTAAACACCTCCAGGGAGGAGGCATCCACAAGCTCCCTGGGCCCAGAGTTCCACCACCCTTGTACTGAAGAACTCCTTTCTAAGATCCACTTTAAACCTACTATACCTCAGCTTCACATCATTTTCCCTTGTCCTACTGCTAGACACTCTCATGAAAAGTCCCTCTCCAGCCTTCTTGTAGGATCCCTTCAGGTACTGGAAGGCAGCTCTAAGGTTCCCCCATGGAGTCGTCTCAGCTGAGCAACCCCAGCTCCCTCAGCCTGTCCTCACAGCAGAGATGTTCCAGTCCTTGGATCATCTTTGTGGCCCTCTTCTAGACTCACTCTAACAACTCTGGGTCCTTCTTATGGTGGGGACACCAATATTTGATGCATTATTTGAGATGCAGTCTCAGAAGAGCAGAGTAAAGAGGCAGAGTTACCTTTTATGCCCTGCTGGCCACACTCCTCTTGATGTAGTCCAGGATATGATTTGCCTTCTGTGCTGCGTGAGCACAGTGCCAGCTCATGTTGAGCTTCTCATCAATCAACATCTCCAAGTCTTTTTCTTCAGAGCTACTCAACTTTCCATGTGTCTGTGCTTGGCCAGCATCCTGCAGCACGAATGTGGACATGCACAAGAGGCATGGGCAGGAAGGGGATCTACTCCTGCACAGTCACCTATTTCAGCCAGTGTGACCCTCTCATGACTTTTTTGGCTCACTAGAGGGAAACATATGCTTCTTTGCATGGTTGCTCAGTAGGTAAGGGGAAGAAGGCTCAAGTACGTTATATCCTTCCAAAGCTGGAACAACTTCCCCACCATCACCTTGGTTATTAATATTTGATATCAATGAAATCACAGTAGATTAAACAGCATTTTCAGTTCCAACTGGATGTGATTGCTGTGATTTTTGCTAAGCAGCATCCAAAGACATTTTTATCTAAATACAACACTGAACTGATGGGAGAAGAAAAAAGAGGCTGCTAATGAGGTCATAAAGTAAAGCATCAACAAACCACATTCTCTGTCATGGAGACTAGAGAAGGGGGAGAGTGATTTATGCAAAAGGAATCAAAAGAGGCCTTGGTTGGCATATTAAGTATAGATTAAATTTTGCATTTTAAACAATTAGATTTAATCTGGCTGAATTATGATTCTATAGTTAATTCATCCTGAGCTGCATCAAAAGAAGTGTGACTGGCAGGATGAGGGAGGTGATTCTTTTCCCCCTACTGCTGTCTCATGAGACCCCACTTGGAGTACTGCATCCAGTTCTGGTGCCCTCACCATAAGAAGGACATTGAAGTGCTTGGGTGGGACCAAAGGAAGCCATGAAGATGATCAGAAGGCTGGAGAACCTCCCCTATGGGGACAGTTTCTGAGTGTTGGAGCTGTTCAGCCTTAAGAAAAGAAGGCTCCAGTGAGACCTTGGAGCAGCCTTCCAATACCTGAAGGGGGCTTACAGGACAGCTGGGAAGAGACTTGTGATGAGGGCTTGTAATAATAGGACAAGGGGGAAGGGAGTGAAGCTTGAGGAAGAAATATTTAGGTTGCTATGAGGAAGAGACATTGGAACAAGTTGCCCAGGAAGGTTGTAGTTGTGGATGCTCCGTCCCTGGAGGTCTTCAAGGTCAGGTTGGATGAGTCCTTGAGTGATCTGGTCTAGTAGAATGTGTTCCTGCCAATGGCAGGGGGGCTGGAACTAGATGATCTTTAAGGTCCCATCCAATCCAAATCATTCTATGTACCTTTATCTGTAGACTAGACTGAATCTGGTATAAGTGTTCAGAACATACGTATTACAGGCATATGGAGCAGAAGCAGGAAAGGAGAGAAGTAGAAATCAGTTGGTTTCTTTCTATGAGGCTCTAACACTAAGACTTGTGTATCTAGCTGAGGTTTTCCACTTTAACCCTTTTGAAGGGTAGTTAATAATACACATGCCATCTCCTCTGAGAAGTCAGAGGTCACTGACAAATTAACCAAGGTTATGAAAGCATTACTTTAATAATTGCTTTGCAAATTAAAACAGTGTTTCAGCATTGGTAGCAGTCACATACTATTGTTTTGACATCAAAGGGCTTTCACATGGTCCACATAAATTCTGCATATAGCTGTCTTATATAATGACACTTTTATAAAGGACTTGTGTGTTTTTCATACGGTTATTAAGGATGGAAAAGACCTCTAAGATCATTGAGTTCAGCTGTCGATCTAAAACCATCATGGCCATTAGGCCATGTCCTGAAGTGCCATCTCTAGATGTTTTCTTAACATCTCCAGGGACAGTGACTCCACCATCTCCATGGGCAGCCTGTTCCAGTTCCCGATCACTCTAATATGCAATCTAAACCTGGTGCAGCTTCAGGCCATTTCCAGTTATTTTGTCAGTTGATACTACAGAAAAGAGAACAACACTCACCATGCTACAACCTCCTTTCAGGTAGTTAGAGAGAGTGGTAAGGCCTTCTTTTCTTGGATGAAACAATGCCAGGTTCCTCAGCTGCTCCTCATAAGACTCGTTCTTCAGACACTTTTCCAGCTTTATTGCCCTTTCTGCCATTCCTCATATGCATCCTTTTGTGCAGGCTTTGGATGGGAAAATGAAGCCACTTAATGTCTTAGTAAAGGTTGGGGTTTTTTTTAATACTTGAGAACAAATCAGTCTTTATTTTAGATAACATTTGCACAGTGATGGCATCTATTAAGCATAAAATGCTTCTAGGATAACCCTTAGAAAGGCTTTTCATCAATAAAAAATTAACTTCTTGAATCAATACCAATACATTTAATCCTCTGCTCTCTTACTCTTGCCTGTTGCTTTTATTCTTTTTATTACTGTTCCATGATGGTGGAGTTTTACTTTCAAAAGAAGGAAGATGGCCTTCTTATTCCCCATTGCTTTGTCATCTGCAACATACACAGGAATGTGAGAGGGGAATTTGGGAGTTATCATTTCAGAACTGTGTGTTCAGGTAGATTGTCTTTAAAACATTCTTCCCCCGCCCTGCTTCTGCTTGGGTCTTTTGCCATATCAACCTCTTTCCTTTTATCTCTTTTTATTATTTCATTTTATGGCACATTCCGTACTCTGTGAACATGGAGTGAACTGTCAGCCCCTGCATCAGAAGCTATTCTAGCATCTCTCTGATTAGCTATGGTCTTCTGCCTCTTGCTTGTATAGATTTTAAATAATCCAGAGCAGTTTAGGTGTAAGCATAGTTTTATTTAAAAAACTTAACCCTGTATTAAATTCCTGGAGATATTTGCCATTGTAATAGCAGTTCTCATCAGGGTTATTAACTTCCAGATGTTCACTAAGGTCAAGCCTTATTAATTTCTCTTCTGTGTTCTTTTACTGATTTAACAGAATAGCATCATTATAGCTTTGTTACACCTGGACTTATCCCATATGTGCAAAGAGTAATGGTGATTTACTGTTTCAATTTGAAAATCTCCAAATTTTATGTGAGTTATAGTGGCCAGTGTTCATTTAAGCTGATAAACTTTCCCTAGAGGACAACTAGTTTGCTAACAATGAAAGAATGAGGATAGTAAGAGTCACTGGTTTGGAGAAATGAGTAGGTGTTAATGCTGGGCAAAGGATAACTAAGTATATAACGGACAGGTAGTGAGAGCAACACTCCAGCTCTGGCTTCTGTTCACAAAGGTTTTATTCCCTTATTCTTTTTCTTATTGTAAAACAAAGTCTATAATTTAGTGCTGAATTTTACCTTTCTCTTCCTTGTTAGCATGCAAATGGTCACTTCTGCTGCTACTAATGAGCCCACTGCACACACTCAAGGTAGACTGCAGCTCATTGCCACTGTGACCAGACCCATCTAATAAAGCTTTTTGAGAGCATGCAGCAGTAGTCTATACATTTTATGAAGAAGGTGGAGCCTGTTAGGTTTTAAATGCATTTTCTTTCCAGAAGTATGACAGGTTTTTATGCAGCTTGGTGCTGTATTTAGGGTTACATCACCATTTCCATTATAAAACCCTCATTTCCAGTAATGGTGCTGTGCAGCAGCCCCGTTACGACGTACTTAGAGGAAAAAGGGTTTTGTCAAGATAAAGAAGAGAATAATATTCTCCCTCTTCTAATGTTATGTTCACTAAAAAGTACTGGAAGGTAAGAAAGTCTCAATATGCTTTATTAGAATAGGCTTAGGATAGGTTTAGGATGCTGGGAATAAGAGGCATATCCTTAATACTGCAAGAATATGGGCAAAGTTAAAGGTCGCATTGTTTGGTATGTAAAGACTGTGACATTCTTGATGTTGACCTGGAGCAGTAAACACAAATGTTAGGAACGCTCCTGCAGTTGAGTAGGGAGTATGAGTGACTGTAATCTTCTACTGGAGTTAATGGTCCCAGTGCACTGTGCCGGTCCCAGTGCACTGTGCCAGTCCCAGGCTCTGGCTTCAGGGCTGTTTCTGTGTGTCACTACTAAGTAACTGCTGATAAAGACCTCTGGCTGACTTGATTCAGCTTGTGGCTAGAGTGGTGTCTTCTCTTTTGTTGTGCTATTGTCTTCAGCATGGAAGGGAAGCTCTTGGATCTCTACTGGCATATTTGTGGCATATTTGTGACTTGTAATTCTCTGACCTTGGACCGTGTGCTTCTCAAAAATGTAAGAGGAAGGAAATTAATGGACCATCTGACTTTACTTTTTGAGGGCCAAACTTTATTTTTTGGTTTCTTGACTCAAGTTTCATGAATTCTAAATGAATCTGAGGTGAAATGATGTTTTGACTGGGGTAAAGCGTTGAGGTTTTCTTTCCCCATGTGAAAAAGTTTCCTTATCTGTGAAGCTGTAATTCTAGATGGTGCATGAGCTAGCCATTCCTTAATCATATACTTAGATCTAAACTCATAATAGTTGGAAGCAGTTTGTGCTATTCGGTTAGTGGAAAAGGAAGCTTAGGTTAATCAACTCTTATAATTAAGAAATGAAGTCTTAATGGCTTTATCAACAGATTTCTGTGCTGTCCTTGTGGACTGTTGTAGCGATTCAGCAGCAGGCAGTAATACTCATCTTCCAAACTTAAAGTCTATTAAAAAAAAAGTTCTGTCTTTGCATGATTTCAGTTCTACATCATCTGTATTAACTTCAAATGTCCTATTTTGAATGCAAATGAAATTAATAGATGATTTAGAGCTAATAAAGCAAATGGTATGTCAGATTCTGGAGTTTGAGAGGGAATCTTCTGGCATTAATGCTTACCAGGCTTATGTCACATTCAGCCTACATCTTTAGTCTGCCAATCAGACTTTGGTTTTTTTTCACATATTTTCTTAATAGTTTGCACATTTGGGGACTGCTTTTTACAAGAATCGCTGTAAAATGCAATCAAAGAGAACCGATTTATCAAGATCTGTTCTGATTATTAACAAAGACATATATATGTGTATATACTGATCTGTATGTTTATGTGTATGTTTTAAAACAGAAGACTGCTTCAGGCCTTTTAACTGCATGCAGAATGTAATCACACTGGTTTTTCTTGGCCACATTTGTGAGTAAGAAATGGACTTGGCCTAGAAATGGACTTTTTATTCTCCTTTTAAGTCTACAAATGGACTTTAAAAGTAAAATAAATAAATGGAAGCAAGAAAGACACATGGGATTATAAGGATATCTAATGTTCTCTGTTAGAGTTAGGGTCATCTTTTTTCTGCACTGATGGAAAATTCAAATCTTCTGTTCAAGTTTAAGAAGGCATGATTTGACAGTACTGCACATATGGAAGTGTAGTAGATGGCCAAATGCAGAAGGGTTCATCTTACAGGGCTCAGCTAGGACTAGTATGCTGCACCTTCAGTTTCCAGTCCTAGCGAAGTTCTTGTATAGTTTTGAGGACTAGCTTGATTTTGGATTGTGTGGGGTTTGCGTGTTTTCTGGTTTTTGTTTGGGGGCTGTAGTTTTTTTTTATTTGTTTAATGTTCACCATTTTACCAAAATGGACAGCTGCATGGTGCTGCACCTGGTTTTAGCCCTGGACCACCATGATAGTTATTGGGGAGAAATACCTCCAGAAAGTGACTCCAGACTGAAGCACTCTTCATAATAACAGTGGCCTTTGTCTAGTCTGGCTGCTTTCTCCCAAGCAGTCACAGAGTCACTGACCCAGGTTTTCTCCAGCAGTTGATTCAAGGGGCTGTGCTGCTGTGCTCTTCAGCTTTTGGCTCTATTTCTACTGTTTGTGCATGCAAGGTATTTATAAGACTGATGTATTGATACAAACCATGTCCTTGTGTATATATTTCCACAGTGCCACCAACTAGAATGTCTAACTATTGTTATACAAAGGATTGTAAATTCAATTTTTGAACCTATAGGGTGTATGTATTTAGGCTAGATATTAGGAAGAAATTATTTAAATTAAGGATGATGAGACACTGGAACAGCTTACCCAGGGAGGTCCTGGATGCCCCCTCCCTGGAGTTGTTCCAAGCCAGGTTGCATGAGGCCTTGAGTAGCCTGGTTGAATGGAAGATGTCCTCAGCCATGGCAGGGGGGTTGGAGCTACATGCTCTCTAAATACTTTTCCAACCTAAACTGTTCTATGAACGTATATGTGTATGTTTCATAGAGTCATGGAGTTGTAGAGTGGCTTAGGTTGGAAGGGACATTAGAAATCATCTACTCCAACCTTCCTGCCATGGATAGTTTCAGATAGACTTGGCTGCTCAAGGCATCATCCAGCCTACCTGTGAACTTCCCCAGGGAGGAGGCATCCACACGCTCCCTGGGCAACCTGTTCCACAGTCCCATCACCCTTGTACTGAAGAACTTCCTGAGATCCAGTCTGAACCTACTTTCCCTCAGCTTCACACCATTCCCCCTTGTCCTATTGCTAGATGGTCTTATCAAAAGTTGCTTTCCATCCTTCCTGTAGGATCCCTTCAGGTACTGGAAGGTAGCTATAAGGTTCCCCTCAACGTCTTCTCTTTTGTAGGCTGAACAACCCCAGCTCCCTCAGCCTGTCCTCACAGCAGAGGTGTTCCAGCCCTTGAATCATCTCTGTGGCCCTCCTCTAGACTGAATCCAACAACTCTGTGTCCTTATGATGTTTGTCAAGGGGCACCATTCTGCAAGCTGACTACCTTCATAAGAACATGCTCCTAAGTACAGAGAGCAGCAATTCAGAAAAACTCTTAAAAGTGTAAAAAACACTCTTGCCTAATGAGACATCTTGTGCTGATTCAAACACATATTTGATTTGAATTTATTTAAATAACTCTGCTACCAAAGCCACTTTTCTCAAGACCTAATTGCTTTGAAGTCTTGAAAAACTCATCTTGTACATGCATGTCTACAATTCTGAAGATCTTTAAGGTAAATGTAGATTAATGAAGTGTCTTGAGAGTGCTTGCCTATACATGCACTTAATGTAAGTGGATGATGAACTGAATATATGAATGCTTCATTACTGTGAGACAAAGGTGAGCATGAAGTTTTCAATTGAAGAAATCCAGGATTGATTTTCATAGGCATCCAAATTGTGCTCACTTGTCTCTTTCCTAGGAGTATGGCATGCATTTGCAGTCTGATCTCATTCAACTCTAACTGGCACAGAAGGAGATTCTTGAGCTTGGCCCAAATTCCTAGAAAATTGCTGCACTGACAATTAGTAAAGGTGTGAGAAGGAGTGGGAATTTTGGATGGCAGAGGGTGCCCATAGCAGAGAATGGTGGAAAGAAGGAAGAAGCAGCAATGCTTTCCTTCACTTTCTTCACTACAGCAGCGATGACTCTGAGTATAAAATATATCAGCGGGGTAGAATAAACGCTTCTCTCCCCTGCCATCTCAGTGCCATATCAAACAGATGCTTTTTGAATGATTTATTTATTTTGTTTTGTTGTTTTTTTTTCTTTATCCCCTTCCCCAATATAAATTAGCTCATAATTATAATTCTTAATGATGCTTTCGAACAGGAACATCCCAGCAGTTGAGTCTTTACCTCCTTCCTCCCCAGTTCAGATTTGTATGGGTATTTTGGCTACTTTGCAGATACTTTGACAAGACCTATGATAAAGATGAATCTGAGAAGCACATGCAGATATTTCCTGTTCCACTCTTCCCTCTGCCTGCCTGCCTGTTTCCTTGGGAGGGAGCACTCAAATCCCAAGCAATTTTTAATAAGTATCATAGTCATCGAATCATAGAATGATTTGGGTTGGAAGGGATCTCCAAAGATAATTTTGTCCAACCCCCTTGCAATGAACTGGATCATCCTTTACTAGATCAAGTTGCGTGGGGCCTTGTCAAGCTTGACCTTGAAAATTTCCAGGGATAGGGCCACAACTACCTCTCTGGGCAACCTCTTCCAGTGTTCCACCAGCCTCAAGCTAAAGAAGTTCCTCCTAACATCCAATCTAAATCTCCTCTAATTCCAAACCATTGCCACTCATCCTATCGCTGCAAGCCTTTTTAAGCAGTCCCTCTTCATCCTTCTTGTAGGCCTCCTACATTTTGTCTTTTTTACATTTAGTATCTTTAAGAGTAGCTTCTATAAACTCTCTTGCTCTTTTAGTTATTACTTAACTGGATGTTAACTATTCAGACACCAGAGTACAATGAATACTTACAGATAACTCCAAAACTGAAGTGCAAGATTATTCTTTGACTCTGTTACCTGTTGTTATCTAATAGAACAAGCAGTGAGGACTGTATATGTATTACTCTAAATTAAATAGGGGAAGAGAACCTGAGATGTCATATTAGTAAGAATAATGTTAAAAATTTTCCATGTGGAAATGTGATTCTGCTTTTAACAGGCTATTCATGATATTCACACTTGCAAACCAGACTGGTAAACCTGTGTGTCCACAGCTTTTTTGATTGAGTTATTGCTTCACATGGGGAGCTGGAGATTTTCTGAGCAATATTAGAAATGGATTGTCTCTAATTTCAAACAAAGTGTTTAGGAGAACAGTTTATGCCTCTGGAGTAACTTTTAGACATAAATTTCTCCCTCTTCTCTCTCAAAAAAAAACCCAAAAAAGAAAAAAAAATTGCACCAGGAAAGGCCTGGTATCTTTCCTTGAAAATGTGTGGCTTCAGCCTACCTGCCAGGAAAGTTTTGTGTTCCACTGGCAAGCTAGATTGGAATTGGCATATTGTACCAGACTACAGTTGTCTGTTTACTAAATACTTGTGTGGTGGGCTTTGCAAAGGAAAGCTGAGCACATCTTTTGTTCAAGGTAGCATTAGTTGAATATGTGGAACATCTCTGTGTATGTATAAAATCACACCCTAAGCTGAATCATTGCTTTGTAAATTCTTTTCAATTGAATGTCACATTTTTTTTCATTCTTTCTTTTATTTTTTTTAAATCTTCAATGTATCAGTTATTTGGTTGCACTGTTCCAGCAAAAAATCAGATTTTTTTTTTTTTTTTTTTTTAACCAGATGAAACTGCATAAGAGATTGAAGCAGGAAAGGGAATTATTGCTGATGAGTGATTAGATGTATGCTGATTTTCAGTATCTAGCAAGAAAACTGGCAGATGTGTAGGCTGCAAACCTGGTATCTATCTAATGCAGGCTGTTGGAGTTATTACCTGTACTACTCAGCTCTGACTAGCATGGACTAGTCTTCCTGCATCTCCACAGTATGTGAGTCATTTGCTGCTCTCCTGACTGTACCAGGTTCTGTCTCTTGCCAACTGCTTCCTCCTTTGTCTCTGCAGCAAAATAGCCAGCTCTGAAAATGGCCTCTGTACAGTCACCATGATGATGTAAACATACTGAGCCATGTCCTCAAAAACTGTGTGACAGCTTCCAGGCACCTCTGGCGCTGGTGCAGTGCTGTGGTCTTGCCGTCAATGTGCCAGATGAACCACGGGCAGCTTTTACCAGGCATTCACTCAGCCTATAGGCACTGCGGCTGCCTTTGAAACACAAGTGGTTGAGCAGTACAGCTAAAAGACAAACCAAAGAAAACACAAGGAATACTCTGCCTTTCAAGCTAAATATTCAAGCAGCTACTTTGGAGCAACAAGCCTTCTAACTGTATAAAATCAGATCTCTGGATGTAATGGGTGGAAGTATGCCTTACTGTTTACCCTCCGTCCTTCTAAGGAGCAGACCTCAGCTGCTCCTCCTGTTTTTACCCCTGTTTTCAGGTCCACATGTGTTTGTAGTGTGGTTTCCTTTTAAACCATATGATAGAGTCTTAATTCAATTCGCATCTGACAAAGGTCATCCTGTATGTTTTACATGAAGCATATGTTGACATCCATTCAATTATTTTCATCAAATATTTGGCAGTGTAATTATGTATGAAGAGTCAGTCAGACCATGCTGACTTATACCTGATGACAGATCTGGGCCTCGGTATGCATTGCTCTCTGGGTTTTGGTTTACTCAGCATTTGTAAGATACATACAAAAAGGAATAACAATTGGTATGCAATCTGCAATTGTTTCCTTATTTCGCTCATATTATATTTAGTTTATATTTTATTATATTTGATTCCTATTTAGATTTAATTTTATTTAGTTTACAAAAATAAAAACAGCAGTTGCACTTGGTGATATGCAGATTTTATAAAGGATTTAGGTGGGAATGAAAAGAAATTAATGTACTAAATTAAATGTAAGGTTTTTGCAACTGAAGGTTAAATGGTTTGCTACTGAAAGCTTTATAATTGTTGCTGCTCTTGAAGGGACTGGGCCTTAAGAGATTGCTTGAATAAAGGAGACTCCTTGGATCCTTCCTATTGTGTTCCTTTGTGTTCCTTTGATCCCAAGAGATCACCTGGTTGTTTTCTAGCCTCTTGTTGAGCATAGATTTCAGTAGCAGGTGATGAGCTCTTAGGCTTTCCTAAGTGAATTGATTATGGGCGATTGAAGAGGCAGGAATTATAAATTATGTAGCTTTTATAATTTCCAAAAGCCCCACCCTAAATTGGTTTAAGTTTGGTACTAATTCATTTAGGAAAAATCTTCACAAGGATTCCCTTTAAGGGAATTAAGGAAAAATCAGAAAATTGGAAAGGTTTGGGCATAAAACAGCTTTGCACTACTTACAAATGGGAGACTGTTTCTTTCACGGCAGCATCTGGAGTCCTGTGCCCGCCAAAGTCCAAAATGACTGTAAGCACAGCTTTCACCAAGCCACGATCGCAGGGGAAAGCCGGGGTGCTCCGCGGTGCTCCCGCGAACAGCGGCAGTTTATCGCTGAGGCAGGGACCTGCAGCAGGTCCGGCTCAAAGTCCTTACAAAGTCCGTGCAAGATCTGTCTCTAGGTCCGTGCAAGGGTTGACTCAGGATCTGAGTTCAGGTCCCAGTTCAGGTCCGTGTTCAGGTCTGTTCAGGTCCATGCAAGGGTCTGTGTTCAGATCCCAGTTCAGGTCCGACTCCACAATCTGTCCAGTTGCCATATATATATACTGGGGCGATTTGTTCCTTCCCTGTTCAAGCCCATGAGGGGTGGGAGAAGGTACTTTACGCCTATTCCAAACCTCCAATGACAGAGGTGGGGAGGGAGGAAGACCGTTTCCTGCCCCATTCACACCTCTGGTGGGGCAGTGGACTTGGGTGTGCCCTGCCACAGTGGACTTGGGTGTGCCCTGCCACACTAAGTCAGCCCTGGAAATCCCTGGGATATCTGGCCACAGGCATTTTGTCCAAGACTGAAGTAATGCACAATTCTTGCACCTCCAGTCCTGTATATGCCATATGGGATTCAGCTTAAACAACTGTATGTACAAATGTCCTGGATGCCTCCTTGTGTCACTTGCTTGTTTTGTGAGGCAGTTGTGCTGTAGGCATTACTATCTGCCTGTCTTGGTGCCTTCTGAAGAAACAAAATTCCTTCTGTATTTCACCGAGAACATGCCCTGAGAGTTTATCTGAGCAGTGACTTGTTTTATTGTTGTCTGAGCTTTGCACATCTGCAAGACTTGACCTTTTTTTCCCCATTAACACAGATGTTGAGTGGAGGGATGTTTTTCTGAAGTATATGTGACATGTGAGTAGGTGGTTGAAAGCTTGAGGTTTTGTACTCTGTGTCCATGCCCAGCTATTTTGCAGTTGACCTGAGTGATGGGCAGCACTGGGAATTGAAACTGAGGCAGCCCTCTGACTTGGGAGATTGTAAGTCAACATACTCCAGATAGAATATGGCCTCTTCTAGAGATACAGATACAAAAGCCATAGCTGCAGAACATCTCAGTGGTATTCCAGCTTTTACAGACTTTTCCTCCTCTTGTTGGATATTTTCTGAATGATGTACCAAGTGCACAAACCCCATTGACAGGGACAAGTTTCTGAGTGAAATTAAAGGTGAGACTTCTGCAACCAGTATGAAGAAATGTTTCTATCTCCATTTCCACTTTCATCAGCTGGGGCAGAATTGACTGTTGCAGCAACTGGCCAATCCTTGCTGAAGTGGGGCAGTTGTTTTTATTGCAGCTGCCAATGTGATACCAGTTGGGTCTTCAGGAAGGCTTGAAGTGGTGCAGGAAACCTCCTGCTTAACTGGGACAACTGTGCTTGTGGCCTCTCAGAAAATAAGGGCGAGTGTGTTGGAGGGGAGCAGGAAAGTCTCATGCATTGGCAGCTGTGAGAATCTGAGCCCTGGGATGGAAAGCTGCCAGTGCAGCTCCCTGACCACAGGGGTACAACATCTCTAACATGGGTCATGGGAAGACTTGTGCATTTGTCCTCCAAGAGATATCCTGCCTGTCAATTCCACAGAGTAGAACAGAGCTCCTTGTTCAGTACTTTAGCCTTTCCTTGGTGATTTTGTGATTTACTGAGGGTTTTTTTGGTTCATCCTGATGACCAAATTATTCAGTTTCAGTTTTAATTTGATGACTTCTAAGACAGTTCTTTGCAGGCCTCCTTCTCATAAATGCCTTTATTCAGAGTGATGATTCAAGCAGAAAGACTAATAATAGAATTTCACATTGTTGCTTTTGGTTTGAGAACTATGTAAAGAATGGTGTCAAATTAAAATACTTAGTGTTTTGTATGCTGCTCTTTGTAGTCTGAACTCTTTTGTGACAAGTGACATTAATTTTTATACAATTCTGGATGAAAGAAATCTGATATCTATTGGTAATTGCTACTGGTTAGGAATGTGATACGTGTGTAATGCAGGATAGATTGATTAGACTCATTATGACATGAAATGAAAATGTCAGACCACAAAAATAAGCAATAGAGTTGTTGCATTTTTTATTACAATTTTGCCTTGGGTTTTGCATAATTGAAAAAAAAGGATCACAGACACAAAAAATAACCTTGCCCTGAAAAACAGAACATCAGAGAAAAAAATAAAAGCCCTTTCATTATTGGAATAAACTCAGTCCCAGGAGATTGAGGAGTATGAGTTATCTGAATAATTGCATGCAAATAAATGTATGGGGAAGGAAAAAAAAAAAGAAATCTGTCTTCTGGTTTGGAATCTCAGTGAGGAGACTGGGTTACACCTCTTTGCCATCTCTTTTCAGAACTATGACAGAAGCAATAGAAACATTTCCAAACTAATTCTAGCAATGTTGTGCCTGAAAGATGTGGAAGGAAAAGAAAAGTTCCTACTGGTGTGTTATTTTCCTTAAATATGTTATAGTGCCTTGGTATAAGAGTAGATACCCTGCTATAATAATTAAAACATTTTTCTAAGAGCATAATCTCATGTCCAGACCCTTCTCCCTTTACCTTAGCAGTGAAGGACTATCACTAGCACTTAGTCTCGAATCATTCTGTGATCCTAGAAGCATAGAATGGTTTGGGTTGGAAGGGATCTCCAAAGGTCATCTAGTCCAACCCTGCTGCAGTCACCACAAACTCTGCTGCTCCACCAGAACAGGTTGCTCAGAGCCTTGTCAAACCTGGCCTTGAAGTTCTCCAGGGATTGGGCTTCCTCCAGCTCCCTGAGCAACCTGTTCCAGTGTTCCACCACCCTCATGCTAAAGAAGTTCCTCCTACCATCCAGTTTAAATCTCCTCTTCATTAATTTCAAACCATTGTCCCTCATCCTATCAAGGCTTTGTAAACAGTCTCTCTCCAGTCTTCTTGTAAGCCACCTGCAGGTACTGGAAGGCCGCTTTTAGGTCTGCTCAGAGCCTTCTCTTCTGCAGGCTGAACAATCCCAGCTCCCTCAGCCTGTCCTTGTAGCAGAGCTGCTCCAGTCCCCTGATCATTCTTGTGGCCTTTTTCAACCCACTCCATCAGGTCCATGTCCTTCCTATATTGAGAGCGTGAAAGCTGGACACAGTGATGCTGAGTACTTCTTTCTTTTGCAAAATGGTGCGTTTAATGGCTTTTCCTGCCAGCTTCCCCCTTTCCTCCCTCCACAGACTCCCATCTCAGGATTTGTGCCTCAGGAGGTTTGAGAGACAGGGGAGCTGGCAGCTGTCTGATCTGTGGGGCTCTCTTCTGAACCTGTGACTTGCTGGTGGGAAAATGGAAGCAGAAGTACATGCTCCTGGGCCATTGTAAGGGGACTTCACATGAAATTGTAAAAGCTGGAGGATGGAAAACAGGCTTGGTCAGAGCAACACTGGAGAGAACAGTGCCGTATGGGAACACAGTGGCCTCTTCTGTATGGCAGCAGGAGGGTACGTGCACCCGCTGCCTCCCAGTGCCTCTCATGGAGAGGATGGCTTCAATGAGAGCTCTGCAGATTTTCTCATGACCTCTGTGGTCTCTTCCAGATGTGCCAAAAATATCTTCTGCAAGGAGGATCTGTTGAACAGATTTTTTATTTCTGTTGTGTTTGACTTGTACTCTAAAATAATCATTAATCCTAGCTGCTTATATCTTCTACTTCTCTCAACATTAGTGAAGATTCAGCTTTGTATTCACATAGGAACTAGCCAGACAGTTGGCTGTAGCTCTGAAGAAAGAGACTTGGGTGCATTGATTGATGAGAAGTTCACTATGACCTGGCAGTGAAGACAAATTGTGTCCTGGGCTGCATCAAGAGGAGTGTGGCCAGCAGGGCAAGAGAGGTGATTCTGGCTCTTTGCTCTTATGAGACCCCACCTCAAATAATGCATGCAGTTCTGGTGGATAAGGACACAGAGCTATTGGAAGTGAATCCAGAGGAGGGCCATAGAGATGATCCAAGGGCTGGAACACCTCTGCTGTGAGGACAGGCTGAGGGAGCTGGGGTTGTTCAGCCTACAAAAGAGAAGACTTTGGGGGAAACCTTATAGCTATCTTCCAGTACCTGGAGGGATCCTACAGGAAGGATGGAAAGCAGCTTTTGATAAGACCATCTAGTGATAGGACAAGGGGGAATGGTGTGAAGCTGAGGAAAAGTAGGTTCAGACTGGATCTCAGGAAGTTCTTCAGTACAAGGGTGATGGGACTGTGGAACAGGTTGCCCAGGGAGCTTGTGGGTGCCTCCTCCCTGGGGGAGTTCACAGGTAGGCTGCATGATGCCTTGAGCAGCCAAGTCTATCTGAATGGCATTACTGTCCATGGCAGAGAGGTTGAAGTAGATGATCTTCAAGGTCCCTTCCAACCTAAGCTATTCTATGATTCCATTATTATGTATGTATTCTTTTTGAAGGCCAACACCTGAAACTTAAAATGAGATGGAGAACTGGGTTTTATCTCACCCTGTTTTGGACTGAGATCAGTAATGAAAGATTTTGACTCCAAAATGTTTGAGGAAGGAGACAGGGATGAGTCAATGTGCTACAGCACAGAGAAGGGATGAAAGGCCTCCTGAAGTTCCGATTCTGCAAAATTGTGATTACAGAGGTTGCTTCCTATGCAAATCACTGTAGATAAATTGCTTTCAGCAACATGTATGTATTCTTTGGCTGCTTTGATCATTTTACTTGATGCAGTGTTCTGTGGGAGAAGTGTTATGGGTGCTTTCAAACAGGTCTCCAGCACCATGTGCCTGTGCGTTAAGGTTAACCCAGGCCACTGCCCTTACCAGCACTTATGTAGAGATGAGTCTGTGGAGAACTCTGATATTAATATTGTCCACATTCCCTGAGTAAGTCAGATAAGCTAAGGAAGATTAATTGATTTTAGTAGCCTGGCTCCGGCTCATGCCAGCTGAGAGTCTAACCTGATGATATTTATAGTAGTACTTCATCTGATTGTGTAATCTCAGTCTAAAAATTTGATGCCTCATGAATGCATGGATCTGATTCTCTTAGTACACCTGTAATTTCTGAGCTCCTCGATTTCTGGTACCAAATTTGAGCTGCACATAACCTAGCCTTTATTTGAGAATGCAGATACTTAGATATTTAAAAAATACCCAATAGACACAACCCAAATAAAAAACTGCCACCCCTCCACCCTCCAAACAAACAAACAAACAAACCCAACAAATAAAAGGAGGAAACAGCACTGACAAAAGTGCCCCTCACAAATCCAGATTGTGGGATTATCAGATTGATCACCTAGAAACAAGAGTATTCTAAAACACTCCTTTCAAATTGTCCACCTATTTAATACTGTGAACTCTGTGTTCCCATATATATTTTTAAGAGGTGCTCCAGGAACATGAGTGAAAATGTTTCAAGTATTTCCACACAGACCTATTTTGGTAGAATTTATTTGGAAACTTATTTTTGTTGAAGAACATCTCTGGGCCAGATTTATCCCTAGAGTAATTTTCCTTGATTTTTAATAACATTGCAGGAAGGGTGAGTTTGGCTTGCATTTTAATTTATAACACAGGAAATATGTACAGCTCCAGCACATCTTTGCCCAGGGTATGGTACACAAGGGGGAAACATGCATGATTCTATCAGTACTTTGTTAATTTAATTATAACAACAGATGCAGCATTTAATCTATTTGACTTTTGTTATTGAGTTACTAAATCCTTCTCAAAGAATATTTTTATTTTCCCCAGCTACAGCGCTGAGTGAAAAGCCTCACAGCTTCTTGAAATGTTAAGCAGCTTTGCAGCTTCCTCTCTCTCTGCATCAATAATCTAATACTTTTGCTGATAGCACTTTGTTTTGAAACTGGGAGATGCAAATCTGTCTTCCTTTCTGCTTGTACCAACACATATTTCTTCCTGTGTTCACAGGAAAAATTGCCACAAATGAGACCTTCTTCTTTTCATCTTTTTTTTCTTCTCTTTCCTCCTCCCTTTTTGGGTTAGAACATGCTCAAAGTTAATTTAAAAACAGAGCTCTCTTGGAGACACAGCTTAGGCACATTTGTGTTTAGTGGCATTTGGTACACTTCCATTAATGGCATTTCTCAAATTGGAATCTCGAGTGATTGGTGGCCTGGAAATAACAGCAATATTTCCACTGCTGCTTCCAGTGGTGCAGTTCATATATCTTTCAAACAGAAATATTTTGCTTAGCCAGAATGCACAGAAATTAGATGCTTCAAGCTGTGCAGGCTGAGCAATGGTGGTACACAATCACTACGTCTGTGGTTATGGGCAATAGTAATTCTGCTTGAGAGCTTTCTTCACTCTTGTGAGTGTCCTGTGTCCAAGAGGGCTTTCTGTCATTTTGGACATGGTACCTCTTTCAATGTTGTATGACTTTTGTAACCACAAGTTACAATCACTACAAGCACCCTCAAAACTTACTTAATAGCTCCTTACTCAAAAGTGGTCAGTCATACAATCACAGAATAGTTTGTGTTGGAAGGGACCTTTACATTTTATCTAGTCCAACCTCCCTGCAGGTCAAGGACAGTTTTCACTAGATCAGGTTGCTCAAAGCCTTGTCCAACCTGACTTTCAACACTTCCAATGATGGGGTGTCCACCGCATCTCTGGGCAACCTGTTTCAGTGTTTGAACATCCTCATCACAAAAGATATCTTCCTGACGGCAAATCTAAACCTCCTGTCTCACAGTTTGAAACCGTTGTCCCTTGTCCTGTCTCTACAGACCCTGGTAAAAAGTCCTTATGTTTCTTATAAGCCCCCTCTATATATTAACAATATGTATTTATATAGTCTCTTCAGAGTCTTTTCCAGGCTGAACAACCCTAGCTCTCTCAATCTTTCCTCACAGGAGAGGTTTTCTGTCCTTCTGATCATTATCATGGTCCTCTTCTGGACCCCCTCCAACAAGTTATTTCTCTAAATTGACTTGGCCCAGCTTAGCCTGGGCACATATCTTTTAGATGTCACTCTTAGATAAAGTCTATCATTCCTCTTAGTGACTGTGGTTTTGATCCAGCCATGCTCTGCTGGAGTTTATCTAGCCACTTCTATGCTAGGAGATGAACATTTCCGGTGAAGTTTGGGTGCCTGGGGAGGAGATGGGGTATGTGCATCCTGTGAGCAGTCAGTACTGGGGATCCACTGGGCTCCACAGTGAGTTAAACCGTTGATAGTGTTGCACTTCTACATACAGGACTAAGAAATAATTTTAATTGTGTAGAACTTACTGCATAGTAAGTTCATGTAGTGATTGGCAGGAAGTTCTGGCTCCTCATTGAATTTCAGATGAAGATGAGTCAGATCTGTTAGACTTAGTGACCCTTTTCTCCATCTTTTCAATGGCTTCTAGCTGCGAAAGCTCTTTGATCTCTTATGTTTTCCGAATCATTGGACTTTCTACAGCTGCATACTGTTTTGGTCACATTTCAGTACAGGAAGCAAGGGTGAGGATTTTTTCACCTGTGTAGTGAGTAGGACAAATTCTTCTTCAGCTCAGGTTCCCTCATGCTGTAGATTGCAGAAGCATCTTGCTCCAGTTCTTTCTATCAGTCAACTTTTGACTGATAACATTAATGGCACTTGCAGTCATTCTGTTATCCAGATAATTAATCCACAAAGGTATTGCAAACAATGCAGTGAATAATACAGGAAATTATTAAACTGAGTATTTGGCATGGTTTTGTATTATGCAGTATGCAAAGCTTGGAAGCAACTGACATTGTGGAGATACTGGATGAAGCCCTGGCAGGTTTGATTTGTTCAGTATCCCAGCAATTTGAAATATTTGAGCTGGAATTTCTGACTATTTTGATTTTTTAAAGAGATTATTCCCATTGCTATTAAAAGCAGTTTGGGAGTCTAGTCTCCCTGGATTTCTCATAACCTTAGCAGAAGAAAGCAAGTGTCTTTGGAAGCTACTTGAAAGCGATGATATTTGACATTAGTGCTCAACGTAGCTGCTTTGACTTGCCCTCTGGATAGCCATGCTAATGCTATAAGGAGCTTGCTTTCCCATTTTAGCTACAGCAGTTAAAGGCCTAAAGGTAGGTGGCATGATTGCTTCTATAAATATGTGTGTTTTAATGAAGCTATTGTTTATAATTAGGTAATAATCATAATGGTACAAGCGAGGGTTACAGTGGGATATATAAAAGGTCTTAAGTGGGATGGAGGTTAGTGGTTGATGACTTCAGTTTGTATCTGAAGGGTGGGATTAATAGGAGGTGTTTGCATCTGAAAAACAACTGTGATTTATCTGATGTAAAGATGGGAGAACAAGATGTGAGAATTTGGATTAAATTCTTGTTGCCTTTGCCTTCTGTGTCTGCCTTACTCATGTATAGTGCTGTCTCCTCCTGGCTTTAAAGACACAGGTTGGAATAAGCTGTCTCACGGAAATGGATTTGAGATGGGATATTTAAAAGGACGTTCAGAGGTTTGCTCTAAAATGGATGTTAGCATCCTCTAGCAATGGAAATGCTCCCCAGAGGAAATTAAACAACTCTGAAATTGTGCATAAATCTCTTCTTTCCCTTGATAGAGTCCATGCCTGAGCCTCTACAGACTTTGCCCTTTTGATTCTATTGGAAATGACTAATTTGTTAATCTCCCTACTGGTGAGACTGGTACTTCTGATGGAGGATGGGTACATTTGCTAACCTACACTCTAGTAAACCCACTGCTCCTGACTTGCTAAGTTCCTTCACTGACTTCAAACTTCTAATGGTCTTGTGATTCTTTTAATCACTGTGTGAATTTAACTCAACATTGTTTTCCTGGAAGCACTGAGTTTTCAATGGCAGTGAATGTTTATATTGAATAGAAGCCATAGGAAAACACCAAGCACAGCAGGATGCAGATCAAAATTAATTTGCAGACATATACTTCCTGAATCAAAATCTGCACCCCTGTCCAACCACAAAGACTTTTTGTTTGTTCTGCCAAGCCCTGAAGTCTCATTATGTGTGTTTGTGGAGGGAAATGGCTCTGGAGAGAGTGTGCTGAACTTGACACTGCATAGTTGTTAGCCTAGTTAGCTACATACAAGGTGATGCCGTGTTGATAGACTCTCATGGAGGTGACTGTCACCTTGCTCAAAGATACTTAATATTGTATCTCATACAACCCGCTTGGCAGCAAACAGGTTAATAGTCCTAGCAAAGTGAGATTTGGGGACAAAAGTGACAGCTTGCATCTTTTTTTGTCTGGGTAACCTGAACAAAACAGTTACTTCAGATGCAAGTGAGATGTTACTGTTGTGCCAAAGACAAGCTGAAAGTCATGTCTGGAGGGACGAAACATTGGCTGAGGGAAAAGGTAAAATTTCCAGAATTTCTCTTATTCTCTAAGCCTCAAGTGCCCATTGCTTCTAGGAAGATATCAAATATAAAATGGGGACAGGGATTCATCCTTCTGTGTAGTCTGCAAGCTTGTGGAACGTAGCAACTTGAGAAGTTTAAGTGTGTGTGGACAAGGAGGTTGTTCTAATTGATGTTTGTAAAATTAATGTATACCATAATCTCTAATAAGACTCTCTTCAAATAATGCAGATTGGAATCTTGTCATTCCAGCCTTTTGTAACTCCTTGTCATTGCTGCAGGTATCATGGGAGCTGGCCTTAACAGAGATATTTCACTTTTCCACATACGCTTTTTAGTTAGATCTTAAATGTTACTGAAATTCTAACCTTTTTCTGCAAGTTGTCTGTAGGGCTGGAGTGCTGCACAGTAGCTCAGTGAGTGTGTTTGTGCTGGCACAGCTGTTCAGTCTGGAATAACTTTGTGTGATAGTGATAGAGAATCAGATAGAGCAGTGTGCTGATTTTCAGTAGGACATTGCATTACATGATCCCAGATGATTTTATCTGTCTCTTCTAGGGATTCTGCTTCCTTGCAGGGCCTGTTTGCTCATGTGGGTGCAGCATGAGCTGATTATTGCCACACAGTATCTCAAATACAGCTGACTTGGGACTGGCTGGAGCAAGCTGTCATCTGCTGGAGAGATCTGTAAGATACACATCTGGTTGAGTGAACACCACGTTCAAACCATGTTCACCATGTGTAAACATTTTCCAGGCATAGTTTGGTGATATTGGTACCTGTGATATTGCTGCTTTCAACAGTGCTGGCAAAAGATGTAGATGAGACAACAAGAAGTATCAGTGACAAATCTGTGCTGAGGAGGGCTCCTGATTACTTTTGAAAGCCTGTTTGCTTTCATAACCAAATGCATTTCTAAACTGGAAATGTATTCTGTTACTGTCTGGCAGTGAAAATGCTGCCTTTGTTGTGTTTCTGTGCTGCTTTTTTGGCCATCAACAGTAAAGCAGGTGGGACATCTTCTGTCAGGCTGCTTAGTTCAGCGTCATGGGTGGGAATCCTATATCTCAATGATATGAAAAAAAGCTGTACATATGCTGTAACCTTAAACACAAATGTACATGGAAAGCTCATATGGATATAGTGGCTACAAGAAGATGCAGTATTTAAATCGTGCTGAGCACTGAGACTGTTGAGGACCACGTGGCTGTTAAAGAGGACAGATTTTAATAAATGGGTCTCTGTCTTATTACTAACATGCTCAAGAAGAACATGCTGTATTCACCAGTGGGATAGGAAAGCCCTCAGGCTCTCAGCTCTCATTCCAGCATTTCAATGTGGATCTTCATCCTGGAGTCATTTCTGAGAACATATTTACTAGTGCAGCTTACAAAAGCATGTGTTTAATTTGTCTTTTATGTTGTTGAAATGATAAATCTGTAGACAAATAAAAAAAAAAAAAAGAGAACACTAGGGACTTGGGTAATAACTTGGAAAAGAAGAAATTCATAAAAACAGGCTTGAGGTGGAAATGGCATTGGGCCTGCAGGCATAGAACTTGTAAATCCTTGGCATTTCTTTTGCAGCATCAAGAAGTTCACAGCATCTAGCATATTTTCAGCATTTTCTTCTATGTATCTGTTAGCCCATAACTTTTCAGCTTATTTAAAACATTGGCATTTTCACTTTCTAAACTTCATTCAGCAAACTACCTATTTGTATTTTGCCTCTTGATTCTAAAACAAGCTTTTGTTCCATCCTAAAAAAAGAATGCTTAATGTGAAAGTGAAACTGTTGACAAAATGCTGCCTATAATAGAACAAAGGCAAACGTTGTCATCGTTTACTGTGTTTTTCACTGATCTGCTCATCCAGAAAAGCCTGTCTTGCTCTCTCAGCATTTGGTATCCAACATGTTGGCTTGTGATAACAACCACAACCTGTTCCAGATTAATTTAGGCCTTAGCAACTTGCTCAGCATCACAAATTCGGTTTTTGGTAGAGCTGAGAATAGCACCTCTCTCCTCTGTCGCGACTCAATTCCTTGCTGTAATTGCAGGGCAGCTTTCCTGCTGAGTGAGGGAGCCACTGCTGTGACCAAGCCCATTCTAATTAACAGGTCCCACTTTATATTTTGATTTATATTTCCTCTTGCTCAGTAGCTTTTTTCAGTTTTGAAACATAGTTCTTCAGTGAATCGTGGCACAACATGATTGTCTAATTAAAAAAAAAAAAAAAGAAGCAGATGTTAATTTTCTACTTGGGCAACTTGGAATTCTCCACTACTTGTTAAGCAAGTAGGTTGAGAAAGTGATTGTGTTGTAAGACAATGGACAAGCCGTGATGTTTGTAGGAACTTGAGCAACTTGGGTTAAACTGTTTGAACGGGTTGTGGAAGGCTGGGTCGTTTTACTCAGATTTATGGGACTGAATTTACAGTAAAGGAAATAGGGTTCCACCTCCTTTTATTTTTTAGAAACTGCTTACATTTGTAGACCACCTTTCCTGTACTTACAGCACAACCAGGGGAATCAAGAATATGTGGGATGCCTACACAGATAACAGTACCACTTTCACCCTTGATCACAAAGACAATTCCTCTCCTTCTGGTAAGTCCATAGCATCTTTGTAGGTTACACAGTCCTGGAGAAAAACAATAATTCAGTGACAGGAAATACAAAAGGCAGTGGTCACTGGATGTCACATGAGCCAACAATGTGCCCTTGCAGCCCAGAAAGCAGTTGCATCCTAAGCTCCATCAAAAGAAGCATGGCCAGCAAGTCAAGAGAGGCCAGTCTGCCACTTGGCTCTGGTAAGATCTCTCCTGGAGTACTGCATACAGCTCTGGTGCTCTTGACAAAAGAAGGACCACAAAAACAATCAGGTAGCTGGAGCACCTCTCCTGTGAGGACAGGCTGAGGGAACTGGGGCTGTCCAGCCTGAAGAGAATGCTCCTGGGAAACCTAATAGCAGCCTTCCAGTACCTGAAGGGGGCCTGCAAGGAGGCTGGAGAGGGACCTGCAGTAATAGGACAAGGGGCAGTGGTTTGAAATCAAAGAAGAGATTAGATTGAATGTTAGGAACAAGTTCTTTACAATGAGGGTGGTGGAACACTGGAACAGGTTGTCCAGGGAGGTAGTTGAGGCCCATCCTTGGAGGTCTTCAAGATCAGGCTTGACAAGGCTCTGAGCAGCCTGATCTGATGGAGGATATCCCTGCTGACCGCAGGAGTGTTGGGCTAGGTGACCTGTAGAGGACCCTTCCAACCCAAACCATTTGTGATTCTATGTGATATGGCAACGTTGTGTTCTGGAGTGCCAAACATGCATCCATGACCATTTGTTGAATAGTCTTTTGACTGCAAAACTGAGGTGTGCTTTCCAGAAAACATGGGTGTCATCGAGGCTGGTTGGAATTTTAATTATTTTTTTTCTGTATTTGTTCTTTTTACATAGCCCATTCAGCTATTGAAGGAAAGCAGGAAGGGAACCACAGAATCACCTCTTGTGATTTTTTATTTCTACAGACATCTGAGAGTGTAAGATCAGATTCTGCTGGGGATACCACGTAGTAACATTTTAAGGAGTTCTTAACATGCAGTTTATTGGCAGTGTATAAAGTTTGTTGGCTTGAAAGTTTCTCTCTCTGGTTATGGGTGCAGCAGATAGCCTTGAGTTGTCTATGCAACAGAGGGACAAAAGCCAGATCTGGCTTCAGGCATGAGGAAGTGCATTTGGCTGTTGGTGCTTGTGATTGCCTATCAATAGGTATTCAGTGTATTAATAAAGCTGCTGCTACTAAGACCAGAGCTAGGGGACAGCTTTTCAGCTTGCCTGTTGTAAAGTTATAAGCTGTGAAATGTGTTTCTTGTCAGCCTGACATCACCCTCATTCAGAGTTGTGGCACTCTGGTCGATTATATGCAAATGACAAGTGGCATTCACTCTGTACACTGCTTTTGTGAACCTTGACTAGCAATAGCCAAGCTGTGACCCACACTGCTTTTGTTCCTCTGCTGCAAGCATCTTACGACAAAGAATTTCAGCCCCTTTCTTGGTTCTCTGTGTCTTGTTTTGTGGCTTTTAAAAAGTTTTGGTTTCTTTTTTTTATTTTTGAGCATGAAGAGACAAGAATATGCACTTTTTATTTTCTTTGATGAGACCTCAGTACAAGAGTGGTGGGACTCTGGAGCAGGTTGCCCAGGGAGGGTGTTCAAGGCCAAGTTGGATGAGGCCTTGAGCAGACAAGTCCAATTGAGAGGCATCCCTGCCCATGTTGGGGAGGTTGGAGTAGATGATCTCTAAGAACTGCTGAAGTAATTTTCTTTTCACGTTCAATTTGTGTACTTAACTGTTCTGCCAGCTCACATTCAAGTCCAGTTTAGTTACACTTCTGTGGTGCATAAAGCAAAAGCCCTCTTGAAATGCCTGCAGAAGGATGTGAGAAGAACAGTCTTAGCAACTCTGGTGGCACGGCTGACCGCCTTCATGGGTGCTGCTTAGGAAGGACAGGCTGAGACTTTCCTGCAGGTGTCTGATAGATAACAATTACAGGAAATTCCTTTCCAGACACCAGCTCACAAGCTCCACAAACGATCCCTTTCTTGAGAGACTGGAGTCATCTCTCTGGTTTCTTACTTTGTTTGTTAGTTACTTGAAACTGTTGAGACATTGTTCTCTAGAGGGATTAGGGAGTAGTGTTCAGTTTCTCCCTTCCTGAATGTCCAAGAAGTTCTAAGCCTTTCTGAGAAAAACAAAAGACAATGTAGAAAACATCCTATAAACACCATACACGACTTAAATTTCTTGTGCCAGAATATAAGCTAAAAAGTACCCTGTGTACATGCTGAAGTTATGTGAGTGCTTTTTGTTTAGGTGTTGACATTCTGGGTTCTTCGTTCCAGTAAGGCTAAAAGGCCACACATCAATCAATACGGTGTTCAGATGGAGGCATGTTTCTTTAAAAGCAATGCCCGTCTGTCTGAGAAGCAAGTCATTACCATTTTATGTGCAGTGTACTGACTGATACTCAGTCCTGAATTTAGGAGATTGCAGTAGAAGGTGCTCAGTAGAAGCTGTTCGTAAAGAACATGTAAAAAGTCACCAGCTTTGACAGATGTGACCTAGTGTCAACATTTTCTGCAGTTTTTGTTTTCTGTAAATTATTGTTTTTCAGAACTCTTTTTTTCCCCATCAAACAGTGAGAAGATTATGTTCTTCTGCTCAATGGCCTGTGGCATGCCTGTGTTCTTTTGCAGGGCTCCTGCTGATCACTGTTTCAGTTTAATGGCTTCATCCATAACCAGGCTTGGCTGTCCCGAACCCACATTGTGTGTGCCCTGACTCCTGTAGTTTGCATTTCCAGGAGACTCCCCCTAGCCAACATACATTCTTATTCCCCCTCATTCCTTTTAAAGCCATTAGGGCCTCATATCTTTGGTTAAGGCCATAAATACATTGTGGTACAGGCTTCTCTTTGATTTCTTGCTCCACCTCACCTTTGGAAGATCAGATCATCAGTCTTACTGATCTCCTTATTTTTGCCTTTTCCTTCAGGTCTTTCTTCCTTGCCTTTGTAGTGGTGCTCTTTTTGACTGAGTTGCAGTGAGGAGCCACATACCTAAAATACATCTTGCTGACTGAAGAGCAGATAAAACAGGTCTGGGCAGGGAAGGGTGTCTTTTTGTGGACACAGTGCAGACTGGAATGTGGATGTAGTTAGTTGCCTGAGCCAAGACTAACTCCTTGAGGTGAAGGTTTTATTTCTTTCCTGTGAGTAAACTGGGAGTGTGTTAGCTTGAGTAGCAATAGATTTAAGAACGTGTTTTCTTTTAATTTCATTTTCTCTGTTTCCAAGAACAGATATTTCTTGTGTTAAGAAGTCAAAACAGAGGCTGGACGTTTGCTCTGAGCTGTTTGCCACCAAAGAGAGAAGAAAAGCAATCAGNGGGGGCAGGGGGAGGGGAGGTATTTTTTTCCCTAGTTTCTAGGAAAGGGGTTTCTTCCTAGAAAATGAAGGGAACTTGAGTTGGCAAGGAATTGATACTTATATGCCCAATCTGAAGAAATACTTAACTTTTACATAACTACCTATGAATATATTTGGGAAGCTGGCAAGTTGCAGTGGCTTGTGTGGTTTTCATTATGTCAGGCTTTTAAAACTGGTTGAAAATAAGCTGCTTTTACGAATGGTAGAATTCCTTTAAGGTTGTCATCCAGAAACACCTGAAGGGGAGGTGTGACGGCTCAGCAGATTGTCCTGTGTCCTAACTCCAGGCAGGATGCTGTTGTGCCATAAGGAACAGCACGTGGCACAACCCAAAATCTAGCGGTTCAGCAGCCCTGTTAATGCTGCCATTGGCAAGACTTGGGGATTTGCAGCACTGGTGAACTTAGGCAGCATGTAAAATACTTGGCTTACTTGGTCTCATTTTTGCAGTCATAGCTACTGAATGCATAACTACCTGATTAATGCAGAGATTTCAATCTTTTGCCCCCCCTTGCAAATGCTTCTTAATTGCATTCATAGGTTTATAAATTTGTAGAACTAGAAGGGATAATTAGGATCCTGTAATTTGGTCTCTCCGTGCAGTTGAACATAAATCTTTTACTACATCTGGAGTTTTATTCCACTCGCTTTAAAAGTGTGCACCTTTTTTTAAGGAATTTTGCTTTGTAGCCCTAATCTCCAATGAAAAAAATTCTCAAATCATTGTCACGTTTGTTGCTTAGAGGATAATTAGGCTTATCTTAACTTTTTAAAAGTTGAATGATCAGAGAGGTCTTAGAAACAGCCTCAATATGCAGCTCTCCAGTTTGTAGCTGTTGCTGCTCCATTTGCTTTTTAACTTCCTGTTTTCTTCACAAATAAGAGAAGTGTTTGTTGTGCCAATTATATTTACACGCCAACTACCTGCCTTTTCTCTTGCTCCAAAATTTTGTTACAGGTCAGTTTACCTTTTTTGGCTTACATCTAGCATAGACTTCTGCCCAGTTGAATAATTACCAGGGCCCTTCGTGTTAACATCCAAAGAAGATTTCTGTTTCAGGAGTATGACCTACACTCTTTTGTTCCTAGAGCTTTCTTGGCCTCACTGGGATATGTTGCTTACCTTGCTCACTAGATCTTGTGAAGAAAACACAGAGCAAGTGCAGAAACAGTCACCATCAACCTGTTTCTTTCTTCCCCAGAAGAATCTTGCTGCAGTCCTGTGAACTAGATTTTAAGAACACTGATCAATCTCCAGTTAGATGTTTGAAATGTTTCCACTCTTCCAGTTAGTAAGAGGCTACTGGCTGCTCTGTATTTCCCCTTGTCCCTCAGAAATACACCCCTTTAGTGTTAAACATTTTGTAATTGAAAAATAACTGTCCTGTAATACTGTTTGCAGAAATAGAGTGACTTAGAAGCAAGACTTTCTGTAAAACGGATGTGGGATTTAGTCTCTTTGCTCTTTACGTTTAGTAGGGTTTTAAAGGAACTTCTTTTGCCTGAGGAAAGGCTGAGGGAGCTGGGGCTATTGGGCTTGTAGAAGAGGAGACTGAGGGGTGACCTCATTCATGTTTGTAAATATGTGAAGGGTGAGTGTTGGGAGGACAGAACCAGCCATTTCTAAGTGATGTCCAATGATAGGACAAGGGTGCAAGCTGGAGCATAGGAAGTTCCAGGTGAACATAAGGAAAAACTTTTTTACTGTGAGGGTGACAAAGCTCTGGAACAGGATGCCCAGACAGGTTGTGGAGTCATTCTCTGGAGACATTGTTTTCCTGTCTGACCTACTCTAGGTGATCTCGCTTTGGCAGGGGGCTTGGACTGGATAATCTTTCGAGGTCCCTTCCAACCGACTGTGATAAACATGGGTTTGGGTCAGTCTTTCCCCTTGTGCCTGCTGACTTTTTCTACTCTGTTCCTGCCTGCAGGAAGTCCTTTACCACTGGGTGACACTGTTTGATAGTTCTTAACATTTGCAACGGCAAAGCCCCGAAGAAACTGTCCTCTGACTCTTTTTGGACTGATTTTGAATCCTGGCTCAGTTTTCATGTAAAATTCCATAATTTAATGTAGTTAAATTTGATTCAGCCAAACCTGCCCTGATTTTTAATTTAGTTTTCCAAACTGGCTAGTCTAACACATTGCTGGGGCACTGTAGCTACAGGGATTATAAGTCGATTTTATTTGCTTTTCTAATCTTAAAATGCATCATTTCAGAATCACAATTGGATCACTGTTGACCCACGTATAAATTAATTGCTAGTTACCTTTTAGGATTAATCTAGTTGCAAACTGTGCTGTGGAGTGTTTCCTAGGAGGCATATTTTCAGTGATTTTCTGACAGTCATGTTTACTGCAGTGTAATAATTACCTCTGTAGTGTATTGTTGAAAGACAGATATTTATTTCGTTTGATGCCTTTGCTAGTCTTCATCCCATCTTTCTGTCTTGTCCACTGCCTGTATCAAAACTCAGATGCCAAGTAGCTTGTTGCAGGGAAAGTCTACATCCGGGTTTTGGCAGCATCTGCAAAAAAGGAGATCTAGCCTGGCTGTGGTGGTGAGCAAAGCTCTCTATCTGTTTCTTTTCCAGTGCTCTTACAGCCTGCCTTGCATGGAAATCTCCTGTTGCAGTAGGAAAGGAGGGGCACTTCTGTTCTCTCATCATCCACCTCCAATTCTGTGACTGCATTGATACCTCTTCAGCACTTTAACTAGGCAAGAAAAGAAAGCAGTGTTAGCTGTTCAGTGCTAGTATTTTCAGCTGGTTTCAGAGCTAGTGGAAGAGAACTTCACCACAGACTTTGCAGACTGGAGGAAAATTCTTTTGGATTGACACAAATTCCTGATCATTTGGCCTGGTGATTTTAGTAGAAGGTGAGGCTATTCTTAAAGCTGTTTGCATCTTCCTACATCTCTTTTCTAAGTAGACTAGAGCCCAAGAGGAGCTAGCTGTTCTGTTCTCACCAGCATTGCACTTTGCCACTCATCCTCTAGGAGCATCTAGGCACTTCCCTTAACACTGAAAACTTGACTGAACTTCAAAGCACAGGAACAGAGACTGCCTGATGGTGTTTAAATTGAACAGGAGCCATAAGAATCTCTTTGCATTTGAGTGACTTATAACAGAGTAGAGTACTGCCCCAAATTTTGCACTCTTGCCTCCCCTAGGTGTCAGTGCCAATGCAAACATCTCTAAAATGACCCTTTTTCATCTTTTTTTTTTTTTCATCTAGTGGATGTTTTATCTGTATTTTGTTAATATTGTACTCTCAGCAGCACTTAAGGAATAAAAATGAGCATTAACTGGATTTCCTTGAGATTTTGAGTGGATTAGTTCATTTTATCCTCTGAAGTGACAACAGGAGCAGCTTCAGTAGCCAGCAAGCCCTGCTTCTCTCCATATCCTCCACATCACTGAGATTGCTTTGGGCTCCTCTGAACAAGAGAGCAACACCTTTGTTCCCGAACAAAGTCTATGTTGTCTACCGGTTTTGGCAATGAAGTTGTTAACTAATGATAGCCAGTGTAGGGAAGGTGCTCTGAGTTCCAAAATAGTATGGACAAGAGTTTCTCAGTCTTGCTGCTTTATCTGTTAGGATCTCAAGATTTTGAAGTGCATGGCAAGAAGCAATGAAATTGGCCTTGCAGAAGCTTGTGGTGGTTTCTAAGATGGTTTCTTCTCTTGTCTGTGTGAGCTGGGACATGCAAGGATGAAATAACCTACCTAAGAACAGTAAGGCCATTTGAGGCATAAACAAAAACAGGTGCCTGCCAAAGGGTATAAAAGTCTGATAGTTTTCATTTTGTTTGAAGACTAATAATGTGGTAAGTAGTCTGATAACAGGCTGATAGTTGATGAGCAATCCCTGTGGCACAGTAGGTACATGCTGCCCTAAACATGTTTGATTTTGAGGCAAGTGAAGACACTTTCCTGATTTAGAAGTAAAATTGTTGTAGCTGGGAGGAGGCAGGCTTTTTGAACAAAGCATGAGGGGCTGGGAGGAAATTTCCTTCCCTCTGCAGGTAGTCTGGCTGTGCTTTGCCAGGATCCAAACCCTGTTATCCCTTCGAGCCGTGAAAAAGGATGCGAGTAAGAGACAGATTCATTGGATGATGGCTGGCTTGAATATCTTGTCTGGAAAGAATATTCTGTTTTCTTATTAAGGAGCTCTGAATTAAGGGTTGAACTGTGGGAAGTGATTAATTCTTGATTACAGATATCATTAATAAAGTTAATCTCTCTAGTCAAGAGCCTTTTACTGCACCATGAGCATATAGATAAAAAAGATAGCAGTGGTGAGCCTGGGAAGCACATTCTGCATTTAAGTAGCTTTTCTGCTTTGCACCCAAGTTGGCCAATGTGAGGCAGTGCTGGTTGTGTAACATATAAGCAGAGACGTGATGAAGATTTTTGTATTCCAATTCCTCTGGAAATCAGAAAGGGGAGAGCAAAATCATCTTTCTTCTCAAAGAATGCCTTTGGGTTACTTGTAACAAACTGCAAGTCTGCACTGTAGTTTAAAGAGCTAAAAATGTCAAGTCTTTAAAAAATGGCATTTGATGGTTTATAGCACAGCTCAGAGCAGATGTTGAAGCTGTTTTTGAGAATAGAATCTTCTTCAGGAAGTATTCAGTGTTTGAGCTAACATTTATGTGGATGATGCTAATGCAAAATCATATTATGGCAAAGAGGAAATTGCCCAAGTATAGCCTTAATGGCTCCTAAGCTAGTCTATTATTATGACGTTCATCAGTATTTGTAGGCATTTATTTATCTGCTTTTTAAATGGCCTCAACTCTGCCTCTGCTTTCACAGCTGGAAATAGTTGTGGGAATCATTTGGAGGGTGAAAATACCCTGTATATGTGCAGTAATAGAAATATATGGTGTCTAACAGGAATTTCTATATTCAGATTCCATATGTGGAAGGTGATTTCTTCTCTGAGGAATTCCCTGAAGGCCATGTAAACACAAGGGGGTTTTGCAGACACCATGGGAGCCCTGTTGCAGCAGAAATTCCCTCAGCTGCCAAATCCTTAACCAGGCATTCTTAAGATATACTTTGAATCTGTTAAAAGCACTAATGGTCCCTTTGTATGCATGGTTCTAGTCTTGCTTCCATTAAGGCACTTTTGGTGAAAAAAGAAAAAAAGTCTTTGCAGACAATGAAAAAAAAAAATCACAGAATATATCTGGTTGGAAGAGACCTTGAAGATATCCAATCCAACCTTCAAGCCCATCTCGAAACCCCTTAGAAGTCCTTCTGGAAAGTACCACAAGCTTAGAACACTAACACTTAAAAGAGCTTTCCTGCCTTAAAGACTTCTACCTCCCACACTATCCCAGAGAGCCCTTTCCTAGGATGAGGAGGAGGTGGCAGTAGTACTGTAGCACAGATACTGGTGCCAGACGTCCCTACAGAGCCTCTAGTTTTGGGAAACAAGTTTCAGACTTAAGTGGTTCTAAATGCAAGTTTCAGTGGGGTCTAATCTATGCTGATGAATCCTAATTCCTACACAGAAACTTCACTGGGCACAGAAGGAATATCACACTCCCCTCCAATGCTGCCTCACATCACCAAAATAAACAGAGCTTTAAAATAAAACTCAAATAATGCAGCAACTCATCTTGTACCATCTGAGCTGCTCTCAGACTGTAATCATAAGAATGCTAAAAAGGAATTAAACCAAGGATCTCTTTCCTGGCTAGACTGAGAGAAGAGCAAACCAAGCCCAGGACTGGTGGCTGAGGAGCATCATCTACATGGCTCCAGGGGGAAGCACTTTGAAAGCACATGTACTGGGACATGTTCCCCCAGAAGAACTTGCATGCTTCTGACACACCTTGCTTCGATTGAATCTGTTCAGTGTGATCAACTTGAAGAGTCTCTTCCATTCTCTCTGGATTTACTTGTGTTCCAAGGAAAATAAATGAGAGAATTGCAAGTATGTGACCATTTGGTTTTGCCTCTTCAAGACTGATATATGAGTATGGTACTTCTTGGTTGCTTTAAGAGCATCTTTGTGCCTGAAACTTCTCTCTGGGAGGATACTTGAAGTTATTTTTATACAGAGGCATTTTCTTTGTCTAGTGGAATACCGAAATTGCTTTGCAGCTCTATTTGAGGAGTTTCTTCTTCAAGAAAATCCATGTGTACTTAAGAAGTCATGAATAAAGTCTGTGAGAGTTACTTAGGCAGTACAAGACAGGGTAGATAAATGCTTTTGTGCCTCTTGTGCAGCAACAGCTAATTCAGCAAATCCCCTGGGAAAGCACCTGCTGAATTAGTGGGTGTGTTGAACTTGAGCCAAGTTCAGCTAAACGTCACCCAAATCCAAATTTCTTTGTTTTGGAACAAGGCAAGAGGGAACCACAGAAATGTGTTGTGCCTTCTTAATTGATCCTGTGACAGCAGATGGTTAAAGGTGGCCTCTCAGATGCTTTTATGACAATGTATTTCTGCTAAGTGATTATTTGGATTATTAATATCCCACTGCTGCACCTAGTGATGGTCTGAAAGCATCTTTGTGAGTTGTGACTTTTGTGGTGATGAGCACTGGAGACTCGTGGAATTAATACTTTTAAAATTGCTATTGCTTGAACATTGATTGTACTTTGCGTAAGGACTTCCAAGAGATTCTGTTGTCAAGCTTGACTGGTTTATTGGTGTGAGCCTGAACCTCAGCATGAATCTCCAGAGCTACACTGTTCCTGCCTGTCATTGATGGGGAAGAACCCTTTGTGCCTCTCTCCTTTTAACGTGAAACTGGCTGGTATTTTAAGGAATGTTTGCTATTTTAATTGTACTGTTTGCATATAACATTACACAGTGAGTCTGCAGGACTGGGTTAGTGGCCTCCAGTCAAATTGAGGTTTGCAGAGGGTGTGAGAGGATTCTCTGAGGGGGAACTGGATGCCCTGTTCCACTGCCTCTGTTTGGAAATCCTAGCTGAAGTAATTTGCAGCTTAATCACACACGGAAAGAGTCTTCTACTCCCAAGGGAGTTTTTACTCATTCAAGTTTGCTGCCCACAAGAGTTCATGTTACATTAGGAAACCATGATTCCTGACCTCTGAGTTGGATATTTTTTTTTCCAAAACTGACATGGGACTGAAGAAAGAAGAACAAATATACTTCATTTTAGGGGCTTCACATAAGCAAACATGTGTCTTGCAAAATATTATATCAATCTGTGTGAGAGAGAACTGAATCAAATTGTTTTTCAGGGGCTCGTGTTAAAAAACTATTACCTCATTTATGACAGACAGTTGTAGGGTAATTCTGTGGTTTTTCATCTTGGCCTATGCAAACAGAAGCAGCAGGTTATTCTTGAGATGAGAGCTGTCAATGAAAGCTTCTAGAAAGCTTGCAGCCCCATTGATACCAACTGGTAGAGGTGTTCAGAAAAGCAAGTACTTACAGAGCGGGTTTGTTTTGGGTGGGGGTTGGATACAGAAACATAGAGTGATGTGGGTTTGTAACATTTGGGTTGTTTTAGATGTGATAAGTATCATGTGAACATTGAGAAACTATGAGTCTGGAATATTGTGTCCAGTTCTGGGCCCTGCAGTTCAAGAAGGACCTCAGGGAACTGCTTGAAAGAGTTCAGCACAGAGCCACAAAGATGGCAAAGGGAATGGAACATCTTCCTTCTGAGGAAAGGCTGAGGGAGCTGGGGCTCTTCAGCTTAGAAGAGACTGAGGAGTGACCTCATTCAGCTTTCTAAATATGTGAAGGGCATTGTCAGGACAGAGCCAGGCTTCTCTCAGTGATGTCCAGTGACAGGACAAGGGGCAACAGGTGCAAGCTGGAGCATAGTAGATTCCATGTGAACATAAGGAAAACCTTTTTCACTGTGAGGGTAACAGAGCACTGGAACAGGCTGCCCAGAGAGATTGTGGAGTCTCCTTCTCTGAAGACATTCAAAACCTGCCTGGACGCATTCCTGTGTGACCTGCCCTAAGTGGTCCTGCTCTGGCAGGGGGATTAGACTGGGTGGTCATTTGGGGTCCCTTCCAGCCTCTAAATTCTGTGATTCAGTGAATCATTTGGTCACTATTTTAAAAAAAGAAGGGTACTGTGAATACTTCATTCATTATCTATGGTATATGGACTTCTACACACTTTGTATTAACGGTTTAGTGGTACATGTTGAGAAGTATGCTGTGATTTGGGGCTTTTACTAGGGTTAGTTTGTTTGGTTTGGGTTTTTCGTGTGTGTGTTTTTTGTTTGCTTTTTTTTTTTTTTAATACAGTGTGCAATTTAACAGTGAGGGGCATGAGGTATGAGTTCAGGGTTACTAGGGTGGGCAGAGAAACTGATGGGCAAGCACTGTGTCTGAGGCAGCGGGACCTGGGCTGGCTCAGCCAGGAGCAAAGGCAGGGTTGGGGGGAAACTAAAAGCAGCTCCCCAGTCTTGGAAGTACTTTCAGTGTTGTCGTGACTGGAGAGGGGGAGTCAATGGGTATGAGTTGAAACAAGAGATAAGGAAAAAGTTCACCATGAAGATAGTTGAGCAGGGTTGCCAACAGAAGCTATGCAGCCTTGAAGGATCTTCAGGATCTTACTAGGTAAAGTCCTGAGCAGCTTGGTCTGATCTGAGAGCTGTTCCTTCCTGCTCTTATCAAGAGGTTGGATTAATAATCTTCCAAGTTTCTTCTGACCTCAATTTTCCAATGATCCTGAGTATCTGGCATGTGTGGTGATAGCTGTTAGCCTGATTGAAGCAAGAAGGACCCTGACAGGAGAATTAGTTATATTGCATGATCAGTGTCAGTAAGAGGTTTATGCTATGTCCATCAGTATACTTACACAGGTTTGAACCATGGGCAAGTTTTATATTAGTTTCAGAGGTCCCTGTGACAAGTAGCACTCCCAGAGAGTTCAGAAGCACTAAAGTTGCCTTGAAAAACTAATGCAAGAGCCACCCTGAACATGTCTTATATTCTGCTGCTTCTCATCAGATTCGCTCCGTAGAAACTTGGTGTGTGAGAGGTAACACCAATAAAGCACACAGTTCACAGCATCCACTCAAACAAAGGAGATGAAAGGATTGTATTTGGTCCATTGAACAAGTTAAAACCAGAATGTCTTGCCTGCATCTGCTGAAAACTTGGTCCTGTTGTTTTGCTTCTTCATCTCTAAGTGTATACGCAGCCCAAGTTGGGGGGTGGTGGCCTTGGTCAGTATTAATGTACTGAAGTATCAGTGGAAATCTTTCCACTGCATCAAGTGGATTTTGAATCAGACCTGAGCAACGATATGAGATTCCTAATGAAAGAAAATAGAGATTATACAGAGGTTAAATTTAGGTTTTACAGCCCATGAAGTGAGAGAGAGAGGGATGGAAGGGCTGGTAACTGGGCTGTAAATTAAAGCATGTATTCAGCTTTTACTGGAAAATGCGTGGTAAATCCCAGTGACTCTCTGATTTGTCTCTTAGCTCTGTACTGTGCAGTGCATGGCATTCAGCTGTTCTGCCAGTCAAGCTTGTGGGGATGTCTCTTGCCTTTTCTTTCATATCCCATTGATTCATCTCTGTAAACCCACATGCTCTGGGATTATTTTTTGGGGTCTGTTTGAGGGGCCATCAAATAGATAATTGCAGATTCTGTGTGGGGGACCTGTTTCTGCGACCGCGAGTGGAGGCAAAATTGCTCTGATTGTGCTTTATTTTAGATGGGGAACTTCTTGTGACTGAGGCTTTTTAATGTAAGGGGATGGGTAAAGTCACATATCAATTATTTGAAAACTGTAGTTTACTTGTCAGCTGTTGTTTAGAAGAGTTGTGATTCAGTGTACAGATAGGTTTTCTATAGCAGGACAGGAAAATGCCACGTTTCCAGATGTGATATAAATCACCAAGTCTTCACTACTTCAGCTCTGTGGATTTTCACTGGGTGAAATGTGGCCTCTAAATAACAACCTCACCCAGCTTTTTCTCCCCTAACTTTCCACTCAGAAATCTGTTTCCTCTCCCAACAACTGCAGATCTGGTGATTTCCATGTGAAAGCTGTTGCTTGGTACAGTACAGTTTAGGGGTTATCATACAGAAGGTGTTTTCTCCATAGCTGGCATTATACTGATGGCAGAAAATGAGACTCTGTATGGTTTTGGTACACATTCAGAGTATATAATTGCATTTTAAATGTCTTTAGGGTCTCAGGATTTTTCATCTAAAAATGTTTAATCTGAATAGGCTTCTTAAAATCAATGAAGCTCTTCATGTGCTTAACTTAAATTGTCTGTGTAGCCCTTCTTAAAAGGAGGGGAATCTGTGTCTCCAAGTCAGTGGGTGAAGGCTGTTGGAGGTGATGTCATCTTGAAATTAATGTCTTTCAAAAGATGCTGCTGCCATTTGCTCTGAGAGCCTTTGTGTACTACAGATGAAATTAATCTAACAAAAGCGTAACTGTTACTAATGCTGCCTTTATGTTTTAATAATTTTTAAAAGGCCTTTCAATGTAGATTTATTGCATTTTCCTCCATTTTTACAGATACTGTAAACAAGGACACTGAACCCAAAGATCCATATCCCATTCCAAGAAAGATTATGGCTGAACCAGACTACATAGACGATGACAATCCTGAATTAATTAGACCTCAGAAATTAATTAATCCTGTGAAGTCATCCCGGAATCATCAAGATCTCCATAGAGAGCTGCTTATGAATCAGAAAAGGTAAGAGCCTAAAAATCACTTATGTCAGCTTCCTACCCCAAACACACAGCTTGAGCTTTAGTTTCATCAAAATTACATTTTACCCACCACTCAGCAGAGGCTTTTGGTTGATTCAGGTCTTGAAGATGAAAAGAGTCCACCAGGGCAGTGCTGGAGTCACTGTCCTTGGAGGTGTTGAAGCATCGCGTGGACCTGGCGCTAAGGGGCATGGTTTAGTGTTGACCCTTTAGTGCTGCGGCGAAGGTTGGACTGGATGATCTTCGAGGTCTCTTCCAGTCAGATATATTCTGCAATCCTGTGATTCTTAACTGTGGAATTTGTTTCTGTTTGAATTGCAGTTGCTCTGCAAAAGCCTGCTGTAAAAGACTTCTCTTTTTGTTTTGTTGAATACTCACAAAGAGTCAGTCTCAAGAGGAAAAGCTCAGTTCTCCTCAGTCACATTTCATATTCGCTACCTGGGCACTATAATTTGTCTTGAACCCTTTAACTTTATGAAGTATTTGACAAAATTTTGCTGTTATCAGAAGGATGATATAATTTGTGGGTTTTCACTGTTCCTAGCACACTGAGGTAATTAGGCCACTTTTAAATCAAGGAAATCATGTATTTTATTTCATATGAAACTATTCTCGACCTACTTGATCTTTCTTGCAGTGCAGTGTGGTAGTCTGGTGTCTGCTCTGTTGCTTCACAAGTGTTTCTTTGTATGTTAAACAAACGGTGTTTCTTTCATTCTGGGATAAGATGCACAGCTGTTGCTCTATATATTGCTTCTAAAGATGTAAATAACTGGAATGCAATTTCATCAACCTCAGCCACAGGCTTTTGGGCTAGAAATAGCTGAAATTCTGGTATTAAAGATCTTTAACAAGGAATTATTTAGAGAATAACAGGAAAATGGTCACCAGACCGTACAACAGAGGAAAAGCCACTGAGCCTTTTGATGCTCCTTCATTTAAACGAGCAGAAACTAACTATTATATCAGTTAGGGATTTGGCGCATCAAAGACTTTCAAAATGGATTTTGTAAAGGGTAAGAGTGTGGTGATCCACAAAACAGAAATGTAAGAACAGTATTTCAGAGTGTATTTGAGAATAGTTGCTGGTAGCAGCCCATTCAGGCTTTTTGAGATCCAGGGTCTTGATAAAACAGAGGAGGAAGCTGTTGCTTTGGCTACTCCAGCACAGTTCGGTTTGTCTCTTTGACAGGAAGTGTCACATTAGGAAAGTTTCTCTTTGTTTGATGCTTTTCTCCTCTCTGTAGGGTAGTATTTTGAGGGGAGAAGCAGTCATTTCTATATGCAGTAGCAAAATCTTCACAAATGCTGGGATTAGATACTTAATGCTAAATGAATTGCATACACTGTACAAATTTCTTTAGTGGTGAAGAAGTATAAGTGTTGTACAGAATGCTGACTGAATTGGCAGAAACTGGCCTAAATAGGTGTTTGTTCCATTTTTTGTTAATGGGATTAAACATCAAAGTCAGTTCCCAGCACCAAGAAGTTTATAGTTATTGAATGAAAGATAGTTGAAGATTCCTGGCTTATGATCTTATTCTAAAGGATGTGGAGGCTGCACTAAATCAAGGCTTTTTTTTTTTTTAACTTTATGAAAGCATAAAGCACTTCTGAATAGTGTGGAGTTCTTTTCTTCTTGGAGAATATCCTATTACACAGAGGAGTTGTGTAGCCATCAGTATGTACTCTGCTCTTACTGTGATTTTGATTAGCTGCAGCTCTTAATTTTAGATTCCTATTTATTGGTGCTGAGATGAAATAGTTTAAGGATCTTCACCAGCAGAAAATCTGATATTTTTGAGCAGGGGGTGAGCCTTCTGTGCTTCGTGTCACATATCAGAGCTCTGCTCTCTGCTCTGAGGCTTTTTGGTAATGTAGATACTGGGCTTGGGTTCTGCTTTGTTATTACAAACTGTCATATGTATGGAGAACTTCTAGTGCTCTTAGAGAAATCTGGCTTAACATGCACCTCACTGGTTTATGAAAACCAGTGGTTTAACTTTTTTGGCCAGTCAGCCCTAAACAGCCATTTCTAAATCTTTAGAAGATACCATCTAGTGCTGGTCTCATCATTCTCCATGCCTACTGTGAGCAGTGTCTGTTTGGTCTTGAGCCAATGGAGCTATTTACCTGCAGAAATGGTATTTGTTTTGGGCAATCAAAGATCCCAGTAGTGGTACCTCAAAGCACTGATCACTTAGCTTAAACACTTTCTGCTCTGCAAAGCACTGATCCTGTCCCTTCCAGAGGGACCCTATCAACCCTTGTGTTGTAGCGCACTTGACTCACTCTGTATCAAAGCTTTAACTAGAGCAATCACTAGTAGGTGATACAAGATTCTGAGTTAATCCAGTAGCTGCCTGTTGCTTTTCCATTTTACATAAAAGTGGAAACAGGATTGATGTTACAGTTGTTCTGTTACAGATCTGCCTACCACCTCCACCTGATTAGAGATCTTGTATTTACTGGGATCATCTGCAGGTCCCCTGTATTGTAGCTACAGCACATCTAAACCAGACCCATGCTTTTGCTTTGCTAGGGTGCCACCTTACTGAAAAGAAGCAGGAACAAATAATAACTACTTAGCAGCTTGTCTCTGGCTGTCTTGACTGCTGGTTTCCAACATGGAAGTTTCCCTTGATTCAGCTCACGCTGGTCCAGTAGTAGTAATAAAAAAAACACTCCAGCTTTTCTCTGCCCGACTTCTGTGTTAAAATGTAATTAAAATAACATGAAGCATAAAATATGGCCACAATCTTCTAGCTTCTGTTGCACTTAGGCCGTGAGATCTATTATAAGATATAGGGAACAGCATTTGGTGTTGCTAAATATTTGATTTTGCTGTCAGGGTATGTACAGGGATGGAGTGTGCATAATAAATGGAGTCATTTGTTGATGTCACCATAAAATGGCAATTTAGTGTATTATTGGACATGCTGTCAGATGTGCATATAATGCATGAATTAAGCAAGCACAGCTACATAGCAAGTAGTAAAGGGTGAAAAAAACCCCCACTTTCTGAAAGCCTATTCGGATAATTGTCTTATTAAAGGTTGAACTGAGAATAACAAGGGCACATTTTAGATCTTTCTGCTCTGACTTAAGTGATGCTAATGGCTGAGTAACAGAGATGGCTTTGAAGCTTATCATACAAAATTTTGAAAACCTCATAGTGTAAGAGAAATCGCAATAGCTGAAATTGCAGAAGTAAGGAGGAGCAGGTGTGCATCTCCCTGTGTGTCTGTGTAAATAAAGTCATGCATCTTCCCAAAGAAAAAGCCTTCTCATTTCAGAACAGGGGACTTGGAAAGCAATTTGTGCTGAACAGACTTGAAACATTTAGTTGATATAGTAGCTAAAGTCGTCTGAGAGGGAGAATCTTCCAGCCTTTGTCTGGTCTCCAAGGTGATTGCAACTTTTTTTTATTCTGGATTTTTGTTGTTGTAGCTTCTTTATGATGTTGAGCATAGCTTGGGAGCTCTCACTGGAAATTGCTTTACAGACAGGCATGGATAAATTGCTCACATTTTCAAGGAAGGACAAAAGCCACCATTTCTGGGAGTGATGTGGCAAAATCCTGAGGGAGACTTCACTTTTTAGTTCTGTCTATGCAAACTTCTTTGGGTATAATACCCTATGTGGAATGTCTGAACACAGTCCCTCTGAGTGATCAGCCAGTTACTTGTCCACAGTTTGTTTCTAGCTCTGCTAGAGTCTTGATTAGTGATGTTTTTATTCATCTATTAGCCTGGAATGAAGAGAATAGAGGGAAAACTAAAGATGAGAGTCAAAACACCGAATTATCCAGCAGAAATGCTAGATCATTCTGGATGAAACTGGAGCTTGTTAAAGGGAACTATCCTCAGTAATAGTATGGCTTGAACTCTTATTTAGAGTTCTGGTTAGAAACCAGAGAAATGTTTACATGAGTTTTCCTTTTAATTTTTTGTATTCCGATGTGTCTACATAGGTAACATCTTGATGTTAGAAAAACCTGCCTACAATTATGTATGAATTTCTGCTAATTAAAACTGATCTTTCTTCTCTGTTTTACCACTACCACTCTTACCACTGAATTTGAAGGGGCCTTGCACCTCAGAACAAACCAGAATTACAGAAGGTAATGGAGAAAAGGAAACGAGATCAAGTTATTAAACAACAAAAAGAAGAAGAAGCACAAAAGAAGAAATCAGACCTGGAAATAGAGCTACTTAAAAGGCAGCAGAAACTGGAACAGGTAAGATGGGGAATAACACTGCCTTACACATCTGCATCTGAGCTACATCCTTTGCAGACAAGAAGGAAAGAGCATCTGCTTTTTGGCACACTTCCTCTGAAGGCATCTTTTTGAGCACAACTCAACTCACGCTCTACAATGACAGATTTGTTGTCACTTACTCTATAGGAACTGCGTATGGTGTCCACCTTGGTCAAATTAATCCTGCCCCAGACAACAGGATTGTGTGGGGAGCTGACCTTATTTAACCATTGAAACTGTGGTGAATTAGTCAACTCAGTGCTGGGACCAGTGCTGTTTAACATCTTTGTCAGTGACATGGACAGAGGAATCGAGTGCAGCCTCAGCAAGTTTGCAGATGACACCAAGCTGTGTGGCACAGTTGACTTGCTGGAGGGCAGGGATGGCATCCAGAGGGACCTGGACAGGCTGGAGAGGTGGGCCCAGGCCAACCTCATGAAATTTAACAAGGCCAAGTGTAAGGTCCTGCACCTGGGTCGCTGCAATCCCAAGCACAAATCCAGGCTGGATGGTGAGTGGCTGGAGAGCATCTCTGAGGAAAAGGACCTGGGGGTCTGGGTTGATGAGAAGCTCAACATGAGCCTGCAGTGTGCACACGCAGCTCAGACAGCAACTGTGTGCTGGGCTGCATTAAGAGAGGCATTACCAGCAGGGCAAGGGAGGTGATTCTTCCCCTTTACTC
>VWZI01022255.1:149687-164111 GCA_013396835.1 Psilopogon haemacephalus | reverse complement strand
TGGAACTGGATGATCTTTGAGGTTTCTTCCAACCTAAACCATTCTATGATTCTATGATTTATACTAACTAGTAAGAGATAATCCACTAAGAATAGGCATTAGACTGCAGTGTATCAAAATTAGATGCTTAATGAATAAAAAAAAGCCCAAACATTTCTCCTGGATTGTGTAAGAAATGAGGTGACTTTAAAAAGATCTTTTCTAGCCTTCAAACATACGAACCCACTGGTGTTCCAAATGAAGAAAAGATCCTCAGACCTGAGTGTGGAGATGATGTGGAGCTGGAGTTCATTGAGTTCATTGTGGTGAAACTTATTGCTAGGCCAAATGTCTCTTTTCCCTTTAAGTCAAAGGCATCACTGTGCAGCAAGTTTATTTAAAAAACAAATTAATGCTTTAAAACAGTGTCTTCTGTTTTTTTCTCAATGGAAATCAATTCAGCCAAATTAATGACTATTGAAAGTGAGGTAGAATCCAATCATTGTTTTGGTTTGGGGGGTTTTCTTGTCCTTTTTTTTAAACTGAACTTAGAAAGCTGGAGAAAGCTGTTGTATATTTAAGTGTATTACCCTGTCACTTTTTCTTTCTTCTCTTAAGGGCCCAGCTTCAAATGGTTCAGCTTTTGGAAAAATTTGATTTTTGAAACTGAAGTGTGTGCAAGGACACACACAGAATAGAAAACTCTGTTAGAGAAGGAAAAGCCTGGCTTTTGCAAACAGTGTCGTGACTTTGTAAGCATCATGGGAATGACATTAATTGGCAACACAACTCATGGAGGGATGTTATCATGATTTATTGTAACAAGGCATGTCCCTTGCCAGTGAACCAGAGACAAAGGACAGATTATTTAGGTGAGCTCTAAGTGGTCCCCATTAATGAGGGAGACCTTGGTCTGTTAAAGAAAAACAACAAAAAAACAAGCTCATTTCAGTCCTTTGAGGAGCTTTTGTTAGATTTTTAAAGGATTGTTTCTTACTTTCTGCTGACTTACCTGCCTTCAGTAAGGATAGGACTAGAGGAAATGGTTACAAGCTGTACTAGGGGTGATCCAGGCTGGATATTAGGAAATATTTTTTCACTGAAAGGGTTTTCAATTATTGGAATGGCCTACTTAGGGCACTGGTGGAGTCACCGAGGTAGGGGGGCATTGGAGTGGCATGTGAACCTGGGGCTTAGGGGCATGATTTAGTGTTAACCCTTCAGTGAAGGGTTGGACTGGATGATCTTTGGTGTCCCTTCCAATTGCTATATTTTGTGATTCTGTGATGGGCCAACTGTGTTGTATATGGGCACTGCATAACCTTGCCTTACAGAGCAAGCAGAGCATCTTACCTCACATGTAACTGTCTGCATGAGCAGGAGATGTAATTGCATTAAAAACATCAGTGAATGTCAAGAAGGTACAATTGAGGGACAGGGAGAATTTTTATGGTTTTGTTTTTTTATCAGTTGCTGTTTGTGATATACAAAACAGATACACCCAAAGATGCTCAAATTAGATACAGAATTTCATTCCTAGACACTCATAAATAAATCCTGCAAGTGTGCTCCATAGTAGCTCTTTGCTTGTGTTTTCCCACAATACACATTTGTCCTTACACTGTTGCAAAAGCCAGTGAAAGGAATTATTGTTGTTACTTTAGTGAAGGTACCCAAGAATTACTTTTAAAATGCTTCATCATGTTCTTACAGAATCATAGAATTGTCTGGGTTGGAAGGGACCTCCAAAGATCATCTAGTCCAACTCCCCTGCAGTCAGCAGGGACATCTTCCACTAGATCAGGTTGTCCAGAGCCCTGTCGAGCTTGACCTTGAATATCTCCAGGGATGGGGCCTCAGCTACCTCCATGGGACAACCTGCTCCAGTGTTCCTCTACCGTCATAAAGAACTTGTTCCTAACATCTAATCTAAATCTGCTCTTCTTTAGTTTGAAGTTCTTCTACTGAGCTTGCAGAGTTCTTGTCAATCTGGCAAAGGTGGACATCTGGAACAAGCTAGAGCCAAGGATTTGAAAAGATTTATCATTTATGAGAACAGATGTTCCCAAAGAAAGGGAACTTGATCTTTTCCATGAGAGAAAGGAAGCTGTTTAAAGAATTTTGCATGACATTCCATTTTTTTGTCTTGTATTTCAGTGATCAGGTTTATATATTAACTTTTTTTTCCCAATGTGATTCCCTTTTAAGCTTGAACTGGAGCAACAGAAGATACAGGAAGAGCAGGAAAATGCACCTGAATTTGTAAAAGTCAAGGGCAACTTGAGGAGGACGGTCCAGGAGACAACAGAAGCACCAGACTCATAGAGCCAGCACCTGCTAATACTTCCAGCTTTCCTGCAGAGAGAGGCTTTTGCAAGTTGTCTCTGATTTGCCACCCAAGAGGGAAAATAATGGCATCCAGCTGACACTGAAGAGGAGATTTTTAGTTCCTGGGACATGTGGATTAAAAAGACAGTACCAGAAACAGATCGACTTGCCAAATGCAGTCCCAGGATGGACGGATCAGGAGTCTGTCAGTTCAGTGTCATGGACCATTCTGATGTGCTTACTCAGAGATTTTGAACAGGGATACTAGAGAAACTCCTTCAGTGTTGCACTGCTTTATCTCTTGTGATCCTAATTTAATGGAGATACACAGATTATATTTTGCTTTAAAACAGAACAAAAACCCTCCTGTGATATTTTACGAAGCTTTGCTGTGCAGGTAGATTTCCACCATCTATACCTATAGCCTGTGTGTATCCCACAGTGATTTGTGTTTGAGTTGGGATTTTAATCAAAGCTAGGAGGACATGAGCTATATTCATCACTGCTACCCATCTCTACTAGGTGTGGGCAAGATAAGAATGCTTAAAATTCACCAGCAGTGAAAAATTAAGCGGCCTTAAAGCCTGTTTCTCCCTGTTTGGCATGTGGCATTTGGGCTATGAAAGAGCAGAAATCTAATGATCCTCTCACCAGAGGGAATCCAGAAGCTGATTGATCTCTGTCTCTAAACTTGCACCATTGTGTACAGGCCTGTGCAGTCCTACCTGTGAATTTACCTCTCAGTGCAAAATGACCTGTCTTCTGCTTTTTTTTGTATTGAAATCCTACTTTGCTGTTGTGGCCTTTCTCCTGCAAGAACATGCTGATCTGAGTGCAGTGCTAACACATTACTTGACAGTGTTTAAACTCATTTGCGGGGACTGAAGTCAGGAATCTGATCTGCCATCAGTTCCTGCTCTTCATTTGCAGGAACTTGTTGCGATTCCAGCACAGAGCAGCATTTAAGCCAGAGCAAACTGATCATTGTAATCTACTGAAATTGATTTTTTTTTCCCTAAAGTGAGGCATAAAATGAGGTTCATTTTATCTCATCCTTCCTTTAGCCTCAGGAAAGAAGGGAAGTGTGTTATCACTGAGTCTTAGAGCCCAATTCTGTTGCCTTTTGCCTTTCCATTAGTTGCCCCTGTGACTTGCCATTAAACAAAATACTGCTTAACTTGCACAGGGATGGCAGAACCTGGTTCTCCATGCTTACGACTACTAGTTATCCAGGAAACCCTGAGATGAGGAAAGGGAAACAGGGTGGGCAGGTTACTTGTGTAGGATTATAGAAGTGAATTTTTAACCTGGTGTGAATGGGTGCAGATATCTTAGCTTCAGAAGCTGGGGAGAAAACCTCATCTTCCTAGGTCACCACAGCTCTAGCTCTCACTGAAGCCACGTTCATCTGTATCTGCTGAGGATCTGATAATCCTAGTCTTTGCCTTAGGTTGCTAAACAAAATAATTTCTACTTTGTAATTACATTTGACATAACTGTTTGAGAACACTTTTTTACTAATATCAGCTGTGGCGTGTTTGTATTGTAAAAGGTGGTGGGGGAGGGTTTGTTGGTTTGGGTTTTTAGTTCCTTTTGCCTTTCCTGTGTTGGGCGTTTTAAATACAATTTCAGCATAGCACTTGGGACAAAATGCTCACAATTAGAAATGTTTCCTAGATACAGACTTCAATATGTCAAGATTCAGGCATTTTTTTATGAGGACATAATCAGGTTGAGAGTAAATTGAATTGTGATAAGTGTATTGGTATTGATTTAAACTTGCAGTGTGACTCACATCTAGAAAATTAAATGTGAAGATGGTCCACCAGACAGTTCAGATTATGGATATACAAAAGGCCAAATGTAAGGTTCTTCCATGTGTTTTTGCAACAAAGGAACACCCTGAGTGCTTGCAACCTCCTCTCTCTCCGTCCCTTCTTCTGGAAGGAGAGGCTCTTCCTTTCTGGCAGCACATTATTCAAACACCTGCACTGATGGACTTTGTTTTGTCTTGTTCAGACAGCACTATACATGAGCCTTCCATGCCATGCTTATGTTTTATCTTAGCTGTTCCCATCCAACCAAACTTCATGCCTCTTGGTTTCCACTCCTACTTAATATGGAAATGTCTAGAAGTTGGTGAGGGAACCCTCCTCTGATGTGATGTTTTCAGCCTTTTCCCCTTGGTGAACGTGGCAATCCTACCATGTATGCACAATGGAATGAAGTTGGTGTAATCCAAATGGCACTGGACTCAGTAGAGGGGACAGACCTTCCTTTGGCTTCAGTGACTGTTGGGTTGGGCCCTTCAAGGCTGAAGTCATTCTGCTTTCTCTCCATATTAGCTTGTGTTTCAGAACAGTTTCTTGTTCTGAACACAGGAAGTCAGAAAACTCCCTTGTACATAGAGCATGAAGTAGGTTTTTTTTTCAGTTGGAATTAGTTCTCCATGTGAACAGAGCATCAATGTGTGTGATAGAACATCTTGGAATTCTGCTGACCCTTTTAGTCTAGGAATCCCAGCCACCTTCATGTCAATTTGAGAGGCAAAAGCTTGCTTTTAAAGTCAGAATAAGGTTAGAGTGGGCAACCCTTCAATGGGTAGTCAGCTGGTCATACCACAAATGTTCTGTGTGGCTAATCAAGTAGGAAAATGCTTGCCAGTGAGCGTAAGGAATTCCTGATCTGCCCTTTAGCTTTGTGAGGTTTGAAGCAATCCAGCAAATACTTCAGTGATTTGAAAATGGCTGACTTACCCTTTATACTTTTTTAAAACTCTTGCTTTTGATAGTATAGTAGTAAATTTTTTAGCATTTTTGGTGGCTTTAACCTTCTGTTAATATCTGCACTTGTTTGAGTGTACATATATAAATATACATAAATATAAAAAGGGAGCCTTAATGGATTTGTTTTCATAATTTAATATTTTTTGTATTTGCTCTTGTATAATTGTTTTTAACTAAAGGTATTACAAGAATGAGGGTGGATTACTTAGAACCAAAGTTATGCTTAATAAAATCTGCTACATGCTTGGTGTCTGTGGTGGTGTCTGTTATGTCCTGCCAACACCCAAAACCTCAAGACTGTGCTGAGATAATGCAGATTATTTAGAATTCTGCAATGCAAAGGGAAGGAATCAAGACCATGATGATTTTGGGTTCCTTCAAACTGCATCCCTGTCTATATATACAAAGTTATTGGGAAATTAGTTGTCAGAAAACAAAACAAAACTTGTTGCGGTGTTGTGTTTCTTTTGAATATTTTTGAAGCAGAAAATTCTTCAAAGGACTGTGGAGCTGTTCAGCTAATGCATGGTGAGGTGGTGGATGAGGAGAAACTTCCCATCAGAAACAACTCTCTATCCTGCAGACTTCATCACAGTGCACCAGGCAGAAATCAATCTTGCAACTAAAGGGGATTGAGGAAAGGATAATGAGGCTGGTCCTGAGTTCAATTCTGCAAAGGTGCTTTTAATTTAGCCAGTGCTCAAGCCTGTGGTTCTAGCAGGGAAAACTTGGATGTGTGAAAATTATTTGCTGGGTTAGGGGCAGATTATCTGTACCATTTCTAAAAGCAAAATCCCATGTCAACAGCACAGTGAAAGTTAGCGGGGAGAGAAGCAGGCTGGAACAGGTGTGGATTGTCAGTTCTCCACAAAGATCCTCAGCTCTTACTTGTTATCCCTGGTTAGCTGAGGACAAGTGGTGATGGAGGGAAAGCTGAAGAAGAGCAAGGGTGAAATGAAGTGAGCTGTGGAGAAGAAGAGCAGTGAATTCAGAACAGATGTCAGGAAATGCTTTTTTCTTCAGGAACTGCTCAGCATGTGGAGCGGCTTCTGGCAGTACTGCTCACAATGGTGCTGGACCTGCTCCAGGAGCTGTCAGATGTGAGAGAGGTAAGAAACAACAGAGAGTTAATAAGGGTTGGGTTTCTTTGGCCTGGTGGAGAGACTGCCCTGTGCTCTTTTGCTTCAAATATATCCAAGTCTGTTTTGAATTATTTGATATTTCACTCCAGCTCCAGAAGGAAAACAGTGAGGATATATGATCTACTTTTGTAGCATGTCCAGCAGAAAAGATGTTCTTTGTGTATGCTCTCTTGGGTTGTGTTGAGTTAATACATTTTGTCATGCAAACGCTGAGCTGCTGGGGGCTTTGCTTGTGCTTCTGTGGCCACATGCAGATGGTTGTATTATGCCATAGCTATGTGGGATGAAGTACCTTGAGGTCTCAGCTACTGGTACAGGGTCTGTGGATGGCAATCATAGCCTAAAATGGCTGATGATACTTGTGGTGATGAGTTTCACCTAAGAAAATGAGCGGGAGAGCTGGATACAGAACAGCCTCAGTGGTGCAGTTTCAATGGGATCAGAACTGCTATCTTTAAGGTGAAGAACAGTGGGATAAGTTGGGTTCCTAAGACACAGGAAGAACATAAACATTTAATGAGATCTGGAAGAGTGGAAACACAAGATACCTTTTCCCTCACCCCACCATATTAAACTGTCTCCTACTTGAAATTTTTCATCTGTTGGAGTAAATGTTTGTGGTGCCTTTGTCAGTATTAGGATAACTGTCTTTGATGGAGGTGGTGGAAACCACAGCCAGATGAAGTATTTAGTGATAGTGACAGAGCACAGACATCCTGACTCCAGTTCTTGTTTTCACAGACTATTTTTTGGCATTGCTTTAGATCTAGGTAAAGCCTGCACTGGATCCATCATGCTGGTTGCATTGCCACTTCAAGGTTAAATGGAGACTATTTCTGTGCTTTTTTTAACTGGGGTACGTAGCCAGAAGTCCATTTTGCTGAACCTCAGACAGATATATTTCAGGTAATCACCTGCTTTTCATCAGTATCAGTGAAGAGGATTCAGCCCTATGGAACAGGGCTCCCTTGTTTTCTTTGACTGCAAAGGAGCTTGCAATGCCTAAGTGCAAACAACGTCTTCCTTCTAAGGACTTTGAAGCTGAGTAATTCAAGTGCCACCTGTTCTTTTTCAGGGGGTTTGCTCCCTGGGAAAGATGAGGCACCTGAATAGTGTTAGTAAACTTGGCCCTTAATCTCTCTGTGGTTCACAAGCTGATAAGGAGCTGATGTCTCCCCTCTGTTCTTTCCATGCTTGGTGCCATGGAGTCCTCATCTGAGCCCCTGAGATGCTGGACTTGGACTCGGCAGGCGGCAGGGGAAAAGAGACCTGTCCCAGGCCAAGCACCCACCATCCAGTGGTAGGGAAGGTAGCATCTCCACTGTGGTGAGGAGGGAAGGAGGAGGACAAAGCACCTGAGAGAGAAGTTCAAGAGCCAGAATCTCTCACTACAGCTGTAGTAATTAATTATCTGAGTAATCACTTTTGAAATTAACTTCTCTTATGTACCCAAGTTTAATCTCTTTGGTGGATGGCATGAGCAATTTAAGACAGATTGAGGCTGGCACTGGGAAGCTTCAGCCTGATTAGGTGGGAAGAAGAAATGTACTTCTCTTGCCCTCTTCAGCTGTTCAGAAACAAATCTTCCATCGTGCAGTTGAAATACCAAGTCTGCTTCATTGTGCTTGAAAATTAAAGGGCACCAGCAAGCCTAAGCCCCTCAGCAGGGTTTGTCTAAAGCATGTATTGCTCTGCATAGCAAAGCAGAGGGAGCAGCCTGCTGAGCACTGAGTCCTACCTGGAGTCGAGGCACAGCAGCTGGTCCATCCGAAATGGTCTCCCTGAAGAAGGAATTATGTCCAACCCGGTATCTGTCTTTGAACTCTCCTGTGGTCAGTGAAGCCTAAAAAGATTCTCCAATGAAAAGCTGATGAGAAAGTTGCTTTCGTCAGTAGGTGCAGGAAGAGAGAAACTTCAAACGTACGCTGTCAAACCTGGAAGGGCCTTTGTCACTTCACTCATGGACCATAATCAGTGATTTCCCCTGAGCTACATTTTCAGCACTTAGTTTCATCCAGCTTTATTTCTGTGCTAATTGTTCAGGTGAGTTCTCTGTACAATTTCAGGGTACCAACTTGATGAGCTGAGCTCAGCAAAAAGGTAGCTTTGGGGAATTTTCTGGGTATGGTGAGCTCAGTATTTCACACCCACTGGTTTATGAGGGGAAGTTTCCTCTCAGTTTTAGTACTAATTGAATTAACTCATCCAATACCAAAGAGTAAATTGCCTTAAAAAATTGCACAGATTGTGCATTTTGTGGTCTTCTGCTTTGCATTAATAATCACAGAATTTTAGAGGCTGGAAGGGACCTCCAGAGATTGAGTCCAAGCCCTTGCCAAAGTGGGATCACCCAGGGCAGGCCATGCTTGAACACATCCAAGTGGGTTTTTAAGCTCTCCAGAGAAGGAGACTCCACAACCTCTCTGGCAGCCTATTCCAGTGCACCATTACCCTCACCGTAAAGAAGTGTCTCCTCGTGTTGAGGTGAAGAACTCTATTCCCTGCCTATCAGGTGCTGATAGCTAGACCTGAGGAGAACTGCAAACTATCTACAGGTTTGGAAGGGTCCTTTGTGGGAATATCTGCTCTGACCTGATGCTGAAGAGCAGAGATTGCTGGCTGAGAAGGAGAAAAAAGGTGCTATAAAGGAGGAATAAACAGTGGAAGGTGGGTGCCTGACTGATGGAGATTTGCACCTTGTACCCAAGGTTTAATAAAAAGTTTGAGGATGATTCACAGCCTGTGTTCACATCTGCTCTATGTGTGTCTTTTTTTTTTTCCCCTTCAAAACCTCCTTGTGTATTCGATTCCTTTCTTACTGTTGCGCTCCATGCTCTTGCTGCTTGTTCAGGCCTCCCTGCCTTTGGATTATTTCCCAGGGATGGTTTGTAAAGAAAAGCTTTTAATTAGTGAGCAATCTTTGGATGGATCCTGCAATGGGTATTTGAGGCTGATGACAGCACTGACCTGCGGGGTGAAGGGAAACCCTGCCAGAGCCCTCGGCATCTGTGGAAATGAGAAATACTCTGAGTGCAGGGGGAAGGAGCTGTTAGAAATAAAAATTCCTGCATGTATGTCTGAGAGAGCAGAAGTGAGCAACTGGTATGGTTGTAGCAAAGTTCCAGTCTCACAGTTCCACTTCAAAAGGAGGAGCATGATGATAAAAGCCCCTAAAAAAGGGGTGCAAAGGAAGATGGAAGAAGAACGTTGCATGATTAGCAACCTAAAACAGACAGAAGCAATCCTTGGACAAAATCATAGAATCATAGAATTGTTTCCGTTGGAAGAAGCCTATAAGGTCGTTGAGTCTAACTATCAACCTAAGCCCACTGTGGCCATTCAAACGATATCCCGAAGTGCCATGTCCACTTGCCATGATTTCTTGAACACCTCCAGGGATGGTAACCCCACCACTTCCCAGAGCAGCCCTTTTCAGCGCTTGACGACCTCTTTTAGTACATAAATTCTTCCTAATGCCCAACCTAACCTTCTCCTGGCGCAATAAAAAGCCTCAGGATGCTTTAGGGTGCGGGTTGCCTACTGCCGTTTCCCACAGCCAGGCTGTGGCGCCCTGCGCGGCTGTGCCGGGGCCGGGCTGTGTCCCAGCGCCCGCTCTGAACTGTCTCACACTGCTGCCATCTGCTGGACAAGGCGGTGCGGAGCGAGGTGCCAGACACGAGGAGACTCGGACGATCGTTTGGGTGGAAAAGACCTCAAAGGCCGTGGAGACTAAACGTTATCTGATGTCAAACCATGCCCCTTAACATCATATCTCTGTATATTTTGACCCCTCCAGCGATGGAAATTCAACCAGCTCCCTGAGGAGCCTGTTGAGAACACTTTTCATAAAGAAGTTCCTTCTAATATTCAATCTAAACCCTGGTGCAACCTAAGGTAATTTCCTCTGGTCCTATCACTTGTTACCAGGGAGAACAAACCAACATCTGCCTTGATACAACTCCCTTTTAGGTGGTTGCAGAGGGTGATGTCTCCTACTAGCCTCCTTAGAAGACCTCCAGACCCTTCACCAACTTCGTTGCCCTTCTCTGGACCTGCTCCAGTAACTCAATGTCCTTCTTGTGCTGCAGGTCCCAGAAGTGAACACAGCACTCAAGGTGTGGTCTCACCAGTGCCAAGCACAGGAACGCAATCACAATCCTGGTCTGCTGGCCATGCTGTTCTTGATGCAGGCCAGGATGCTGCTGGCCTTCTTTCCCACCTGAGCACACTGCTGGCTCATGTTCAGCCATCTGCCCCTCAACACTATGCTATAAACTCAAACAGATTTGTACAGGGAAAGAAGCTGCTATCAGTGAATCATTATCACAGAATCATTCAGGTTGGAAAAAAAACCCTTGAGAGTATCAGGTCCATCCATTAATCCTACTGTAGCAAGTGGGTTGGATGATTGTACTCTGCAGGATGCCCCTGCAGAGGCTTTCCCCCCTTCCCTCTCCAAAGCTTTTATCCAGAAGCAGCAGTGCTGAGCTCTTGAGACTTGCTGCCTTGTCAGCTGGTGCTTTCTTGGGGAAATGCAAGATTATGGAGTGATTTCTCAGGGAAATGCAAGATTATGGAGTGATTGTTGTTATGCAAATGTCATTAACGGTTCCATTGCAGAGAGACATCACTGCTAGAAAGCCTTGAGTGTGCTTCAAGATATCAGTTAACTCAGGAGCTTAATTCACAAAGCATTTTGTGGTGTCTTGGTTTCTGTTGCAGTCTCCAGGGGCGTTTTGCATTGTCAGATAACTGTGGAGATTTTGGAGGTCTAATAAGCACAGATGTGCCAGGGTTGTAGCTGGGACAGCCTTCTCCAGTAGCTGGTCCTTTATTCTAAGCCACAGCTCCAACCACTCTGGAGTCCTTGCAGAGGATTTATTTATCACTGCAATTTCAGCAACAAGCTGAACATGTCCATGCAGCTGCTCCTCTGCCTCCTCCCCAATGGCTACCCCACCAGAAATGGCATTCGTTCTGCTGCCACTGTAGAGAGTGTTGCTGTACTCTTCATGGCCTGACAGCCACTCCTAGCAGGATGGAGACCCTGGACAGACCCTCACTCTGCCCCTTGGAAGGGGTTGATGTGACACCATCTGAATGCAGATGGGGAAGATCCTCCATTCCCACATATTCCATCCATCCCTCTGCAATTTCCATGATGGTCTTCTGACCTTCAATTTCTCCTTCTCTTCACCCATCCAAACTCCCTATTTTGCTTTCTAAAAATGTCCCACTTCCCCATCCTCAGCTCCATTCTCTAGGCTGACAGCAGACTCCTCCTGTTGCTATAACAACGAGCAGCAGCCTGGCCAAATCGACCAGACCATGCCACTCTTCCCTGCCTGCATCCAAATCACCTCCTTATGTGTGAACACACTTGCTTCCTCCTCAAGCCTTCACCATCTGCCAGCAACGGGGACACTTCTCCCTACGGGGTGCTGCTCACCCTCTGCAACCCCCATGTGCCTCCTTCCCCCTCCATGCACAGTTGCAGCCCCCTAGGTGAGTCTGTGTACATGACATGACATTTACTGTCCCACACACCCTCTGAGCCAAAACACCCATTGTTTGTCACATAAAATCCATGCAGATCAAGTTCCAAATACATGAAAATAGGGGGATTGCTTGAAATATGTTGGGAAAGATGTCCCCAGGGCTGTACCCTGGTCTAGTCTGAAAGCTGGAAGGTAACAAAAGTGCAGGGGGAAAAAAAGTAATTCTAAAGCAAAGTCCCTGGCTTCTTCAGTCCTATGGTCTGAGCTCCATGCCCAGCCCACAGAGCATCTACTGGTGTTGGTTAAAGCCTCTCTGTGACTGCAAGGTAGAGAGAGAATGCTGCAGACAGAGCTTGTTGTTGCTGCAGATAGGTTGGCCACCCTTGAGCTTCTCTGGACCTTGCTAACCTGGCAGTAACTAAGTAGTTGTGGTGCCTTTTCTACCTTGGGTTGTGACCTCTATTTAGAAGTCCTTTCTCCAAGCTTTTCAGTGGGCTGGCAGCAGCAAGCTGAAAGATGCAGGTGGGAAATGGCTAGTTTCTCTCCAGCAGGGAAAGTGCCATCAAGATCCTCATCCCTGCTGAGCTTCAGCTCTGTTGCCCTTGCCTTGGGCAGGCTGTTGTTCGGGGCATTCATCACTTCTTCTCACCACCATGCTGAAGATCTAGAACAGCCTCCTGGGCTTATACTAGACTGACAAGACACCACATCACCATGAGCTCTGCATCTAATCACCTCTGGATATCAAAGTGCTCTAGCTCATATTTTACCTGGAGCGTTTTCTAAGCCATGCTCCAGGTCAGGGGAAATTCGAGGGTACTACAAAACAAACATTAAATCATGAATTTTCCTCTGGTGGGCTGGCAGTCCTCACGAATTGCACTCCTCCAGTGCTGTCCAGGTCTGTATGACAAGTAAGGTGCCTAGATGCATCCAAAGAGATCTGCTAAGAGCTTGTTCCCCAAAAATACTCTTGTGTGCCTTTTTAAATTTTCCAGCTCCATGACATTAGTATCTGATTTTCACTAACTGAAATGAAATCACTTCAAAAACAGCAAATTAAAAAAGCAAACCTGAATACTTGGGACAATTTCTGTCCCGCATAGCAGCGGGATGGTTTTGCAGTCTTGCCTGCAGCTGGAATTGCATATCAGCTGTAGATAATTTTGGTGGGTTTGTTGCCTCACCTACAATATAAACTTACTTCTTTATATATGTAGTTTTGTGTTAAAGCACTGCTCTTTCAGTTCATTTTGGATTGCTGGCTTCAAGAACTCTCTTATTCCAAAGCTACTGAGCTTTTCTTTTTCTAAAATGACTTTTAGTTAAAAGATTCTTTTGTCTCAGAGTGCAGATGGGTTTTTCACACAGCCTGGTTTTGATAACTGGGAAAAGGCTTGAGACAAATTTTAGATGGCTGCTGCTATTCTCGTATCAGTAGGAAGCATATGTTCTTTCTGTGGCCACAGGGGATGGTGCCCCTTTGTGCTGAGTTTTCCATCCTCCAAAAAAAGAGCTGAGGGTATCTTTAATGAGACTGGTAAATGCTGTGGATTCTCTTGCCAGGCAAAGGATTCATCCCTTAAGTGGAGACCTACTGTACTTTGCTGCAGGCCTGGAGATGTTCCCTATGCCCCTAAGCAGGCTTAGCCTGAAGCTGTGGCAGACCCAGGCTGTACCCCCTTACACAGCAGCAAACCAGCTCACGTGTTCTTGTCCTTACTTTGGTTGATCGACCAACCTGCTTCTTCCCAATTGACTCTGTAGTTCCAGTTGTGCTGACCTGCCCTCTCCAGCACTGGGACTCTGCCCTTTTGGAGACAGGGGCAAGAGCAGCCAGCCAAGGAGTGACAGGGTCTGCTATACAGCAGGTATCCTTTGACCAAAGTTGGCTCACCCAGTGAAATGGAAGAAATCCCAATAACATTGCCTTGACACTACTGGTCCTGCTTAGCCCATTTTCTTGGGAGAAAGCATCACTCTTTCTTTGAGTGCTAGTTTGAACTAATTGAAGGATTTTAATGAGAAATTAGATTATAAGAAGAGAAAGAAAAAATAAAATTTGATTTTACTCCACTTGTAGGTTTACTGAAATTGTATAAGAGTTAGAACCCTAACATAGATAAGACAGAGCTGTTTGAGCCGTTGGTGCTGTTGCATCTCTCTCCCTCCTTTCTAGCTGGATCTGTGTAACTCCACTAAGCAGTTTCCTACTTCCTTAACCCCCTAGCTGCTCTTCCTCACTTGCCTGGCACAAAAGACAGATAGTGGGATAAGATTGGGTAGTGGGGGAAAAGTGGTAGGGTGCTTGGGAACCCCTCTTGGGGATTCTGATGTCTGGGAGGTGTGTGGTGTTTTCTGTGTTACCTTTTCACTGTATATATCTGTAAATATCTGTTATGTATTGCAAATATCTGCATATTATGCAAGGCTGTAATATAAAGGACATGCTGGAGAGGTGGGCTCGGGTTAACCTCATGAAATTTAACAAGGCCAAGTGTAAGGTCCTGCACCTGGGTCGCTGCAATCCCAAGCACAAATTCAGGCTGGGTGGAGAGTGCCTGGAGAGCAGCTCTGAGGAAAAGGACCTGAGGGTCTGGGTGGATGAGAAGCTCAACATGAGCCAACAGTGAGCACATGCAGCTCAGACAGCAACTGTGTCCTGGGCTGCATTAAGAGCAGTGTGGCCAG
>VWZI01022255.1:103190-149353 GCA_013396835.1 Psilopogon haemacephalus | reverse complement strand
ATGAGGTCTTGAGTGACCTGATCTAGTGGGAGGTGTCCCTGCCTGTGGCGGGGGGTTGAACTGGATGATCTTTGAGGTCTCTTCCAACCTAAACCATTCTATGATTCTATGATTTAGTAACTTCTAGCCAACTGAGGTAACTGCCGAACCACTACACCATCCAAATAAGAATATTCAATGAATCCTAGCTTTTCACCTGCCATTTCAAGGGCTTTTGGAGGAAAACATCACATTTCTGAAAGTATCCTTGGTGTCTGATAGCCTTAGGCTCTTTGTTCCTCTCTAGTTTGAGCACTGCACATCTGATCTCACAACAAAGCATCTGAGAGTCACCTGGTCATGTAGATAAAGTATTTGGACCCACTTGGTCCTGTGCACCATTTCTCATAAGGACAGATTCTTACATAAACTCATGTACTGGTTCTTGACTAGGATAATGTTGGACTTCCTATTCTACCAATCCATGATCTGTTCCTTGCTCAATCCATGATTTCTTCTAAAACTAATTCCAACCACAGTGAGATTAAACTGAAGACATTACTGTTTGATGGTTTATAATTTGGGTGTTGTTAGAAACTTCCAAATCTGTTTTGTTTGTTTGTTTGTTTTGGTGGATTCCGTTTATTTGTTTGTTTTTGTTGTTGTTTTTTTTCAGAAAGTATTGGACAGAACCTGCCTTGAGACAGCAACTCCCCAAATGAGCTGAATGCCTTAAATCACAAACAAAGGACCCTTTTGATAACAGCGGGCTACACAAAGTTGTTGTACTTTTCCCCATTTCCAGTTTATAACTCATCATGGTATGCATGGTTACTACTAGGAAGGAAAGAAGGATGTAAAGCCCCAGTAGCTCATGTGCCTTTTTTATCCTCTCACTGCGAGTTTAAGACCTAAAAAGTGTTTCACTGGAGGGCCATGCAGAAATCTGGACAAGATCAGGGCAGGCTGGAGATCTGGGTGAAGGTGAACCTCATGAGGTCCAATAAGGACACATTCAGAGTCCTGCACCTGAGGAAGAATAACAGCAGGCATTAGTAAAGACTAAGGGTTGTCCTGCTGGAAAGCAGTTTCATGGAGAAACACTGTGGAGTTCTAGTGGACGGCAAGTTATTCACGGCACAGCAATGTGCCTTTGTGGCCAAGAGGGCTGACAGCTTTCTGGGGTGCATCAAGAAAAGTGTCCAGCAGGTCTATGGAGGTTGTCCTCCCCTTCTATTCTGCCCTAGTGAGACCACACCTGGAATATTGTGTCCAGTTTGGGGCTCCCCAATTCAAGACTTTCCTATGAAGAAAGACGGAGAGAAGTGGGGCTGTTTAGTCTTGAAAGAAGGCAGAGTGGTGGTCTTAGCAATGTCTATAAATATCTGAGGGGTGGGATGTCAAAATGAAGGTTCCAGTCTCTTTTCCATGGTGCCCAGAGATAGGACAAGTTAGAACACAACTGGTTCTACCTCGATATGAGACACTTCTTTACTGTGAGGGTGTCAGAGTACTGGAACAGACTGTCTAGAGAGGTTGTGGAGTCCTCTTCTCTGGAGACATTCAAAATCCACCTGGATGCATTCCTGTGCAGCCTGCCCTGGGTGATCCTGCTTTGGCAGGGAATTTGGACTCGATCTCTGGAGGTTCCTTCCAACACCTAACATTCCGTGACTCTGTAATTTAAAATTTAAGATATTTGGAATGTCTAACTTCTAAATAAGGGGAAAACATCCATGAAAAAAGCCTGCATAGTTAAGCGATGCTATTCAGTAAAGGCATTTTGTACGTGCAACTCCTTCAAAGCAGCTGTCTTCATAAAGGCCAATATTCAGTCAAGGAACTTCCAAAAATCACTCATTGTCTTGAAAATGTCATGATTATCACAAATGTAGCAAGGACAGGACTAGATGACATTCATGATCCTGGGTTCCACCTCTTTTGAGCTAGCGGTTAGTCCAGGAAAAGAGCACTGAATTTGTTTAAGAAATGTTTCCTCTGTTGTTGAAGTTCAGAAAGAATTGCGTTGCAGGCAGCATGAACATCAGTGTTTTTCAGAAGCTGCTAGGAGCGGGGCTGGAGATGTTTGCAGATGGTGCTCCAGGAACATGTAGCTCCAGCACTACCCATTATGCTTAAATGTGGCTTGAGTCCACAGCAGTACAAGCACGGTTCACGCAGTGTGAGGTTTTGTGTGTGTGTGCCAAGGGAACACTGCCTCAAGAGAATTCATAAAGAGAAACAAAGCTGAGGTCGCTCTTTGGATCATCTTCTAAGTGTGGTTACTTCTCTTTGTGCTAAAAAAAACAACAAACAAACAAAAGCTTTAATTAGCAGCTTTGCGTCATAAGCAACCACTTGAACAGTTTATTCTGTCAAAAATTCAGTGTTCCTTTTTACGTACGTTACCATTTCTGTTTCATAAGGAGGAGTTGAGGAAACATAGTCCTGCAAATCTACCAATGTTACCATCTCCAAACTCATCTGGGCTCAGTGAATCCCAGGTACAAATACAAGCTCAGTGCAGAGTGGGGTGAGAGTAGCTCTGATGAGACTTAAGTGTGTTCACTGATGAGAAGATAAACAGGAGTTGTCAGTGTGCTCACGTAGCCCAGAAGGGAAGTTGTATTCTAGGATGCGTCAAGAAAAGTGTGACCAGCTGGTTAAGAGAGGTGATTCTGCCCCTTTACTCTGGTCTTGTGAGACCCCACCTCAAATATTGCCTCCAGTTCTTGTGGCCCCATCATAAGAAGGGTGCAGAACTGTTGGAGTCAGTCCAGAGGAGGGCCACAAAGATGATTTAAGGGCTGGAAACCTCTGCTGTGAGGACAGGCTGAGTAAGCTAGGGATGTCCAGCCTGGAGAAGAGAATACTCTGGGCAGGGACACCCACCCACCCACCTTACAGCTCCCTTTCACTATTTGAGAGGATCCTTTCATAAGAGTGTCTAGTGAGAAAACAAGGGGGCATGGCTTGAAGCTGAAGGAGAGATTTAAAGTGGATCTTAGGAAGAAGTTCTTCAGTATGAGGGTGGTGAGAGTCTGAAACAGGTTGCCCAGGGAGGTTGTGGATGCCTCCTCCCTGGGGATGTTTAAGGCCAAGTTGAATGGGGCCTTGAGCAGCCAAGTTTAGTTGTGAGGCATCCCTACCCATGGTAGGAAGGTTGGAGTAGATGATCTCTAAGGTCCCTTCCAACCTAAGCTATGACTTTATGATTAGTCACATATTTCTGTACCAACTAATATTGTGATCTATGGATTCTATTGAGTTAAATCTTAGCTTAGTTCTTTATGTTCTCTATTTTATTTTCTCTCCAGTAGGTGTGTTCATATTTGGTTATATTCATCCCCTCAAATAATTTCTCTGTTGTTACCTGGAGCATCAGTCACTGCAAAGATGTACAGGCCATTCCCAAATCACGTATGTAGCCTCTTAGTGCCATCTCTTATTGCTCTTACATGAAATTGGTGGACAGAGGAAGTCTGACACCATGTGCTGAATGGGGAACAAAGACCCTAGAAGCTCCTGGGTTTTATTCTTGGCACTCTTTCTAACTCACTGTGTGGCCCTGGCCTCCTCATTGAGGCTCTGATTCAGCCAACCATTGTAGCTTTTTGCTTCTATTAAGACCCTGAGCAGCTGACTGAGTTCAATGGGAAGTCAATAGACTAAATGCTTTTGTGTTTCAGTCTTAATCTTTTAGTATCAAGTGTTCTGGTGTCAATATGTTGGGTGTATCACATGTCCAATGAATGAATGTGCATGAAAACTGGAGGTTAATATGATTTCATCTGGATTTCCCAGTGCCATTTGTAATAATTAAGAAAGCAAAAATGAATGAGGTTCAATTAAAATGAAAAAAGCAGCATGAGAAGGCAAGTTTAGAATGCCAGTTAAGTGACACCTTGTCTGCAGCACTAAGAAAATAGAAGCCAGTGTGGCTGATGGATTTTTTATACAGGTGCACCTACTGAGTTAACATCTCTTCTTTCACCTTGTGTTCAAACACCAGCAAGCCTCTCTGATGGTCTGTGGAATGAGTGCTTCAGAGAGTGGTTGACAACAACCAGTCTATGCAGAGCTCCTGCAGGATGCATTTCTGTGCAGCCTGCCTCAGGCAAACCTGCTTTGTCAGGGGAGGGAGTTTGGACTAGAGTACCTCCAGAGGTCCCTTCCAATCCCTACCGTTCTGTGTTTCTGTGACACAGATGCTGGGGTCCTTCCTGGTCATGTACAAAGAATCACAGAACCATAAAATCGTTTCAGCTGGAAGAGACCTCTAAGATCATCAAGTCCAACCTTCAGCCTAAGACTATGATGGCAATTAAACCATGTCCTGAAGTGCCATGTCCACACATTTCTTGAAGACCTGCAGGCATGGTGACTCCACTGCTGGGCAGAAAGTAGTTTCATCAGGTAAGAAAGATTCAGACTTGTGCCTGCACCCACAGCTTTTCCTTCTGCCTTGTTCTTTTCCTGGACAAAAAAAATGAGCTGTCTTCAGGTATGATTTAAAGCTGGTAATGGGATTTTAGGGATAGAAATTCCCTTGGTTTTTGATGTGATTTGTCTGCTTCTGAGTGCCCTTTTAAACTACATTTCCTGAAGATTAAATTTGATGGGGTAGTCTAGAGGAAGGACAGCAGTGTTCAATACTCTCTACTTTCTGAGTTTTGGAAGATTGCCCAGCAATGTTGCTAAATTTCAGAAACTCTCTGAGAAAAATCTGTAAAGCTGAAAAGCAAGAGGAAGGTTCAAATGCTGTGGGTTATTTCTGTGCCCAGCTAGTGAAAACCAAGTACTCTTGTTCTTAAGCTGTAGTTTCTCTCTACAAAATCAGACCATAACGTGACACTGGGAAAGATGTGTATCATTCCCTCTTTTGGAGGGGCCAGAATAAGGTCTACCATCAGCAGCCCCAATCTCGTGGTGCTTCCTGAAGTTCTCATCTTGACTTACTGCATCTTGTAGCACAAGGGATTTCTGAGTGTCTTGTGTGAGACCTAAAATCAGGGTCAGCTTTGGGGAAGTCACATCTTCTTCCAGCTGAGTTTTTAGTATCTCCAGGAGTAAAAATTTCAAAACCTCTTGGAGCAGCCTGCTCCAGTGCCACATGACATTCCTTACCTTTCAGTTTGGTACCTTTCTTTTCAGGATTCCCATTTTGGACTCATATAGGTAAGGGCATGGACCAATTTGAGTTGCCTAAACGTTAGTAACTGACACCATTTTAAGTACCAGTGGTGACTGTTATCTCAGGTAACGCACACTTGCAGGGTTGCATGTGGGCTAGGTGTGGGAATGGCTTAACGTTGTATAGCAGCTAAGGACAAGAACATATTCCTGGGGGAGGTCTCCATGCTGTTGGGCTGCACCTGTGGGAAGCACCAGTTGTGCTTAGCACTGCTACCATCCTTGTAGTGCTGTCTTTCTGCAACAACACTGCTGCCATGGAAGTGCATGCTGGGCTCACTGGAAGAGGCATGGCTTTGGATGCCCTGAAACATGGTCTGGGGAGCAACAGCAGTAGGATGTGACACTATCGTCAAATGAGAAAGCATCTTAAAAGTGTCTGTATGTAGTGGATGCTGGTCTGTTGGCATCAAACAGGTGCTTAAGGCACGTGACAGGAGGTCATGGACAACCCCTCAGGCGGATATCTGTGGAGTAACGGTGATATGATGTCTTCTGTGTCTGCAACCAGCCCAAAATCTCTGTGGCCTTGCAGCTTTGTAGGTTCCCTGGGAGCAGCTAGGATCAAGTCTCCTTTTCCTGGCTGATAAGCTGTACTGCTTGAGGCATGTGGGTAACACCGGGCTCGGGTTCAGTAAGTAAGAGCTCACACATGCTCTTTGGGTGGGGTGAAGAGGAGGAAGATGCTGCCAGTCCATCACACAGTACACTAGCAGAGATGCACTAGAGGTCTTACATGGATTCTGCCTTTTTCAACCAGCTGAGGCTTTGGTCTGTTATGACAGGAATATAATGTAAAGACTGGAACTACAACCTGAGTAGGACATGGCAGTCAAAATCTCTTTGCAAGGAGTTCTAGAGATTTAATATTAAAAAAAAAATCTCTTCTGTCATTTTTATAACAATACAGATATTTAATATATAGTTTATAACATGACCAAGGGTTTCTTCTCTGACTGGTGACACCCTCAGCTGTGTGGAGGGGTGACAGTGTGGAACATGATGAATATTCAGATGAACTGCAGGGAACCAGCACAGTCAGGCAAGCCATAAATTCAAGCTCTTTGTTCTCTGCTGAGACTAACCTACAGCGATTATATAAAAATGTGATATAGGTGCATCCTCCACCTGAAAAGGAGAGGTTGACAACACTATTATTTCCCAGCACAGACTCTCTTTCTTTTTCCTGCTGGAGGTGCACCACAGCAAACACAAACATTGGCATTTTCTGCTTCACGAGGCAACTGCTGAATGGGGAACTTTTCACCCAATAGTGTGGAAATAAAAAAGAATGGCAGGTATCAGTAATCAAAGGCACCAGCCTGCATCTGGGGTTTACAAAATGCTGTAGCACACTGAAGTTTTTCTAAACAACCTCCTTGAAGTATGAATTCTTGAGCTTCCAGATTTCTCAAGGCCCAAAGGCACTAGAGAAAAAAAGAGAAATGTACAAACAGAATTTTAAATAAAGCTTTCTCCAGAAAGGAAACTAAGAAAGAATAAGACATTGATCCTGTAAGGGAGAAAATGAGCTGAACACAGAGGTCCTTTGTTGCATTAGACCCTTGAACTCACCTACACGGTGCTATCATTTCCAGTGGCATTGACTAGAGTTGGCTAAAATCAGGAAAAAACAAAGCAGAACTTTATCACTCAGCTGTATTTTGAGGGAGGCTTCCAGGAGCTAAAACTCCTGCCTGAACTGTAGGATTTTTATTTTTGTGAAGCAACAAAACAAAGTCTGGTGAAAGGACTCCCTGTGGAGTTAGTCAATGGAGCATCTCCTTCCCTGCTAGCACAGCCTGCCTGCTTGGCACTGGGCAGAAGACCCAGGCCAGAGTGCTGTCGGTTTGTTTGAATTCAGAAGCAATCAGAGAATTTGAAATGCTTTTGCTTCATTATGTAAATCTCAGTCCTGATGTGTGTGGCCACAATGCAATTTGCTAGTGATCTGGGTCTGGGCCTTTCATTTGTCTTGAAATCATGGGAACAGGAGCATACATCTAATACAACCATCTAGAAAGACAAATAATCTCACAAGAGACCACTTCTGCCTGTCTTCAAAGATGTGTAATCAAGTAAGGCTCCGCATTTGTGTTTGATCCCTAGAAATCTTCCAAGACCCCTAGCAACCTCCCAAATCTTCCATTCTCTTTCTGTTGACCACACAAGGGTTTTGGATGCTTTAAGAGGATTTTTCATTACAAGCAAATGTGTAGTACATAGTTCAATACATCTGGCACCTGCTGCTCTTCTCCAGATGGAGACTCAAAGTACATGCTTATGGTCAAGACACTTCAACAGATACGTAGCAGACATCTGAGGATAATCACAGCATCATAGAGTGGTTTGTGTTGGAAGGGACCTTAAAGATCACCTAGTTTCAACCCACTTTGTATAGACAGGAACACCTTCTACTAGACCATGTTACTCAAAACCCTATCCAGTCTGGCCCCAGACACTTCCAAGGGGCATCTACAACTTTGGGCAGCCTATTCTAGCGTTCCACCACCTTCACAATAAATAATTTCTTCCTAGTAATCCTGCATCACTGAGCCTAGTTGGGATGAGGCTCACTGCAAGAAATACTCTTGGCTACATTCAAACTTTGAGTAGCGAAAATAAAAGTCCAAGTTTCCTAGGAATAAAAAACTTGTCCACAACAACAACGTGCAAGTAATCAGTTGGTGCCTAAGTGAATTTTGCGGAGAAACTGCTTTGTTCCAGCACACTAAGTCACTGAGCAACCTTTAAAGATTTCTTTTATGAGTTTTGGGCTCACTGAAGGTCTTATGAATGGGTAGGAAGAATGAGGAAAAAAAAATGAAAGTAAGAGGAGAAATAGCTGCTGCCACCTGAAAGTGCTCTAGGTTTAAACAGCTCTGAATTCATCATCACAAGCATTTTGATCCCTGACAAATTAAAAAGCATATGCCCTTGGGGGAAAAAAATGTAAGGAATTGTTTTCCAGGGAAACCCTTTTAGGAATGATTTGCATGGTGGAAGGAGGAAGTAATCTCAGCTGCGTAATTTCTATGGTATTTCAAAAATGTTCTGAGATGTACCTGTGCTCTCATGATTCCCAGCATTGTAAAGCAGAGTGAAAGGAATAAGAGATGAGCCTGAGACCATTCCTCTGGGAAATACATTGTCCTATGATGAGAGAGGAGCTTTTAACCCTTGGAAAATGCTTCCTACAGACTGCAGATGTGAAAAATGTTCCCCGAATGGTAGGTCTCATGTGAGAGCTGGGGATCATATTGCACCCCATCATTACAGAACACTGGTCTAATTATGGCTAAATATAATTTCCCTTCAGCCTGGGATTAACAGTTACTTAAATCTGAGCAGAGGATCCAACTAGAGATCCCTCACTGTTGATAGGGAGATGTCAATTATTTTTTATATTTATCTTCTTTCCATCTCATGTCCAAGGGAGAAGAACCTGCCAGTACTTTTCAATTGCCCTTTCCTGGGACTACTGATCTAGGGTAGGGTGTCCCAGCCCATGGCAGGGGGTTTGGAACTAGATGATCCTTGTGGACCCTTCCAACCTTGACTGATTCTATGACTTGGCCCTTCTAGGCTGTTGCAGGCTGTTTTGGGGTACAGCAGAAAACAAGAGCTATCTCTTAGTTCTCTTGTTAAAAAAAAACCAGCAAAATCAAGGACCTAAAGTTATTGGTCCCAAGCATTCAAAAAATCAAATGAGAAATACAAAACTTGTGAAACAAGTCTTAAAAAATGGCTTGAAAAACACTTGGTGGGATAATTTTATGTTCTGCCTACAATTTGTCAGCAGCTCTAGAGGCTAGAAGCTGACTTGAAATGAGAGATAAGCTGTCTATGCAGTCAGATAAGGTCAGGAATCCAGGCTATTAACAAATATGCTGTGATGGTTTTGTGGTTACCTGCCCCCCTACTTTTTGATATAAACCCCAGCTAGGACTCAGAACACTGGAAGTTGATAAATGAAGCTTTACATTTACAGCTTTGCACAATATACAAGCAGATATTTACAAGGTATAACAGATATTTACAGATATATACAATGAAAAGGTAATACAGAAACACCACAGCCCTCCCACAGACCAAAAATCCCCAAGAGGGATAACCAACCACCCCTACCACCTTTGCCCCCTTCCCCAATCTTACCTCATCACCTGTTGATGCTGAAGATAGGCGGAGGTAGATCGGCCAGGGGGGTTAGGAGTAGCAAAGAAGTTAGTAGTATTACTGAGAATTTGCTACCAAGGCAGAGACAAAGGAGACCATGCAAAGAGCAGCTACAGCCAGAGTGGTCTGAAACTGTCTGCCCTATCTATATTTTGGTTATAACTTTTAAAACAACTTTTTTTTCTTTCTCAGCAAAGCTCTGGGTGAAGTGACACACTGTGTTTTCCTCTCTCAGCCAATAGTCTAATTTCTCACTCAAATTCTCCAATTAGTTCAAATCAGCACATATGCCAACTCTCTCTAAATAAAAAGGTATTCACCAGTTATTTATGTTCAGCCCTCATTTTTATGGTGCTGATGATGAAAGATAGAGAAGCATCTCTGGAGCACCTTTTGCCATAGTGCTGCATTTCCAGGGAGCTTCTGATATTTCTTTCCTTTCTGCTTCACCGTGGTGGTGATCTGAACAACTTCTCCTTGAGCATTAAGCACGTGAGTAAGAGCTGTCAAAACGGATTATAGCTTTGCTGCTGTCAAGATGTCGTAGTGTCAGTTCTCCTTATATTTAGCTTCTCAATAGCCCCACTCTGAATTCAGATGTTTGCTGTAATTTAATAAAATACTCTAACAAATATATTTGTGCCAAACAGAAATGTCCTCAGTGGTAAGTAATAAAACACTTAATCCAGCTGCAGAAGAACGAAGTGTAACATTTCTTGGAATCATTTCCTTTTCTGTGTCACAAGGTGGTCTTAAAAATCTCACAGAATGCATCAAGCCCCAGTACTGGAGCAGTTCTGATTTAGTCTTCATCACCTAATGACAAGGTATAAAAGAAGAATAAATGCTGTATCTATTACAGATACTCATTTTTTTCAGCTTATTTTAAGCAATTTAAGACTTTGTTTTTACTTGATTCTTTTTCTTTAAATGCCAAAAATCTGATCTGGAAAGACAATTAAAATATTGTTCACATTTTAAGAGAATATATTTTGCTTTAATGTTTAATTTATTTAGGAATCAAATGTAATCTTCTGAAATAGAACAGGAATCTCTTACCACCCACTGTGGTTTTTTTTTCCCTGCTTTTTTTTCTTTTATCCCAAATTACTATAGAATATCTAGTAACTACTGGAACTTCATATCTTGGAGGGGCACTTTACGTGTCACCTTACAGCTTGTTGGAAAGACTTGGAAGGGTTTTGAGTGGCTTGCCCCTGACTTTTGGACTGGTAACAAGTATGAGAATTTTCCTTTCTTGGTGTTTCCTCCCTGGGACTTTTAAGCAGAAGAAAATTTTCAGTAAGGAGCTGAAAATAGTAGAGTACACCAAGGTGCAGTGAAGTGTCCCACAGAATGTGACTGTTCAGCTTGGTTTTATGAATGACTGCTACTGAGAGGCGGCTGTACCATGTCCTCTCATGGTTTATTTCTTTGTCTTGTGCATAGAAATGTCTTTTCTTTCCATGCTTTGGCAGATCATAGAACGTTTTGTGATGGAAAGAACCTCCAAAGGTCATCTAGTCCAACTGCCCTACAGTCAACAGGGACATCCTCCATTAGATCAGGTTGCCCAGTGCCTTGTCGAGTCTGACCTTGAGTATCTCCAAGGATGGGGCCTCAATTACCTCCCTAGACAATCTGTTCCAGTATTCCACTACCTTCTTGTTCCTAACATCCAACCTAAATCTACTATTCTCTGATTTCAAACCATTGTCCCTTGTCCTATCACTCCAGGTCTTTATAAACAGTCCCTCTGCAGCCTTCTTGTAGGCCCCTTTCAGGTACTGCAAGGTTGCTACTAGGTCTGCCTGAAGCCTCCTCCCCTGCCCTCCCCTCCCCTCCCACCCAGAGGGACATAGTGACTGGCTAAACTTCAAAGCCATTCCGTGACTGCTGCACATTTCTCAGTTATGAAATGCTGCTGTTTCATTTAACTTCTTGCCACTAGCACAGATTGACCTCCCCATGTTTATTCTGGATGCGGAGAAGAAACCACATCTCAAAGGACTGCAATGGCCACCACAACTGCTGGGAAAGCAGGCTGAGGGCTCAAAGGCTAGCCATGGGTTTGTGGTGCATGCTCCTGTCACAGGCCATTCCCAGCACTTAGCTTTTCTCTGTTATCATCCTTCTCATCCCTTCCAAGCACAGGTTCACCATCCACCACAGACAGCACTCACCAGGAGGCACCAGAGACTTGGGAGGTTCACACTGAGTGGCAGGGTTTGCAGCAAGCAAGGTATCAGTTGTTTCTCAGTGGGCCCAAGATGTTGGAGCTGTCAAGACATAGTGAAGCTGATCAGAGGATTTGAGGCAAGCTGAAAGGAAAATAAAAACAAAATAGTGAGAAATCAACTTCTCTACTGTTTTTGTGGTTGTTGCATAATTAATCTTTTTCAGCAAGAGTCGGTAAAGAGTAAAGAAGATGGAAGAGATCTTGGTTTCTACAAAAGCTACATCTCACTGGAGTTAGTTCCTAGGGGTGAGAATTTGGTTATAGCAGGCACTGGGACAATTGAGATAGAAGAAGCAACTTGAGACTGGCAAGAAAGGAAGGTGATGTGACCTCATGACATTGGCAATCAGGGTTTGGAGGGGGGGGAGTGACCTTTAGAAGTCACTTCCAATCCAAATCTTTCTATGATTCTGTGGATCTAACTCTGAAACTGACATTGACAGTTTCTGGGGAAGCAATAATGCCCTTCTACTCACCAAAGCAGAATTCAACGTGCCTAAAAACTGGGACAGAAAATCCTGAGGCTGTTGTGCCCAAACAAGCTGGGTCAGTGTGCTTGAGGTATACAACAGATATACAAGATAAAGAACAGGGTCAGATTTCCACAGCACCATTTAAGCATTTAATTCCAATTTCCAGTGATTAGTTCCTAGGCTTAGATTTAGTAAGAGGGAAAAGCACTGGGCACAGCCAGATTTTTGGGTCATACAGAGGGCTAACAGCCAGCAATTAGATCATTCTCTTGAGTGTGAAAGAGGCAGGTGCTGGTTCTTTCTCTGCTTTGCTTGAATTGTGCATTGAACTCAAGGCTCCTGGCTCCCCAGGGACTTACCCACCTCTTCGGCATTTAGAGATGTCGTAAGCTGTGTCTGTCTTTGCTGGCATTTATCCACTTTCTATGATAATTGGGATGATGGAAGAAGAGAAAACAAATGAGAATGTTTGGGAGAGGCAGCAAATGTAAAGCATTATAAAATGATCATATGTATTTTTAAAAGTGCAAATGATCTAAGAGCTCAATACACAAAATTCCAGCTGATAATGGGCCCTCATTTCCTCTCAACAACAATTCAGGGTTGGATTTTCAACTGATATAGTCTATTTTGTTGCCAATTGGAAAAAAAAAAACCAAAACACCAAAACAACAACAAAACAGATTATCACCTTGGGTTGACAGCATGATACCAGCTAGAGCCACTATCAGATATAAAGGTTCAGGTTAAAACCCAATTTTGTGGCTCATTTTTGCATTCCTGGTGTTTGGGTAGAGTATCTGGCAAGAACAAGAGCTGCTTTACCTTAACACTGGATTAAAGATTTTAGCCTAACTGTATTGTTGTGTATGAGCAGAAGGTCTCAGCAGTAGCATTCGGTTCCCTCATCTTCACCTGCTCTCAAGAGATTTGGGGATATATCAGTCATCTGCAGGTAGGGCACTTCCTCTTAAAATACTAGAATAATTTCTCAAGATTCAAGAGAGTCTGGTGTAATTTCAGCCACCTCATTTGAGTGGAATTTGAGCTATACAGACTCTGTGGATCTCTTAATTTCCTCTGCCCTGATTAGACAGACATGCCAGTGTGTCTCAATTCTCAGTCACAGACTCCTTGGAGTTCATTCTTCAGAAACATTAATTACTCCAGTGCTTGCTTCTGAGAAATCCCTTTTTCATGTCTTCCAAATGGTGCTTCCTCGTTACTGGTACCCATGAAATAGCTGGAAAACCAGCACAGCTCTGCATGTGTGCTCAGAGCAAAGCTCTGGAGAGAAACCCATGTTGTTCTGCTGGTGCATTGCTCTTACTGCTTCTGGCAAGGATCAGATCAGGCTGGGGGGAAATCACATATAGAATGGCTTAAGGTTGGAAGGGACCTCAGAGATATCTACTCAATGCCTCTGCTGTGGGCAGGGATGCCTCTCAAATAGGCTTGGTTGCCCAAGGCCTTAACAGGAACATGCTATCTGTAAGCTCCTGTTCAGAAAGTGTCAAGATGTGCACACAAACTGGCTATGATCTACCTGGAGAGCAGTCTGTGAAAAATCACATTTGAATGCAGAGTTGACTTCCAATTATATTCCAGAGTGACTTCCCAAATTGAGAAGCATTACTGTGCACATGTTGTGATGTCAACGAGATAAACATCTCTTATTTGTAAGCATCTCAACCTTTCTTCTAAGTGCATTAAATGAACCTGCATTCCTGACTCATAGTAGGGTGGGCTGTTATCCACACCCCCCCCAATCTTTTTATTAACTATTCATCAATTAAATTATCGTACAGATGAGGAGACAGCAATATGCCCTTCACTCTCTTTACCTGCAATATGTTATATGAAACACACATTTAATTGGTGTTGAAGTTTGTGAAATAGTCTTCCCTGAATTTGGACACATTTTTTCACTCATCCAGGCTGATCTATAACTACCCCAGGCATCTGATGCTGACAGCTGCTCAGATTAACCTATTTACTTGTGCAAAGATGAGCATTATATGCCATGTAACAATATTTAGTCATTTCAGCATTTTTTCAGATGAAAAACTGATGGAGGGTAAGGAGCATGTGTGCTGTCTCCTTTGCTGCAGACACAGATGTGCACAGCCACCCAACCTTATGTGCTCCTTATGGGCATAGTCCAGCTGAATTCTTTTTTTATAGAATAGAATAGAGTATAGAGAATAGAATAGAATAGAATAGAATAGAATAGAATAGAATAGAATAGAATAGAATAGAATAGAATAGAATAGAATAGAATAGAATAGAATAGAATAGAATAGAATAGAATAGAATAGAATAGAATAGAATAGAATAGAATAGAATAAGCCAGGTTGGAAGAGACCTCCAAGATCATCCAGCCCAACCTATCACCCAGCCCTATCCAATGGCATTAAGTGCTCCATCCAGTCTTTTCTTGAACACCTCCAGGGATGGTGACGTCACTACCTCCCTGGGAAACCCATTCCAATGGGAAATTACTCATACAAAACGGTGTTCTAAGTCTAATTTGTGACTCCATTGTATTTGGTTAATAGAGGAGAGCTTTACCTACAATAACTACAATAATTGTAATATAGGCCAGATCTCCGAAAAATCAGTAACCTTTCATTTGGACAGTTGTGAAGGGTTTGAACCCATCTGGATCCATAACTGCAAACACCCAGCTGTCAGATGCATAGTAAAGAAAGGTCCCTGAGCAGCTACTCTCTGGCTGCTCACATTCATCCCAAATCACAAACTATCAGATATTTTCAGCAGACTTCTGAACACCAGATCAAAAAGAACAAGCAGGGTAGTAACAATGTGCACTGAGCTGAGTCACCAGTGACTGAGCTGGTGACCAGACTAGTGACTGATGCAGCCAACACAGAGTCACCACCTCCAGCCTTGCAGCTGGAATCCCCAGATGTGAATTCCACTTTGAATTTAACTGTAATGGGAGATAAAGCAGTGAGTTTTCATCCTGCTCAGAATTTAAAGCACATCTCTCACTTTTCCTAGCAGCTCTTGAACTGAGTTTGTTGTTGTCCCACTAGGATACATGTTCATGGAAAGAAATCTGTGATTTTTAAAAAGGCTTGAGAAATAAAAATAAGGGCAAGAAACATTCTTTCTACCATGTTTGTCTTTATGAGCCAGTGGCTGGATGGTTCATTCACACAAGCTAAATTCCCACAGGCTTCCTCAGCTCTGGCAGGCTGATTTACTTGTTGGTAGAAGCCTCAAGGTCAAGGGAGATAAGCAGTCATTCTGTACCTATTTTAAGCCCCTCTTTGACCACTGATGCTGGGGCAAGACACTTGGTGTAGCTAAGAGGAAATTACTGGGAATAAACCTCATGACTGGAAGTCTGAGGTTGTTCCTCTGTGGCCTGCCCTAGGTGATTCTGCTTTGGCAGAGGGATTGTACTTGATGATCTCATGAGGTCCCTTCCGATCCTTCATATTGTGTTTCTGTGATTCTGTGCATCCTTGAGAAGAGAAGGCTCTGAGGAGACCTTACTGATGCCTTTAAATAATTTAATATAAGAAAGATGTGAGCAATCTTTTTGGCAGGGTCTGTTGTGACCGGAAAGGGTGTGATGGTTTTAAACTAAAAGAGGGGAGATTTGGAGCAGATGTAAAGAATTATTTTGTTTCCCAGTGATGGTCGTAGAAGACTGACACAGGTGGGCCAAAGATATGGTAGATACCCCACTCCTTGAACCATTGCAGGTCAGGCTTTATAAGCCTCTGAGAAACTTGATCTGGTTGAAGATGTCTCTGCTTACTGATGGGTGGTTGGACTAGATGATCTTTGAGTGTCTTTTCAAACCAAATACATTATATGACTCTGTGAAAAGCAAAAGTAGGAAAATCCTTGCCTCATCTCTAAATATGTCATCATGTACCACCCAGACTGTTCTGGAGACAAGAAGAGAAAGTAAGTCCTTCACTTGCATGTGCCCAGAGATACCATCACTTTCTGTCAGAAACAGTCTTCTCTCTTAAGTCAAAATATCTGTAAGATTTTCAGCAGGCTCTGTGATCCCATGCAAACTTAACCTCTGCACATCACCTTGGTGCTGGTTACCCCAGGGCCACCCTTGTGATCAACCATTCAGACACTCACACTGTGTTCTGTGAAAGGAGACATGCTGGGACAGAAGGAAGAGGAAAAAAACCCCCTAATTGACAGGAGTGGAAAAACCCAATTACAGAGATGAATGAGGCAGGCCAGGCATATGTTTCTCAGCTTTGGATCATCAGACCTGCCAGTTCTCATTATTTTCTAGCAAGCCTCACCCTCTCCTAAGAAGGGTATCTGGCAGTATATGGCCTTTTCGAGAAGCATGGTGCCTGTTTGACTCACCAGAGCTTGCCTCAGCAAAGCACTTGATGGCAGAAACAGCAACAGTAGGTGCATCATTAGTGCAAGAAAAAGAAAAGAAAAAAAAAAAAAGATTAAAGGTAGATCAGAGAAAGGAGGAGGAAACAGAGAGATGAGGTATGGGAGTGGGGAAAAAAAGCCTACCCCAGGAGAATAAACTAATCAAAACCATGGCATTAAATAAAACAAAGCATCTCCCATTAATAATTGAGGAAGCACACCAGCACGCAGCATGTGCCGTGGGTATCTCATTTGTCTGGAGAATGGAAGGAGCAAAAGGGACTGAAGCAGGTATGAAAGACATCATTTCCCTCTGCCTCTAATGAGCACGATTGCTTTCTTTTTTTCCCAGCACCTCCTCCCCCATTGTGCTCCCTTTTTCCCTCTTCTATTTGTCATCCATGAACATCTTATTCTTAAGAGGACACTGGCGTGGTGGCAGGTCTGAGGGAGGCGGCAGAGCTGCTTTGTCCTTTGGTGCTATTCAGGAGCTGCCTGTTGATTAGGAAATTTCTGCAAAAGGAGAGGATGGTTCAGTGTATCAAAGCTTTGTGATTGTGGACAGTGGTCTGAGCAACTGATACACACAGAGACTGTGTTTTCAGGTGGAGATCATAGAATTACAGAATTGTTTCAGTTAGAAAAGACCTCTAAAATCATCGAGTCCAACTGTTGACCTAGCTCCACCATAGCCTTTAAAACGTCTCTAGGTGCCACATTTACACATTTTTTTAACACCTCCAGGGATGGTGACTCTACCACGTCCCTGGGCAACCTATTTCAGTACCTCACCACCCTTCCAATATTTTTTTTTTTTCTCTTTGCTAATAGCCAATCTAAACCTCTTCTGGCACAATTTCAGGCCATTTACTCTTGCTGAATCACTTGATACTAAGGAAAAGAGACCAACCCTCATCTCACTACAGTCTTCTTTCAGGGAGCTGTAGAAAGCAATGAGGTCTACCTTCAACCTTCTCTATTCCAGATTAAACAATTCCAGCTCTCAGCCACTCCTCATAAGACCTGTTCTTCAGACCCTTCACCAGCATTGTCGGCCTTCTCTGGACATGCTCCAGCACATCATCGTCCTTCCTGTAGTGAGGGTCCCCAAATTGAACACAGTATTCAAGCAATGAGTACAGGGGCATGATCAATTTCCTACTCCTGCTGGCCACAGATGCACAGGGAAGGGTTCGTAAATACCTAACTCCTGCACACAGAGTATAAAGTACAGCTTTGAAACATTACTTGGAAGAAATGAGGCCTTGAAAATTAGGAGAGGGTAGGGTAAGTTTTGTAACTCAGTCTGATGCTTGCCATGTGCACTGATACAATGCTTCCAATGTCAGATTGACAATTATTTTCATGCAAAGCAATGAGTGAGTCTGGGTGTGGTGGTTAGGCAGTTACCTGCCCCCCCACACCTTGAAATAACCCAGGCTAGGACTCAGTCAGCTGGAAGTTAATAAATGCAGCTTTATATTTACAGCTTTGCACACTATGCAAGCAGATATTTACAATATATAACAGATATTTACAGCTATATACAGTGAAAAGGTAGTACAGAAACACCACAGCCCTCCCTACCACCTTCTCCCCTCCTCAATCTTATCTCACCATCTGTTTATGCAGCAGATAGGTGGAGGTAGATCAGCCAGGGGGATTGGCAGCAGGAAAGAAGTTAGTGAAATTATTCAGATCCAGCTAAGAAAAGCAGGGAGAAAAAGCCATGCAGTAGCAGCCATGGCCCAAAGTGGTCTGACTTATCTATGTTCGGGTTACAACTCTTAAACAATTTTTTTTCTTTCTCAGTAAACCTGAGTGAAATAGCATCATCAGTGTTTTCCTTTCTCAGCCTATAGTCTAATTTCTCATTCAAATCCTCCAATTAGTTCAAACCAGCACACTGGGTTAGTAGCTCATAGTATCCTGCCTTGCTTGTTGCAGCTGCAAGTGAGTGCAAGGACAGCATACAGGGTTTAATTCTGTGAGTACAGAGACCAAATACAGCTCTGCAGAGCTGTATTCCATGTCTCCTCAGGACAACTCCAGCATCTCCATCTGAAGGGTTGAAAAATATCCCAAAACAGCCCATCTCAGTGCAGATCTCTGTTTGGGTTTCCACAGCCTGGAATAAGTCTGTTGCCTCAGGCCTCCTGCCTGGTTAACAGAGGGACATAGGAAACTCCTAACATCTACCACCCAGAAAGACTTAGCCTACCCCATGGGAAAGCCCACCTCTCACTCCACACTGCAGGAAGCCTGAGGCCACACAAGATGCCTACAGCTGGCTGCAGAAATACAGACAGTGGCAAAGAACAAAACTGAGAAGGGATTTGAGGCTTTTGATTCCTCTTAGTGCTGGGCTGTCTTCCTGCCCAAGGAAAGAGAATTGTGCCCTGGTTTCTCTCCAGCTTACTTTCCAAAGCTATCTAGCAAACCAGCAAATTCTCAACCAACAAAGGAGAGGCCACCCACCAGGATCAGCTTTCAAATGGGGAAGACATGGGTAAATAGAAGAACCACGTGGACCCACACTGCTCTGGACAAGATATAGAAGCTGTTGTGCAATAAGTTGTTGAATAAGAGTGGGAGTTTTGGGAATGTTTCTACAAGTCTCTTAGAAATCCCATAAACTACACAGGTAAAGATGTGATAACCCCTTCTAGGCCCTGGAAATGGAGCTATTCCTATTTTAGTTGACAAAACAGAGTCAAAACTAGATACACACATTGCTCCCAAAGGACAGAGCAGCATTTCTAAGATGGAAATGTGTACCACAGTAGCATGTAGAGACCCCAGCAAGGATCAAAGTTTTGTTTTGGTAAAATGCAGACTTTTATGCAAAAAGAGCTTAGGCTCAAGGTTTAGCCACGTTAGTTGTTTTCTTCAGAGCTTTATCATAGAATCATATATTCTCTATGGTGAGATTTTGAAGTGAATCCCCCATCAGTAGTCTGACATTGTGGTTTTCAGATTGGGTTTGGTGTGCCTGGGTTGAACAACTTCTGGAGAACATACAACCTCTGCTACCGCTGTTAACAGTCTCCATGTCCTCATGGGAAGAGATGGGTTCAGTGATACCAGTGATGCCTCTCTAGATATTCTGAAAACGCTTGTGTGATGGGACCTTTCAGTTCTGAATCGCCCTGAACTGTCAGGGGTTTCACCACTGACACCCTTCCGTCTCCTGATATCCCAACACACTCAATTACTTGCCACTGAAGATGATGATTCAAGTGAAAAAGGATATTAGTTAGGACCTAAATGCCTACATTACTTCTGGTAATGAAATATAAGTGTTTGCTGACCAGACTCTTCTGTACTGATCAGAAGCTGCCTAGGACCAGAAAGGACTCTACACTTAACACTAGGGAAAAGAATCCCTATACTCCAACAAGATCCAAATTCTTGTTTTACAGTCCTTCCGAAGAGTATGGGGATGGAAGTGAGCCAAAGGAGATTTTCAGTTTAGAGGAACTCTGATAGGAAATTGCTAAACTACCTGCAGTGCTGTGTAGCCTATCACTACAATCAATTGCACTAGCAGAGAAATCCTGTTAAAAATCAGTTCTGCATTAGAAAGGACTCTGGGGAGTCCAGGGAACTATTGCTTGGACTGAAATAGTTATTTACTGTTCCTGTGGAACTATGTCTGTTTACTAGTGTATCTGATGAGTGTATTTGACTTCCACACCAGAAAAGCCTCTGAAACTGTAATATAAAATAATCAGTGCGCACATGAATAAATATGGGAGAATAGGCAAGACTTTTGTAGCGAGAAATCATGCATCACAGATGCCCCAGAGCTTCAGGGGTCTTGGAGATTTAGACTACAGAAAAACTGAGCAGTCTGAGATGGAATCATAGAATCACAGAATGGTTTAGGTTGGAAGGGACCTCAAAGATCATCCAGTTCCAACCCCTTTGTGTGATAGGCAGGGACACCTTACACTAGAACAGGTTGCTCAAGATGTCATCCAGCCTGACCTTGAACACCTCCAGGGAGGGAGCAGCCACAACCTCCCTAGGCAACATGTTCCAGTGTCTCACCACACTCACTGTGAAGAACTTCCTTCTAACATCCTGTTTAAATTTCCCCTCTGCCAGTTTAAATCCATTACCCCTCATTCTGTCACTACAAGACCTTGTAAATAGTCCTTCCCCAGCCCTCCTGTAGGCCCCCTTCAGATATTGGAAGGCTACTATAAGGTCTCCTTGAAGCCTTCTCTTCTCCAGGCTGAAAAGCCCCAACTCTTGTAGCCTGTCCTCATAGCAGAGGTGCTGCAGCCCTGTAATCATCTTCACGGCCCTCCTCTGGACTGTCCCCAACAGTTCCATGTCCTTCTTGTGGTGGGGGCTCCAAAAGCAAGGGGATGGTGGGGAGAGGTGCATGAGCAAAGCTGCAGTGTTTCAGTGGAAAGCACAATGTACCTGTGCTGGTTTGAACTAATTGGAGAATTTGAGTGAGAAATTAGACTATTGGCTGAGAAAGGAAAACACAGTATGTCACTTCACCCCAGAGCTTTACTGAGAAGGAAAAAAAAGTTGTTTTTAGGAATTGTACCCAAAACATTAAATATCAGACGGTTTCTGACCGCTCTGTCTGCAGCTGCTCTTTGCATGGTCTCCTTTATCTCTCTGCCTGGGTAGCTAATTCTTAGTAATTCTACTAACTACTTTCCTGCTACTAATCCCCCTGGCCAATCTACTTCCGCTTATCTTCAGCATCAACAGGTGGTTAGATAAGATTGAGGAAGGGGGGAAAGGTGGTAGGGGATGGTTGGTTACCCCTCTTGGGGATTTTGGTCTCTGGGAGGGATGTGGTGTTTCTGTATTACCTTTTCATTGTATATATCTGTAAATATCTCTTATGTCTTGTAAACATTTGCTTGTATATTGTGCATTGCTGTAAATATTATAATTTATTAACTTCCAGTGTTTCTGAGTCCTAGCTGGGGTTTATATGAAGGTGGGGGGGCAGGTAACTGCTAAACCACTACAGTACCTAAGGCCCAGATTCTTTCTCTTTCAATGTTGAGTTTGCACCAAAACAGACCTTCAAGTGCTAGGCTTCCAAAAACCAAGCTAAAGGACACATGAACAACCGTGCACTGAGAGTGCACAGCGGCAAGGGTATACTGCAGAGACTAAGCTATTTTTTTCACACAACATAGACTTAAAATACTTAAATTATTCCTCACTGCAGGATGATCTTGAAAGTGTACAAGGGTTCAAGGAGAAATTAGGCAAGAAGAAAAATCAAGTAAAGACATTTAAATATAAGGACACTGAATCTGAGTTAGGATGCCCCTAGACCACAGATTCCTGTGTCTAGGAAAAATATTCAGAGACGGTTTGCAACCCTCTGAGTATCCTACCATTGTTCTCTTCCAAAGAAAACTTGTGGTCACTGTCAAAGTCTCAGTACTCAGGGGCTGGCTTCAAAATATCTGAGCAGTACATTTAAAATTATCAATGGAAATAAGCATTCTCAAAACACCAGCCAATATGTGGCAGAAATCAAAACTATAAATGTGTTAAAAAAGAAGCTAGACAAGTCCATGGCAAATCTGCCTGTCCTGTACTTTTAAACATGATGGCCTACCAGCAGTGTGAGATTTGGCAGTCTCTCTGCTGCTGGTGCTTAGAAGCTCTGTGGAGCTTGACAAAGATATAAGGATCACACAATTTCTTATCTCCTCTCTTAATATCCACTATTAGCTGCTACCAAAAAAAACTACATCTGCTGAACTTTGGTCCAAACTATCAGGGCTGTTCAAATGTCTTACACCCATTTCAGTAGATCACATGCAGAAGCCCATTAAGATAGTTGCTGTGATGATTATCCCATTATGCTGGTTTGAACTAATTGGAGGATTTGAATGAGAAATTAGACTATAGGCTGAGAGAGGAAAGCACTGATGGTGCTACTTCCCTCATAGCTTTACTGAGAAAGAAAAAAAAATTGTTTTAAGAGTTGTAACCCACATATAGATAAGTAAGACCGCTTCAGACCTCTCTGGGCTGTGGCTGCTCTTGCATGGCTCCTTTTCCATGCCTTTTGTAGCTAAATCTGAATAAATCCACTAATTTCTTTTCCTGCTACTAACACCTGGGCGATCTTCCTTCACCTATCTGCTGCGTAAACAGATGGTGAGATAAGACTGAAGAAGGGAGGAAGGTGGTAGGGGTGGTTGGAAACCCCTCTTAGGGATCTTGGTCTCTGGGAGGGGTGTGGTGTTTCTGTAATACCTTTTTACTGTATATGTCTGTAAATATCTGTTATANTTGCTAAACCATCACACCCATGAAAATTTGTGTTTATCAACTCCAAACTTTTACCATGCAGAGGAATGCCTCCAGCCCAAATGCACAGGCAGGGGAATGAGGTGTTGACAGAGGTACATCTAGGCTAGTGGTTATTAACTCCTTGAATTTGGTAAGCCCAATGTAAGTAGAAGCCTGAGCCTTCAGTTCAAGCTGAGCTGCTAAACCATCAGCCCTCTAGCTGACTCAGAGGCAGCATCCTCCAGCCAGCTCATCTCCACGACACTGGCTTAGCCCACAGCCTTGTCTAAGAAGGAAGGGACTGCACCACAGAGGAAATTTTGCTCAGACTGAGCCTGAGACACTAAGAATAATTTTTCCTTAGCAAACCATAGGCATTTCTGTAAATTGTGTAAAAATCCGTAATCACTAAAAAGCAAGATCCAAACCAGATCTTGTTGTAAAGAAGGACTATTTTTTAAAATGCCATGGCATTATGAAGATACTGCTGCATTATAAAGCCAGAATATTTATTATTTCTTCCCCACACAATCACCTTTAACTCCAGATTCTATCACTGCAACCCCAGCTTCCCTAATCTGTGAGGGGGTGTAGATAAAGATTCAGTTTTTCTGTAGGAAATCTTCAATCAGCTCAGTTGTAAGACAGGGCCTTTTTATTTCCATGAAGAGTAGATAGCAAATTTGCTTTAAAACCTAGGGAAAAAATGTGTAGGAGGAAATTCCATGGTCTTCCTAGTTATGCAGAAGGTGGTGGTATGAAAATGGAATTTAAAGGAATCAGAAGATTTTATTGTTTTTGTATCTGCAACACTGCAAACCTCATTAATATAATAAAATAATCCATTTTTCTAATCAAAAGGAGTATTAAATGAGCTACTGGAATTGAGATGAAATTAAATATGCATTTAAGTACTCTTTTCAATATAGAAAATGCTTGCTAAGAAATGTATGGTGTTCTCTTCTCTTATGACTGACATTTCTGGAAAGGATACTGAGATTCCTCTGAGAGTAAAATACCTTCAGTTTGTATGGCAAGTGTCAGACGTGTTCGTTTCAGTCCTGATTCCACAACCGTGTATTCATAATATGTCAGACATGCTAAGAAGTTGCTGAAAAATGTGTTGATGGAAGAAATATGAGTTGAACTCCTGTAGAGCCCCTCCAGAATATCAATGAGTAAACCGATCCATCAGAAACATCCACAAAGACCTGACATATTAAAAAAACCCCACAAACCTGTTGTGGAAGTCGTGTGATTAAACAGAGCTGTCAGATTCTTGTCTTTATCTCTCTCCCTTTCTAAAATCATAGTTTAAAACATAGAGTTTTGCAGTCACCTGCCCCCAAAAGGCAATCCAATCACACTGTGCACTCCGGAAGTTCGTTTCAGTTGGTGGAGCTTAAAGCACCTTACAAGTAATCCCCTGGCACTGGATAAAATCAATAGGCTGGCTCTGAAGTGGATGTGAATGATTTAGGATTGAAGTCCAAAGGCACCCAGCAATTTCACTGCAAAGCTGTTGACTGCTGAGCTTTCGTTGTCTCCTACCAGGGAAGCAGTAAGAAAACAGTAACAATCAGCAGAGTGGGCAAGACGTGATGCAGTTGTCACCTCCAGCTCAGCAGTGACACTCTGGCATAGTTAAAGGTATCTCACAAAGAAAGAAATTAATTGGGATTTTCCCCTGTGATTTGCTTCTCTCCAAGCATAAAAAGAAATCTGGAAGTTCTTTTGTCTTGCTTGTCCTCAATATCATGCCCATTATTTTTTGCTGTCTTAAGTACATTAAGTACTCATGTTTTGTGGTTTTGGAGAGTGACTCAACAATCTTTGATGCATATTCTAAACATTTTTCAACATTTATTTTAAAAGTAGGGACATAATAAGTCTATCAAAGCAATTTTTAAAGCAATTTTGTCCCCAGATGTATAAAAAACAGTTAATGACATCACACAAAAAAAGAGGCAGAAATGCTGAGCATAGTGGCAATGTTTATATTCAGTATGTTGGATTTCAGCAATGTTTTTAAAAGCTAAGAATCATCTCTCCTCTTAGGCATTTCATTTGCTTGTTCTTAGATGTCAGTTTTCCAGTCTTTTAAAGTCTTTTTAATAAAATTGAAGTTTTAAGAGTATAATTTCTGGCTAAAAAGACAAGACTTTGTTCTAAACTCTTCAATTGTGGTTGGAAAAAAAAGCTCCACAGCTTCTTTTTAATTAATTCTTCTGGGGATGTCTACAGACTTCCCTGTTTTCAGCACTGATCAAGAACATCCAGTCAACCATTCTTTTGTGCAGTGTCCAACTCAACAGAAATAGTGGCAAATCCTAAGTTTTTTTAAAAGTACTTCTTGATTCCCAGGCCAAGAATCTGAACTTCTATGCTGTCAGATCTATGCCCTTACAAAAGCATCCAAAAAGTTGAACAATTAAGAGGATAAATAAGAAACAAAAGTGTTTTTTCCTATATCTCCTGGATTTTATTTCTGTGCATTATCTCGCTCCTCTGAGCTTTTCTCTTTGATCTGGAGAACTACAGAAACTTTTCCTTCTTTCATAAGTCAGCTGAAGTTATCACTCAGGGCAAACTGTCTTAACCTTGACTAAAAAAATAATGTGTATTCTCCAGACTCTAACTTATTTGTTCAAAGTAAACTGTGGAACAAGAAGCAATGGTTCTTATCAGCACTTCTGGTCAATATTATTTCACATTTTATTGTGTCACAAGCAAATTCTTGTCCAGGTAAAGATATGATGCCAAGACCAAATCAACATTCATGAGCTGTTCCTGAGTTTATGTTGAGCATTTAAGGTCCTAATTAAGATCCTATCCACATTTAAGACCCTAACCATGATTCCTCTGTCTGCATGAAGTTTTCCTTGTGTGAGTTGACAATAAGGAGCTTCACAAAGAACAATACTTTAAGGTAAGGTTTGAATTAAACCAATGTAAGTTGTGACACCAATGATGAGAAGACATCCCATCTAAGAGAGGTATGACAAAAAAAAAAATAATAAAACAAAACATAGAAACAAGGGATTATGGCAGATTATAATAGACAATGGGAAATGTTCTCATGCTGTATATGTTTGACTGCTTCTGTCTTACCTGTAATGAAGTCATAAACTCTTTGTTATGGAGACTGTATGTGTTGGCAATAGAGAACAAATATGTCCCTTTTTTTAACAATGAAGCCTTAAACTCCTGCAACCTCTGGAGATGTTGCAATATAACCCATAATATTAACAGGAAGATTAACGTCAGGGAATCTGAACAGTAATGGAGGTAAGAAAAAGCTGTGCAGAGTTTCAAAGGTGAAGTCTGAAAACTGAGAAGGAAATTAATCATTATTACTGTTCCTATTATTCATTTATATTGGGCCATAAGTGCACGTGTCAAATCTGTGAAGTCGAGTCAGAAGAATCAATATTTTCTTACTGCATTTATGTATTTTTGTCAAAGCTTCATAAATTGCTGCCATTTTTGGAAGTAGATTTTGAACTTCGTGCCAAATCCAGCTGTTGTGCATTTCTAATAGAAAATGTCACTGCCATTTATTGTTAAGCATAAAACTGAGAAACTAACCATAAAAGGATGCTCTGCACTGTAACTCTGACAAATCCATCTCCACGAAGGCTGTTATCTAGGGATATATAAATATTGAATGGGGAGATGCTTGTTTCCTTTCAGCACATTCTCTTGGATAATCTGTTTAGCATCACAATATAAAAAGCTTTATTTTATATATTAAATAGATTTGTTTCTTTAGTCCCTACTCACCCTGCCTGTGGTTTGCCTTCCCGTTAAACTAGTTGCATTTCTGTTGCGGGCACCATGGGTAGGAGAAAGAGTAATTAAAATACACCAGATTCTGAGCAGATCTCTCCCAGCCTACCACTTGCTTGTACAATCTGCCACTGTTTAAATCTGCTTTTGTGTTTACCATATGAGTATAGCACAGCCACCAAGGAGCTCAGAGGATGTCCAGTGACTGCAATGGGTGGGGCTCATGTAAGGAGAGTAAATGTCAAGAGATGCAGGAAAATCATTAACTCTCATACCTGAAACACAGCTATCTGGATTCAAAGCCCTCCTCTGTCTGGAAAAGCATGTGTTTAGGTTAAATGTGTCAGACTTTCTCCAGGGATGAAGAGATTATATGAAGATGGGACTGGGGGATGACTGTGCTATAAATAGTAGACTCGCTGAATATATCAAGGGATAAGTAACTGGTTTATCATGTAGACAGGGACGGGAAAAAGCTGCGCAGAAGGTTCTCTTATTTATATCCAGTGAGCCTGTCTGAGACTATGGCTTTGGCAGTCCTCTTTCTTCCACCTAAGGTGTTTGTCAAATATAGAGCTGACTACAAAAATTCAAACTTTTGAATGAGACAATATGACACCACTGCCCATCAGAACAATGTCTGTCTTCAGCTAGAGACTCAAGCGGTCCCTGCTGTCCTGTGTTCCTACAAGTAGTGCAAACAGGATCATAGAATGGTTTAGGTTGGAAGTGACCTCAAAGGTCATCCAGTTCCAACCCCCTGCCATAGACAGGGACACATCCCACAAGAACAGGTCACCCAAGGTCTCATCCAACTTGGCCTTGAACACCTCCAGGGAGGGAGCAGCCACAATCTCCCTGGGCAACCTGTTCCCATGTCTCATGACCCTCACTGTAAAGAACTTCCTAACATCCCATTTAAATCTCTCCTTTTCCAATTTAGATCCATAACCCCTTGTCCTGTCATTACAAAATCTTGTAAATAGTCCCTCCCCAGCCTTCCTGTAGGCCTCCTTCAGATACTGGAAGGCTACTGCAAGGTCTCCTCAAAGCCTTCTTTCCTCCAGGCTGAAAAGCCTCAACTCTTCCAGTCTGTCCTCATAGCAGAGCTGCTCCAGCCCTGTGATCATCTTTGTGGCCCTCCTCTGGACTCTCTCCAACAGTTCCATGTCCTTCTTGTGTTGAGGGCTCCAGAACTGCACACAGTATTCCAGGTCTGATGAGAGCAGAGTAAAGGAGGAGAGCGGAGAATCATCTCCCTTGCCCTGCTGGCTGCTTTTGATGAAGCCCAGGACCATGTTTGGTTTCTGGGCCACACACACACACTGTCGGCTCATGTTGAGCTTCTCATCAGCCCAGACCCCCAAGTCCTTTTCCTCAGGGCTGCTCTCCAGCCATTTGCCACCCAGCCTGGAGTTGTAGTTGGGATTGTGCTGACCCAGGTGCAGGACCTTACAGTTGTCCTTGTTGAATGTCATGAGGTTGGCCTGAGCCCACCTCTCCAGCCTGTCCAGGTCCCTCTGGATGGCATCCCTGCCCTCTAGCAAGTCGACTGTGATGCACAGTTTGGTGTTCAACATTTCTGGGTTTTGGTGTCAATACTTTCCTAATGAATTCTTCAAAGTAGGCTCACAGTCTGCTTTGCTGAGAGGAAAGTTACATTTTGAATGTCAGCAATAATGCCTCTATTTGCATAAACTAACCCAGGAACGTGCTTTCCCTATCCACTTCCAGATACATGAATTTAGGGCAGCATTGTGGCATTCAGCATCAGCCCTTGCACAAACACGATACTAGGAAGGAATCCAAGGCAGAACCATATATGATGGAGAGATGGAAAATAAAAGGTTTAATGATTTAAGACTTAAATTGTGACTTTATACTTCATAATTCTTGCAAAAGCAAAATCTAACATCAGAGGACTTCTGTGTTGTCCAACAGATATCCCAATAAACCCTGGAAGGCAGACAAAGGAAAAGAAGAGGCATATAAAAGAGTGAACTGAGAGTTTGAAGACCCAGCTCTCATTTCTGGCCCTTTAGTTGACAGTTTCTGTGAACAAGGTACTCCATTGCCCTCTTCTGTGTCTCTCTGTCCACTTTTGCAAGTTCTGTAGCCTAATTCACAAACTCTTTGGGATGAGCTTTTTGAGACAATGTGGTCTCCACCTGCAGGGAAGTGCAGCACTCAGAAAGCATCACTCCCTGACTGTGTGATAACTTTGGAAATTATTATAAATCAAGAATATGAGCAACAGGCTACATATTTTTTAATTTGTAAGGAGACACTAGTTTGCAAATATTTAAGCAGATGTACCAGGAACAGTTTTACGTTTTTTACTGCCTGACCATCTGTAAAGCCAGGTGTCCAAATTACATAACTGGAGAATAATAAAATAGAGACATATTTAGCTAATACATTTGGAAGGTGTTGAATACTCTTAGAGTACCTCTCAAGCACACTGTTTAATAGCGGTTGTGAAGTGTGATGTCTTGGGTGAGTCTAGAAACCTTTTATTTCTGTACCAAAGTAGGCATTCATTAGTAACCTGGAGAGAACATGTGATATGGAAGGGCAAAGGTAACTGGGTTTCCTTAATTTAGAAGAGATAAGCAAGGGTACTTGGAGTAGCTTATGTGGAAGATAAAACCAGACTCTTCTCAGAGACACAACAGTCACACACTGGATGTAACAAAGTCCTCAAAGACTTTCAGAACTGAACTGGCCATAGCCCTGAGCAATGTGCTCTAATTAGGTTATTCCACCTTTGTGCAGGGGACCTGGAGATCTCTCAAGGTTCCTTCAACCTAAATTGTCCTGTAAGTTTGTGCTTTTCTATGCTTTTGCCTCTTTCTGTTTCTGAGGGGCTGCCACTTTCTCACACACAGATGGTTCTGGCTGCCGGGAGAACTACCTTAAAATGCTTATTATGCCTCACAGCTCCTGATGAGATATGGCAGTGTTATTTCATTAGGGAAATAAGGAACTCATGTCAACCTCTTTACAAAAGGGGAATTAATTTTGGCCACCTTTAGCCTTCAGTTAGAAGTCTGATTGAATTGCAGCTTCATCTGTGACTCCATGATATCCTATCCTACACAAAAATCATCCCTTCACATTGAGGGCTGGGAGAGGAACCTGAGCTATCTTTACATGCCTTTGATGCTGGAGAAAAATTTCTGAGGGGGAAATAATGATCCTCTTAATGGACCTGTCTCATTAACTGTTATCAATTATTAGGAGACTTTTGGGTCTACTGCTTCTGTCCTACGGCCTTGAGGAGTGAATTCCACCTCATAATACTAATCCATCTATATGGAAGGATCTTCCAAATTTTTATCAAATTCTGTGCATTTTCTCACTCTTTTAAAAATGTCTTGGGGTATTAAATCGTTAGTTAATATTGGTTCTTGTTAGCAGTGAACATCCTGATGTTGATGCTCCAAAGCATCTTTGTGCTGAAACTGGAGTCTCCAGTTTACAAGAGAGGTGTTAGTGGAGGAGGTTTTGGTGGTTTAATTTTCTACCCAGCAGAAGCATCAGAAGATGCTTCCAGGTACATCTTTTGACTACTGTCCTTTTAATTTGCAAGACCTAAATTACTGCAGTTCTGCATCTACCATAGTGTAGTTAGGTCTAGCTTCACTATGCCTATCCCTCCCCACTCAGATATTCAGCTGTTTCCCCTGTGCTGCTGTCAGGGAAATGGTAGTTGTGTGAGAATGAGAACAGTTAGCCATCCTGCTTGTGTGCCTTGGTAAAACTTCTCAGCACATGTCATGGGAAACTATGAAATGTGACACAGGCATGATACAGTCAAGTATCTACAGAGCAAAATTGCTTTTCTTTTTAGACAATTTTGCAATGGACAAGTCAGCCACCTGGACAGAATACAAGCTGCAGTGTGGTCCTACACCTCTGTTCAGAAGTTGTTTGTGTGCTCTCACAGAGCTCAAGTGTCAAGGGAATGACCAAAAGCAACACCATGTTTCCTAATGCGGTGCTGGTGTGTGTATTCAGCTGGTGTCACTCTGAATAATTGTCCTTTTCTTGTGCAAACTTGGAAAAATTATCTTCTGCCATCCAGAAAAGCAGATAATGTTGGAGAAAATCCATTACCTGGAGGTATTTTCCCTTTCTGCTGTACCCTTACTGCTCTTTTCTCATCCTCTTGGTGGGCTGAAAGAAACAATTCAGTCAGCTGTAGAGGAAGGGAGAACAGCCAACTGACCAGAAATACATCAAGCTTTCTGATCAAGCTATCATGGAAACCCATCTGGGAAGCTTTGCTAGAAGGCAGTTAGGCTTTTGCTGGAGCAACTTAATGGGAGATTCCTAAGTGCTTTTGCATTGTGTGGTTCAGAGAGATAAGTCTATGCCATGGGCATTCAGGCAATGCCTCGGTGTATGGGAAAAGGGTTATTTTGGCCTCCATTGGCATTTAAGACTTTACAAGTTCCCTGGTTGTTCAAAGACCTTGGAGGGGTGAGATGATTTGCCTTACTTTCAGGCAAAATCCAGCTTTCAATTAACAGTTACTCTATGGAATTGAAGGAGACACATAGGATAAATGCCTGGGGTAGGAATTTGGCCAAGTGACTTAATGACCTCATTTAAACTGGCCTATAATTTTCCCTGAACAGTGGAACTGTTTGGCAGTGAGTCCTTTCAGTGGCAGAGAAGCCTCACTGCCAGCAGAAAGCCCTTCAGCTGGAGTTGAAATCTGTACATCACAACTAATTGTGTGCCCTATGTGGTGATGTTCGGACAATACCCTCAGAAACAGCCTCCCTCATCCTCTCCCAGCTGAAGGACACTGTACTGTCACACACACAAGCAAAAGGACAAGTGCAGTTAGTCTATATGCAGTCACTCAAACCAGTATTTCAAGGATGACTACAAAGAATCGCAGAATTATTGAGGCTGGAATAGACCTCTGAGATCATCAAGTCCAGTCTGTGACCTAACACCACCTCACCAACAAGACTATGTCATGAAGTGTCACATCCAATCTTTCCTTAAACACCTCCAGGGATGGTGACTCCACTACCTCCCTGGGTAGTCCATTCCAGTGTCTAATTACCCTTTCCATGAGGAAGTGCTTCCTACCATCTAAGATAAACCTCCCCTGGTGAAGCTTCAGGCCATGCCCTCTTGTCATGTTACAAGTTGCCTGGTAGAAGAGTTTGACCCCCACCTTTCTACAACTTCCCTGCAGGTCGTTGTAGAGTGTTCCTCTGGACCCACTCCAGCACTTCAATGTTGTTCTTGTGGTGCCCAGAACCACACACAGTGCTTGAGGTGAGCCTCATCAGTGCCATGTACAGGGGCAGAATTACATCCCTAGTCTTGCTGGCTGATACAAGCCAAGATATCACTGTCAAGGAATCACATGGGAAAGAGGAGGTTCAATGGGTGGAAGTTACTGCTGGGGAGACTTCCAATTAGTCACAAGAGGAAAGTTTCTCCCAATAAGGATAATCTCCCCAGGGAAGTGATGGAGTCCTCATCATTGGACACTGAAGATTCAGCTGGGCAAGATGCTGACCATCTTTTCCCTATAAAGGTTGAGCCAGATGATCCTTGTTGTTCCTTCCAACCTAGTGTTCTATGATTCTCCCAAGATACATAATTTAAATGAACTTAATGCAATTAATATTTAAAAAAAAATTCAAATAAAATTCCAAATTAGATTTTGAAGGAACCAGCTCCATAAACAGCCTCCTGGAGACACCTGCAGCTCTGGTGTAAAACTTAGCTCCCAGTCTGCTGATCCTTCCAAAATTACGGAGTGGAAGACAGTCTGAATTGACATCTGCATGCTGATCTATAGATGCTTTTAGCAAAAGGAAGTCAGCTCCATTCTGCAGATGTAGGGCATGACTCATTCACTAATTAGAAAGGACACTGAGAGTGTGTGAAATTTTATTGTGCTGCATGCTTCCATTTGTGGGTCAGGCGTGATCAGCAGACCATGAGACTTAACAGTGTGGGAACATGCTACAATTAATAATGAAATACATCTGCACTCATTTGTAATTTGTAATCTGTTATTATCTAGCAGGGGCAGAGGTTTTGCAAATACATGATAAGAATTTCATACAAAAAGATATTTTTAGCAGTATAAATTTTAAACTGCTTGCAGTATTTTGCTTATGAATGTTTTTCAGCACTGAACTCTTCTTTGGGGGATGCATCATCCTGGAGAGGTGAATCCTGTTCTTAATCCTAAGAATTTTGCTTCTGTCTCTCCATCTTCTCTAGTGCATAATTCCTATGAAATGAGCATAAAACATCCTATGGGAATGGTCATGTTTCCAGGGCTGTGCTGGACGTACACCATCTGAAAGTCATGGAAAATCAGAGGCAGCAGGCTCTGTTTGTGCTCAGGTCAGTGTTTGGATACAATTATGTTTTCTAATTCCATGATTAAAAGTTAATATCTGAATGGCAAACCCCCTTCCTCTTCCTGTGTCTCCTGTATTTGTTTAACTGAATCCTATTAATACTAGTAGGGCTTGCACTAAGTAAGGGGAATTAAGACTTGCACTAATTGAAGAGGGTAAGAAAATCTGTTTCTTACTAATATTCTTCATAGAATAGAATAGAATAGACTAGATTAGACTAGACTAGACTAGAATAAGCCAGATTGGAAGAGACCTTCAAGATTATCCAATCCAACCTATCACCCAGCCCTTTCCAATGGCACTAACTCTTCCCTTTAGAAGTACAGATAAGCTTAAGACTGACTTCAGAGTTTAATAAATTACTCTGCTCCTTTTCACATTTGCACTCTTACCATCTTTTTAAAAGTATGTTCTCAGTGTACAGTGTGACAGATTTGCATTTTTTCCACATTTTCTTCATTTAGTGTACAAATTCAGTGTATTTATGCCTCAACTGAAAATAAATTCAACAATTGCCCTGCACCGAAAACAGCTATCTTTCCATATAACCTTTGTGGAACTTCTCAGTAGGATGTTTGAATAGCCCACAAGTATTACTTCTATTCTTAAACAGTTCTTTGAGTTTGAGAAATATCATACAATCATAGAATTGTTTTGGTTGGAAAAGACCTCTAAGATCATTGAGTGCAATCATCAGCCTAACACCACCGTGGCCATTAAACCATGTCCTGAAGTGCCACGTCCATACATTTCTTGAACACCACTAGTCACTCCACCACTTTCCTGGACAACTTATTCCAATGACTGACCACTCTTTCTGTGAAGACATTTTCCCTAGTATCCAATTTAAAGCTCCCCTGCACAATTTCAGACCATTTCATCTTGTTCTATCACCCGATACTAGAGAGAAGAGACCAACCTCCACTTCATGACAACCTTCTTTCAGGTAGTTATGGAGATCAGTGAGGTCTCCTGTGAGCCCCCTTTTCTCCAGACTAAACAACCCCAGTTCCTTCAGCTACTCCTTGTAAGAGCTGTTCTCTAAACTCTTCACCAGCTTTGTTGCTCTTCTCTGCACATGTTCAAGCAACTCAATGTCCTTCTTATAGTGAGGGGCCCAAAAATGAACACAGTATTCAAGGTGTGGGTTCACCAGTGCCTATTGCAGAGACACAATCTCTTCCCTACTTCTGCTGGCCACGCTTATTTCTGATACAGGCCAGGATGCTGTTGGCTGCCTTGGGCACCTGAACACATCTGGCTTACATTCAGCTGGCCGTAGATCAGTACCTCCAGGTCCCTTTCTGCCAGGCAACTTTTCAGCCACTCTGCTTCATGCCTGTAGCATTGCATGGAGTTGCTGTGGCCCAAGTATAGGATTTGACACTTGGCTTTGTTAAATCTCGTACAATTGACTTTGGCCCATTAATCCAGCCTGTACAGATCCCTTTACAAGAGCCTTCCTACCCTCCAGTGGATCAACACTCCCACCCAATTAATCATCTGAAAAGTTACTGAGGGTGCACTCAATTCCCTCTTCCAGATCATTGATAAAGGCATTGAAGAGATCAGGTCCCAGTACTGAGCCCTGGAGAATACCACTAGTGACCAATCTCCAACCAAATTTAACTCTATTCACCACCACTCGTTCCTACTGTACTAGCAGGGAATTGGGACACAGAAAGAACAAAAGGACTTGCTGGAAGTTGCATGACAAATGCATTGGACAGATGAGAACTAAACATCCTTTGTCTTCCTCACAAATCCGGCTTGTACAACAGAGCTCAAGCCATTCATCACACAGCTTGATCCTGTTCATCTAAGTAAAAAACTGCATGGGCTAAGAATCCTAAAGCAGAGGTGAGGCAGAGGTCAAAGAGCCAAACAGGATTTTCTTCTGCGTGCCTCTAGAGATCTTGGTTTCCCTTCATCCACTGTATATGGCCATTTGGTTTAGAACAACCTCAGTAGCACCTAAGATGCAATGCAGATGTCTGCATTAGATAAAATTAATTCCACTCTTTACTGTCAAGGCATAGAGTGAAAGCTCCTTTTCTGAGTTATTATTTTTACCATGTATCCCATATCTGACTTTGAAGAAAGTGGCTCGGAATCATCTTGCTTGCTTAATGACATTTAGTTAATGCCCTTGAGGTTCTGCTGCCTCTTGAGACAGCTCCAGAAGGAAATTAATCTTTCCTTAGATCTGGATTTCCCTGTGGACGTGCCCCTCTGTCCAGTGATTACAGAGTGAAGTTGCTTATTTAAGATCACTGCAAAGGGCTCAGCTAAGAAGAGGAGCTCTGAAAACTATCAGGACAGAAATAATGTATACAATATGTATTGTATATGGAGCGAGTCAGAGGAGACCTTATAGTAGCCTTCCAGTATCTGAAAGGGGCCTACATGAAGGCTGAGGAGGGACTGTTCACATAGTCTTGTAATGACAGGATGAGGAGTAATGGGTTTAAACTGGAAGAGGAGAGATTTAAATGGGANAATTCACCAGACTAGACTCAGTCGGCTGGAAGTTAAGGAAGCTATATTTACAGCTTGGCACAATTTACAAGCATATATATATATATAAAATACACACAAATATTTACAGTTATACGCAAGTTAAAAGTAATATAAAACCACAAAATCCCTCCCAAAAGTTAGACTGCCAGGAGGCTCCTGACCCAAATCTCCTCTCCCCATCTCCTTCTTTCCCTCACTTCAGAGATAACCTGATCAATCTTCAAATATCTCATGTGATAAATCTGGAAAGATATGAGGTGAAATGTCAAAAAGGCGACAGGGAGGTTAGAGGAAAGAAGGTTAGACAGGATTAAAGAATTAAGGCAGATGCAACCACATAGACCACTAGGGAGAGAACAAGAGGAAGGGAGAACTATCTGAGAAGTGTGTGTCTTATCTATATTTTGACTAGTTGCTTCTCTCAGCAGAAGACTGAGTGCTATAGGTCCCTGTTTTCTCCTCACAACCAACCATTTAATTTCTCTCAGTAAAATATTCCAATTAGCCTCAAACCAGCACACATGGCTTCAAACATCTTGCTATCTTCCTGCATTGCAGTCCCACTCTGGCCACAGTGGTTTTGCCCCACAAAAAAATCACCCACCAGAGAAAGATCACGTATGATCTATGTGATCAGGTTTTGCTAGGATAGGATCAAGGGCTGCAGGCCATCAGCAATTCAGAGTCAGCCAGGACAGCTGACTGGATTTGGCTCAGAGGTGTATCCCACGCCACACAGCATAAAGGCTGAAGTTTGCTGAGGTAGAGGGGAGCTTCTTCCTAGAGCCTCCTGCTTGGGTTTCTTGCTGTGGCTCCTTCTCACCCCTTTCCTGCTCTCGAGAGCTGCCTTTCTGTGTATTGTGATGGCTACACTTTTGTCGGGCTGAGTACAGCTCTGCATATCCTGGGCCGTCATTGGCATTAAGTTGCTTATTTCGTTAAACCTGCTCTCCTTTCAGTCTATGGATCTTTCCCCTTTTCCTGATTCAGCTTTTCTGCTAGGGAGGGCTCATCAGGTGATAGGGCAGCTGCTACAGTTTAGTCCCAAATATTACATGTTACATGAAGACTTGCAAAAAAGGGTTGTTCACTGTCATAACGCATTTTGTGTGTGACTCACCTTTCATTACCCAGTGTGTGGCGTTACTTGATGCACAGACCAGCCTGCTGCAGAAACTGAGTTTGGTCTTTCCTTTATGCAAAGCCAAGGAAATTGTGCCCCTTCTTTCCCATCACATCCCAGGCTGTGTTGGAGACTTGGTGATAGTGGTTCAACACTTCAGTGCTTCTGTTTTAACAGTCTAAAAACTGAGACAAAGTGATGGAAAACAAACGGCTGCGATTTCAAAGTGTGTCCACAAGCACTTAATTGATCTTAGAAAAGTTGTGCTAAGAAAATAGGTCAGCTGCTTCTCTCATTTATAGCATTGTAGACTCTTGACTCCAGAATTGACTTTTATTTCTTTTTCTAGCAGCAAAGTCTCAGGATTGCTGTCTGTCTGAAGTGCTGCTCCCACTATCAATGTGAAGTCTGTCTTTGCAGTGGTTTACACTCCTTGAAATGATTTGAGAAAGGCTGTATGAAGTCAATAAAGAACTGGCTATTTTTTTTCTTCTCTCCACATTTCCTGTCTTAGTACCAAAAGAAAAAAAAATTACTTTACAGACAATAGGAACATATATGGCCATTGAAAAGACAAAGTCTTGCCTTAGAGCAGGTATTATTGTTTCTTTCAGGGTAATGAGACCTCTCTGTGAGCACTAATAAAAACTGCAATATACGAACCTAACTCCTTTTGTACCTGTAAAAAAAAAAAAACCACAACATGTATATCTCAAAAGGTTATGTGCACATAAAGAAAATAAAATCTAGTATAAAAGCCACATGAAAGTCAGGGTAACCTCATGAGAAATGTAACATAAAGTAGCAAATAGAGGGCAACATTTCATGATAGAATATATAGATCATATGGAGCATATAATGAAACACATAGATTTTTAAGGTGAAATTGCATTCTTTACTGAAACATGTGTTATGTGTATGGGGTATTAAAGAAAATGGAAGTGATTTCTTAGCAATCAACCAAAATACTTCACAGCATGTAGGGCTGAAAAGCGTGACATCAGCGAACTGAAACTATCAGATCAGGGAACTAGGGGAAAAGACCAACTTCAGCTCATATGGTGGATGCATGATAACTACAGCTAGCCCAAGACTGTTCCACAGAGCAGAAGCCTCCCATATTTTTGCTGCAAGCTGGGAAACTTGACATAAAATTATTTGTGGACTGTTCAGAGTCACAGGCTGGACTTGATGATTTTGTCTGATGCCCCAGATTCAGTGCTCCACAGCTGATGCCCACTGCTGGGTTAACATACATTAGCATTCTTTAATGCAATTCAGGCCAGGATGTTGGGGTTTGATAGAGAACTTCCAGCAGAAGTTGTGAGGTCAGGGCACATATTCTAGGCTAATTTGGTTTGTCACACAAAGCTGAAAAACTATGTCAGTTAGTCCATGCTAAGCAGTGTGCTGCTGTTTAAACAGTGACTAACACCCTCAGCATTTTTGCTTACTAATGTTTGTAGTACCTCCACCTTTTCTGTCTTTTATGGACTAGAAATGCAATGTACTTCCAGATTTTGCCTGAAGGATAAGTCACATACAAATTAAGGAGTAATCAAAAGATAGGTTTGAGGCCTAGGCTAGGTTTAGTTGTACCTAAACCAATATGACCTCCAATTATTTAATTATCATTATGACTTGGTTTAAATGTGAGTCAGCAATGAGCAGCACAGCATAATTCCTTATATACGTCTTGACTAAGTGCTGCTGTGTGTTTACATCTGGGTGTGAACTATCATGCATAAAAAAGAGTTTGCAGTGAGAGTGAGTCCTTATGAGCATTTTGTGAAGCTTGTAGGGTTTAATCTGCCCAAAGGAGCACAGACATTTCCTAAGTGAGTACAACAATAAGCTTGGGTTGAGGATCGATGACCCTGCCTGCTGAGAAGGTTAAGGACCAGGAAGGAGAAGTCTGAACTGAAACCCTAGAAGACTCCAAGAAAATTACCAAATATGAAGATCTACTGCCCATAAACAATTTCTCACCTGTAATTGCACCCTGATGCTGAATGCAAATGGAAAAAAAAGCAGAGGTGTTTGATGGTAACCAGCATGGCTTCACCAAGGGCAAATCATGCCTAACAAATTTGGTGGCTTTTTGTGATGAAGTCACAGCAGCAGTGGACAAGGGAAGGGCAACTGATGTCATCTACCTGGACCTCAGTAAGGCCTTTGACTCTGTCCCACATGACATCCTGGTCACCAAACTGGAAAAACATGGACTTGATGGGTGGAGAACTCGCTGGATAAGGAATTGGCTGGATGGTCGCACGCAGAGAGTGGTGATCAAGGGCACAATGTCCACCTGGAGACAGTGACAAGTGGCGTCCCTCAGGGGTCAGTGCTGGCACCAGTGCTGTTTAACATCTTTGTCAGTGACATGGACAGAGGAATCGAGTGCACCCTCAGCAAGTTTGCAGATGACACCAAGCTGTGTGGCACAGTTGACTTGCTGGAGGTCAGGGATGGCATCCAGAGGGACCCGGACAGGCTGGAGAGGTGGGCCCAGGCTAACCTCATGAAATTTAACAAGGACAACTGTAAGGTCCTGCACCTGGGTCAGTGCAATCCCAAGCACAAATCCAGGCTGGGTAGCGAAGGGCTGGAGAGCAGCTCTGAGGAAAAGGACCTGGGGGTCTGGGTGGATGAAAAGCTCCACATGAGCTGACAGTGAGCATATGTGGCCCAGACAGCAACTGTGTCCTGGGCTGCATTAAGAGCAGTGTGGCCAGCAGGGCAAGGGAGGTGATTCTCCCCCTTTACTCTGCTCTTGTCAGACCCCACCTGGAGTACTGTGTGCAGTTCTGGAGCCCCCAGCACGGGAAGGACATGGAACTGTTGGAGAGAGTCCAGAGGAGGCCACAAAGATGATCAGAGGGCTGGAGCACCTCTGCTATGAGGACAGGCTGAGAGAGTTGTCACTTTTCAGCCTGGAGAAGAGAAGGCTTCGAGGAGACCTTATAGCAACCATCCAGTATCTGAGGGGGGCATACAGGAGGGCTGGGGAGGGGCTGTTCACAAGGTCTTGTAATGACAAGACAAGGGGGAATGGGTTTAACTCGTGGAGGGGAGATTCAAATGGGATGCTAAGAGGAAGTTCTTTCCAGTGAGGGTGGCGAGGCACTGGAACAGGTTGCCCAGGGAGGTTGTGGCTGGGGGTGTTGAAGGCGAGGCTGGATGAGGCCTTGAGTGACCTGTTGTTGTGATTTTACTGCCAACAGAATAAAAACTCTCAAATGAATTAGAGAAAAATAACAGAATTATATTTTGGACAGAGAGATGCATGAAAAAGTTACAGAGCAGATGTAGAAGTTATAGCAACCCCCTTATTTTCTTCCCATCCCAAAAACTAAATCTATAAATTCCAGTGCTCCAAGTCCTTCCCCCCCCCATGCCTCTGCCCTTCCTAGGCCCCAAAGCAGGCCTACCTGCTTACATATTTACCAGATAACAGCTCCTGCCCAGACACGGCTGGAGGGGGAGGAAAAGGAGAAGGAACTGCCCTTGCTGTGAGCTCATGAACAGATAGCAGAATTATGGGATTGAATAGCATTCTCCTCATAGTCCCTAGAGGAGTTTTAACCCTATAATTCCCAACCTGGGACACCTGTTTTAGTGGGAGGTGTCCCTGCCTATGGCAGGAGGTTGGAACAGGATGATCTTTGAGATCCCTTCCAACCTAAACCATTCTATGATTCTATGAATGCGTGGAGGCTGGGGTACCACACTCTATCTGGGTTAGATCTTCATCTTTCCAAATGACTTACAGAGAAGGAATTAATTAATGTAATCTTTCAGTGGCTACATAGCTTGGTTTTCTTTCTTTATTTTGAGGCTCAGATTTGTGATTGTGCATCTATTTGAAATCTGTGGTGATTTTAAAAGGCTAGGCTAACATCAAGATACTTGATAATTTTGAGTGTTTTAATACTGGTTTCCCAATGACCTCTAGGGTCATTGAATTATACAGATTGAAGTGATTTCAGGAATTCTGTAGTGCAATCCCTTGTACAAAGCAGGTCCAACATCTGAACTCAGTTATATTACTTGCAGTTTTTTATTCAACCAAATTCTGTTCAGGGATGGAGATTACGTAGCCTCTTTGGGCATCTCTTCCAGTGCTTATCCATTCTTATAATGAAGAATTGTGTTCTCTTGACCACTTGTACCTTTCTTTGTTCCAGCTTTTGTTCAGTAACTTTTGTCCACCTTTCATTGTGCAACCCTGAGAATAGACTTTCTCATCTATATCCTCACCATTAGGAAGATGAACACCTGAGCCCCAGTCTCTCAACACTTTCCTCAATGCATCTATGCCTTTTCTGCAGGCAGCTTGAGAGACAGCAGCACAGTGGTACTAGACAAAGGAGTGTCTTCAGTGGTCCAGTGTTAGCCACACAGCCCTAAAGCATCCTGCAGCAAATGTGCAGGTTTTAGCAACGGGAGTCTGAAAACATTTCCTAATGCTAGAAACCGTTGGCATCTCTTCCAATGGAGGACTCTCAGACAATAATGAAAATAGTCACAGGCACAACAGTAGCTAAATATGATGGCACTGAAAGATTTCCAACTAGTTATGGTCTGCAAGAAGCAGGGAGCAACATGTTAAGGGAGATGTATCCAAGACCCTTGTCCACTGTCTCTGGAGCCTTTGTGTATAGCAGCTACTCCGTGTGTTTTTAAAACAGAGTTTTTTCCTCTCTTTGTGCCCCATGGTATTGCATGTCTACTCCTAATGAGATGTTGGACATAACATTGTATATGTTTTTCACAGGCATCTGGAGTAGTAATGAAGTGAATAATAGAAATACCATGTGGACTTAGTCATCAAAAGATTTTAATTCTCCTCCCACACATGTCTACAAAATGCTTTGATAGCCAAAGTCCTCTGTTTAGTTAAATTGTGGAATCAAATTGGGATCTACAGTTAAAATCCTTCCTAATGTTCAAGTTAGTTATCCACTGGTAGAGGGACACAGGCAGGGAGAGGTGAAGCAGGACCTCTTTCTGCAGGGCAGCAATGAGAAGTAGAATTAGGTCTCTGTCCTTAACTTTGGCACTAAACCTCCATTAGTGAAATGATGACAACCTATTAGGGCCATTCAGACGTGTCCCTTTGGAGCCATAGAGAGCTGTTTAGAAAAGATTAAAGCCTGCTACAAAGGCTATAAATGAGAATTATCGATACATGATGACTCCAGTCCAACTCCCCTGTCTGCAGCACTTTGTGAAGCCATGGACTGCACTGTGAAGCAGGTTCCCTGCTTCAGAAAAGGCAAATCTAACAGCTTATATTTTCCATATCCAACAAGTGTGCGATTACTCGAGGGCAGGACAGAGTATGGGACAAGCTCACTTCTGTGGAAAACCACCGCAGACTTGAGACTCCTCAGGACTGTGAAATTAGATAAAAGTCATCATGGTTTTCCTGCCTTGTGGCAGCAGGTAGACTGCAAGAGCAGTGACCATATCTTCTATGACTGCTGATTTTCATAATGCCATCTCTACTGATGTAGCAAAAGAAATGCCAAGCATTGGTACAACCACTTGGTTTTATGGTTTTGGTTTGGCTGTTTATATGCTGGTTCTCTAAAGATTGTGTGATACCAGCAAGAAATGACAAACTAGTAGACTAAAATATTGGAAGATTTTTTACATTTTTTTTTTTTTCCATCTAAGTCACCTACCAAAGAAGTCTGGAAATCTATGCAGGGTTGGGACTTTTCTGATCAGTGGTTTTCAAAAGTGTCTTGCTTCATTTGGTGCAGCAAAGGTGATAGCAATTCTTGGACAGATGGAGTGAAGCAGAGTAGCAACACCACAGGCTCACCAAGGCACTTGATTATTTTTACTGCTTTCATCCAACCATGCAACTCCATTTCTCACCGTGACTCAAATATCATTTGGTCGATCTACTAGGGCTGGAAAATTCATAATGCACTGTGGTTCAGGGGAAATTTCATCTCTTGAAAAACAAACCACTTCCACCTGATTAAGTCTTGTGGTTTTTCTCCTGACCTAGGTATTGATGGATAACTGAAGGAATGTACTAAAGTGTAAAAACAGCAAGGAACATTATTATAATATCTGTAGCATTTTTAGTAGAAGCACTTGGAGCAAAGTGAGGGGAGTGCCTGCAAACTTTATGCCCCTAGCTGACTTTGATATCTATACATCTGCTTATGAATAAAACCAGTTATTTATGTGCCACTTAGTAGGACTGCCATGATTTGCAACTATGAGCAGTGCAAATATGAATCAATAAACTAGGGTTATTCTGTAACTACCTAGTCCCCACTGCAGCATAGTTTCAGATGGCCTTAACCTACTTCGAGATGCCTAGCTTGTGTGCTGGAAACAGTCAGTTGCAGTAGCACTTTCTTCCAAAGAACACTCAAGAGCCATACTTCAAAGCCCCACATATCGAGCCTACAGAAAAGAAAACACATGAGCTGATCTTTCAAACACATCAAAATCACATACCTCTTACAGTATGGTTGATACATGATAATAAAGAGACAGTTTCCTTCCATCCATCTAAATGTCTTGACTGCAGGGGCAGCCCCACTGATTTGTGAGCAGGTCAGAGGAGCTGGGCTGGGGCTTGGGGATGAAAAGCCCTCAACAAGCAAGCTGGTGCTGCTCACTTGTTTTTCCATACACTCCCTCTTAGCATTGCCAGGCATGAGGTGGTGCCTGCCTGTGCAATGGTCCTGGGTATGGCTTATCTGAGAACGCCATGGAGAAGACTATAACAGGAAGTAGTTTCCTCCTACTGACTGCCAAGGAGATGAAAACCTGAAAAGAAAGAGATTAGACCAGCACATTGTGCAGACCTGGGTCTTTGTGGATGTTTTGAAGCAGAGCTGTTATGATTATTAATAATATGCTATGAACTATTAATATTTTTAATTAATATTATTTTTATTATTAATATTTTAAAAGTCAGGAAAATTCCCTGAGATTCTTTGGATGTTTGGTCGACAAGAGGCAATTACACAAAAGTTATTTATAAACACAGAATTAAAGAGTTTAAACAGTAAGAACTTGAAAAATAGGGTCCTGGTAACAGGGAAAATTCTAACCCTGCCTATACTCACAGATGTAATAGATACAAAGTGTCCCGGAGAGGAGGAGAAGAGATTTGCCTTGCTGCTGGCTGCTGGTGCAAATTTGCAATGCACACTGCAAACACAGTGGCCTCTGTGAAAGAGGTGCGAATAGAACTCCAGTCCCGGTGAAAGACAGCAGGAAAAGGAGCAGCAGCTCTAAATAACCCCCTTAAATACACTACTTTGAAAGGTGAAACCAGCCAATAGGCACTAGCATCCATTGTTTTGGCCAATGAATTCAAAGTCTTGTGCCTAATTGTCCACCCTTGAACCTGAGGGACACCTGACTTGGTGATGTGCCATGCCCCACATAGAATCATAGAATCATAGAATGGTCCAGGTTGGAAGAGACCTCAAAGATCATCCAGTTTCAACCCCCTGCCACAGGCAGGGACACCTCCCACTAGATCAGGATGCTCAAGACCTCATTCAGCCTGGCCTTGAACACATCCAGGGAGGGAGCAGACACAACCTCCCTGGGCAACCTGTTCCAGTGCCTCACCACCCTCTGTATTGATTGTGGGCTATTGAAGAGGCTGAAATTATAAATTATGTAGCTTTTATAATTTCCAAAAGCCCCACCCGCAATCTGTGTGTAGATTAGTTTAAGTTTGGGTTCTAATTCGGTTGGGAAAAGTCTTCACAATGATGCCTTTTCTTGTAATTCAGGAAAAAATCAGAAAAATGGAAAGGTTTGGGCATGAAACTTGCCCTACTTACAGATGGGAGACTGTCTCAAAGTTCGTGCGAGGTTCGTGTCTCCAGGACCGTGTTCAGGTCCCAGTGCAGGTCCGTGCAGGTCCCAGTGAAGGTCTAAGCAAGTCCTTGCAAGTCCAAGCAAGTCCAAGCAAGTCCAAGCAAGTCCTGCTCCAATCTGTCCAGCTGCCATATATATACTGAGGTGATTTGTTGCTTCCCTGTTCAAGCCCACGGAAGGCGGGAGAAGGCACTTCACACCTATTGTACTAAGCCCCCGGTGACAGAGGTGGGGAGGGAGGCAGACCGTTTCCTGCCCCATTCACACCTCTGGTGGGGCAGTGGACTGGGTGTGCCCTGCCACAGTTCACACCTCATTGAAACCTCCGGTGGGGCAGTGCCCTGCTCTGCCACACCCTCACTGTGAAGAATTTCTTCCTAACATCCTGTTCAAATCTCCCCTCCGCCAATTTGAACCTGTTCCCGCTCGTCCTGTTATTACAAGACCTTGTGAACAGTCCCTCCCCAGCCCTCCTGTAGGCCCCCCTCAGATACTGGTAGGCTGCTATAAGGTCTCCCCGAAGCCTTCTCTTCTCCAGGCTGAAAAGCCCCAACTCTCTCAGCCTGTCCTCATAGCAGAGCTNTCTCTTAATGCAGCCCAGGACACAGTTGCTGTCTGAGCTGCATGTGCACACTGCAGGCTCATGTTGAACTTCTCATCCACCCAGACCTCCAGGTCCTTTTCCTCAGAGCTGCTCTCCAGCCACTCACCACCCAGCCTGGAGCTGTGCTTGGGATTGCAGCGACCCAGGTGCAGGACCTCACACTTGGCCTTGTTATATTTCATGAGGTTAGCCTGGGCCCACCTCTCCAGCCTGTCCAGGTCCCTCTGGATGCCATCCCTGACCTCCAGCAAGTCAACTGTGCCACACAGCTTGGTGTCATCTGCAAACTTGCTGAGGGTGCACTCGATTCCTCTGTCCATGTCACTGACAAAGATGTTAAACAGCACTGGTGCCAGCACTGACCCCTGAGGGACGCCACTTGTCACTGGTCTCCAGGTGGACATTGTGCCCTTGATCACCACTCTCTGTGTGCGACCATCCAGCCAATTCCTTATCCAGCAAGTGACCCCATATGACTTGGTCATGTGCCCCATTCACACCTTCAGGGCTTTCTTGGGCAAAACCTTCATTGTTTTGCTCACACCATCAACCTTGCTACAGGAGGAGGGGAGTAGGGGTTTTGGAAGGACTTGTGCCCTACCAGGACAAGAGCTTATGCGGGCAGATAGGGTAGGACCACCTCCCACTGTGCTTATTTCTAAATCCAATCAATATGCCAAAAAGATCTCATAAGTCACTTCCCAGCTGTCTCCTCAACATTTTGATTACAAAGTTTCTAAGATCACCACTGATTTTTATTATTTATCCGGATTTTGCATAGCCTCATCTCATCCAACTCAAACAAACAGAAACAGCTTGAGGCTGTCAGGTGATGATGTGCAGACATACCCATCATATTTGCAAAAAACCAAGTCATGTCCACATTAATTTCCTTTTTCAATGTGGTCAATACCTATGAGGTTTATGGACTTCACACAACAGCCTGCTTCCCAATAAAGCTTGTATCACTGTGTACAGACCAGTCATCACTTCTGTCCTTATCTTCATTATCAGACAGCCCCTCTATGAATCATCCTAGAAGCAGGGTTAGAAACTAAAGGACAGGGTTTTAAGGTAAGAAGAATTAGCCTTTTTTTTTTTTTTT
>VWZI01022255.1:89387-103160 GCA_013396835.1 Psilopogon haemacephalus | reverse complement strand
TTTTTTCCCAGTTGTAAATAAGCTTTTGTTTAGCCTTTCTTTTCTCTCAGGATAAAATGCTGTGCAAGGGACTCATTTTCCTTTGCCTGCACTTGAACCCCTGAAATTTTATCTTTGCTCTAGGTACAAGATTTCATATTCAACATCACCTTGACAATAGCCTCGCTGAAATTCATCTGTTGTGATTTGAATGCAAGTAATTCAACATCTGTCTTTGCTTAGGCTCCATAAAAAAGAAACATATCAAAGTTTGTAAAAATTGAGCTTTCCCGTTAGGAAGCCTATCTGAAAATGAAAGTTCTAGAATGATCATTAGCGCTTAGCACCATTCAGATATTTTACATTTTAAAAAATTAAAAACCAGGAATAAATCTGACTTTTCAGTCTCAGACCAATGTCTTGCTGCTGCCTCTTTGCAGCGATATGTTAATGATCTCCTCCAACCAAAGAAGTTCTATGCTGGCATTGAGTGTTCGTCTTTGTCCCTGAGGCTGATATCCCTTGCTTGCACTGATTGCAGGAGGATGGAATACACATTGTTCTGCCCTTGTCTTTGGGGTAGTTTCATGAAAGATATGTGTTTGCCCTAGCACTTACTTCCATGAATGGAAATCTTCTACAGCCTAGGTCGACCAGGCAGTGAAAGATAGGAAGATGAACTACATCATCAGATGTGTTTTAAAAGGAGAAAACTGGGATTTGCTCAGTTCTTGCAAGAAGTACAGACCTCCTAGGCTCAAGAAATGGTGCTAATCTGCATCCAAAGTGTAGATTTGTTTGCAGGCCTGGAGTGACCCTCCTTGTAGATTGTCTATGCATAAGGAGCTTTCTACATCAAATGCCATGTCCTTCTGAAATGCCTGATTCAATGCAAAAGGAACGGCAGTGCCTCACAACTGTATCTGCAACACAGCTTCTGCAGCCTCTAACTCCATGATCAGAAAGCAAAATAGCCCATATTTAATATTCTCTTAACAAATACAGTATTTGTATCTATTTCTTTTAGAAAATTCTAGAGAATCCAATAGCAAAGAGCCTGGGTCATTTCCAAACCAGGATAAATGAGAAATAGGCTTTCACTCACTCTCTAGAGTGCCATTTCCTTGAAGAAGAGAAGGCTTCAAGAAGATCTTGTAGTAGCCTTCCAGTATCTGAAGGGGGCCTACAGGAAGGCTGGGGAGGGACTATTTACAAAATCTTGTAATGACAGGATGAGGGGGAATGGGTTTAATCTGGCAGAGGGGAGATTTAAATGAGATGTTAGGAGGAAGCTCTTCATAGTGAGGGTGGTGACGCACTGGAACAGGTTGCCCAGGGAGGTTGTGGCTGCTCCCTCCCTGGATGTGTTCAAGGCCAGGCTGGATGAGGTCTTGAGCGACCTGATCTAGTGGGAGGTGTCCCTGCCTACAGTGAGGGGTTGGAACTGGATGATCTTTGAGGTCTCTTCCAACATAAACCATAGGATCATGTGACAAGGTCAAGAGGACCATGTTGAGGGACAGCCAAACATCAGAGAAACTTTATTTAGAGCTCAGTTTTGCTGTGCATTGGACCATCTGGCCTCTGTCCAGCAAAGCACTTTAGCACATATTTAACATCAAGCATGCAAGCTATGCAAGTAGCCTCCTTTGGTAGAGGTCCCTTTATGGTTTCTCTTCAGGTGTTTCCTGAATGTATTTCTAGGAGGGTGATAAATGGTTAGCAGTCTTTGCAAAGTGCACAAACAAAGCTGACTGCTGGATACACCTTCAAAACTGCTCAAGGTACGAAGACGCAAATCTTTCTTCTACTCAGAGTCTTTGCAATATTTTTTTTCCCTACTGTTTCTGAGGCCAACATCTCAGTTCACTAAAAGTACATTAAACCAAAACCCGCAGACTACCCTCTTTTCCATGAGAATTTTCCATTCCACTCCACCAAGTGCCTTCTGTTTGTACAGGAGAAACTAAATAGGAAACTTCATTTCCACAAGGATTATTTTGGAAAGACTTCTCTCTTCTCATTAGCAAAGGGCAGAAGAGAGATGAATCTTCTAGTGCAGGTTGCAGTGGAGTTTAATTGGCTTCAGCTGAGCTACGTCAATGTATACCCCAGTGCAGTTACTTCACCTTTCATTTAGTAGCCACATACATAAGCACATGCTTACGGAACTGATGTCGCTTGAGGGGCTCATGTGCCCATTTGTTCAACCCTTTTTTTATATCACAGGAGCAGAGATGTGTGATCACAGTTACACTGCTATAACGAGAAAAAAATTCCACCGACTCTAAGTGTTTTATTGACATGTTTTATTTTACAGATGAACAATTTTTCTTGTGACATTTCATAGATCCTCCCCATTCAGACATTTCTCCCAGTACAGATAAGAAGCCTTGAAAATTTATTTTAGGTATTTTCATTTGAAGGTTACATTTGGCAGAACAGCTAAATGATTACAGTTCATCAAAGTATGTGTGGTTCATATGAATAGGATTGTCCTTCAGCCTCATAATGTTTCCCAAATTTGCAAGACTGTTAAAATGTAAACTATGAGTAGGGTTTTATTTGATGAGCTCTGGAAAAAAAAAAAAAAAAAAAAAAGTGATTCTAGAAACTAAGATGCCTTACATGTGTGCATGCACCTTGAACAAGCCACCTCACTCCTGAATTGCAAGGATGCCTATATCAAAATCTCTTTGTTCAGTTTTAGTTAATTTAGGAAAAACAACCAAACAGAAAGCTATGGCTCGTGAATGGGTAATTCCTCCCATTGATCTCTGCAAATAATTACTGATTCAAATTACCATGGAGAAGTGTATTTTCCATTCCTCACCTCCTGCTTAGAAAAAAAGGAAACCTAATCATATTCAATTAGTATGTAGCGTTGCTGCATGTTGCAAAGACTTGACTCTATTTTAGAGGCAGGAATAATTACATTAGCAATATTGTTACCAGGGTGTCACTACTGCTTGGGAAATTTATTATATTGCAGTAAATAAAATTCAGGCTTCACAACAGCTTCCACAGACAAGTTTAATAAAAATTCCACCTCATTAGGAATATATATGTATAAAACATCTGTAACTCTCATGGCTTAGAGGGAAGTGTCATGTGCTATTAGTACAGCGGCAGCAGACAGAGATGTGAGTGAAAAGTGGGTAAGGAAAAAGCTGCGATTTTCCATGGTCTAAATATTCTGTTCCTTCTTTTGGGTCTGAGACCCCTTTTGTTCTTTCCCACTCATCTCCCTTCTTGTGTAGTGAAGACTAGTCCGGCAGCATTCCAGGAGGCTTTATCTGTATCACCTTTAATTGCAAGTCTTGCCCTTTTCATCAAGTCCTCAGCCCATGTAGCTAAGGCTACATGAGGTGAGGGATTTTCACGACAGAGATGTGACTGTGGATGAGGAATGCTTGAGCTTCTTTCTGCAAAATACATTTCTGCGGTGGTTTCTTTGTGATATAAAGCTGCAGAACTGTCAATATTTTTGCGGTTCATTCCCCATTAAAGCAATTGTTTTGTATCAAATAGCTTCATGCTTTTGAAGTAATTCAGCTGGGTTTTTTTTTTCTGCCCTTCAGTAAACAGGGAAACTTACAATAGAGAGATTTTCTGTCTTGCAAAAATGCAAGCATAAATCAATGCCAAGATGCAGTTGCTGCAGGATTATTGCTGAAATGGGACCCTGCAGGCCATCTAGGTAATGGCATTGTGTTAAGCAACAAAGAAGAAAAACGGTATTAAAAAAACCCAAAACCCCAAACTAAAACAGGCAATGACTTTGTGAAAACGATGGTTTCAAACTGAGGGTTTGCCCTTTTACAACAGGTCTGCAAGCAGATTCAGTCCCTGACCACAGATCTGCCCTGTGTGTTAACACTGTGAATAGATTAGTAAAGAAATTGAAATAATTCTATTGGTATGAATTATTTTGGTGACCAAAGTGATTCATTCGGATGCAGCTTCAAAGGAATTCTCAGTACAAGAATTTCTTGAGAAAAAGTGGAGGGGGGGAAAGAACTTCTCCTGTGATTTTTCTCATTTGATACCTTAAAATGAACATTAAAAAAGGAGTTTGGAGTTTTAATTTTCAGTATTTCTGCCATGCTCTGTGCATCTTTGTCAATTTTTTTTCAAATATCTCTCTTATAAGCCTGTATTCCTGCAACTGGGAAAGACGTCAGAGAAAGTTAGGTCAGAATAAGTTAATACTCCTAATAAATAAGCAAACTTAAACAAAACAAGGCCAAATTCCTTAATTCCCAAATGGCACAGATATTTAATTAATGTGGGTCTTGCTTGCGTGCTGATAACTGTTAATGAATATGAATGACTCTGAATAATCCAGGAAAGGATTTCTGAGAATTTTGTTTGCACCTAAGGCACTGTTTGAGGGAGCCTGGCACGGCAGCAGTGAGCTGAGACAGGACTGCAGAGAAAAGGCTGATTTTGATTTCACTCCTTTGACCACATAAGGCAGTGTCCTTCTCAAGGATCTCTTGCACTGTATTGTCTCACCAGTTCCTCAGTGCTATCGGTAGGTCTCTCTGGGTCCTGTCAAAGCTCATCCCGTGGGATGAAGCTGTGATAGCTCAGAGGAACTGGTCCCTAGGGATGCTGTGCAGGAGTGTGAACCAGCTTAGCAAATGTAAAGTAATGATACAGCTGTAAGTTGGGTCGGTGGGCGTCCTCCAGCAGTTTCCAGAAAGAGAGGACTCCATTTTCAGTGCACCTTGACTAGGATCACTCACTGCTTTCTCTTAAGCATCTTCTCCCCTAGTAGCAGGGCTTGAGGAATGATAGAGGATGAAAACAAGCCTCAGGTAGGGCTTGCTTTGTTTGACACTGAAGTATGGCTTTTTAAAGTTTTTTACTTTTGACATCCATCTTTCTCACATTCTATCTTTTTTTTAATTTTATAGTCTAAGAAGGAAGACTTCCAAACCCTGACAGTGGTACCTGATTAGACACTCAATTTTATTTTAATTTCATCCTGCAATAGCTTGGAAATAAATGCCTTTATTTCAACTAGAAATTGGTATCTTTACACACCTGCCTTAAAGTGGAGAGTCTGACCTCAAAAACACTCATATGCATATCTCTCCTGCTTTTAGTGGGCATTTGGTCAAAAGAGATGTCGCAATATATTGTTGCAATCTCAGTGTAATGAGTGCTTTGATTAGGATTGCTTTCATTAAGATAATTCTTTTTCTATTCCCTGTGGATTGGAAGGGTCTCAAATCAATAAGAATTTTATTCTACAAATCTCCATCACTTACTAAAGAACACATTTTCATTAGAAAAATTTCAATATCCTCAACCAGGGGATAGATTTTCAATAGAAATTTTTAAATCACTTTACAACCTCTTAGTGACTGTGACTATTTCTCAAAGGACATGGAAGATATGAAGCTATTATGGAAGGACATGCAAGATTTGGAGCGAGCAGCAATTACTAGAATAACTTATTGGTGTTTATTTGCTCCTCCTAGAACATATGGGTACAACACAGAGCCAACATTTAACTTGCTTGGATACACTCTCACATACCTGTCTGCAGGGTTTTGCTTTCTATCTGCAGTACCTAAGCAATTCAGTACATCTCTATTCTGCCATGGAAGGTATAAAAATACCTATTTCAATTGTCACAGCTGCCATCCTAACTATGAATGCTGGTCCTTGCATGGTCCCAAATCCCAGCCCATGGCTCTCAGCCTTTGGCAAACTTGAATCTTTGTCACATCTCCTTTTAGTTCCTGGTTTTTGTTCACACAAATGATTCTGATTATTTCACATATTCTTAGAATCATACAATCACAGAATGTTAAGACTTATAAGGGACCTCCAAAGATCATCTAGGTCAATCCCCTCTGCAGTAAGCAGAGGCATCCTCAACTAGATCAAGTTGTCTGGAGCCTTTCAGCCAGCATCTCTTTTTTGAAATGTCTTCTCACTTCAAAGCATAACTTACACACTGGGAATTCCTGTTGCCTAACTTCAGATGTCTGCAGAATAGGTGACTAAACCTGAGCCAGGTGGCTAGGCTGTCACTACTCCTTTCTATTGCAGACCTTCCTTCCTACCGCTGTTTGGTAACCTGGTAAAAACTGGACTGGAACCCAGCTTTTCAAACACATTTACTGGCTGGGTAATTAATTTCATTCAGAATGACTGGATAAATTGCTCCCTGCAAAATCCTGGAACTTTCCATTGACTAGAAATGAGACCAATTCACAGGGAGATGTCTACATTTTTGACTTAAGAAGCACAAATCCCGACCTCCCAAAATATCTATTGGTTGAATGAAAATATGCTCCAGACCTAGGGCTGAATAGAGCTATGGATCTGTGTAAGAAATAGAAGGTGCATGAGCAACACTGCTGCAACAGAAAGAGAAACCTCTGTGGAAGAAGGTGGCATAATCCAAAGTATGTAAAGAAATTTCCTTCCCTTTGAAAGTAATGCTTCCTACTTCTAAGTAAAAACTGACTTTATTAATGTTATTTCTTCTCATATCAGCTTAAGTAAGTGTGCATTATCAGCTCAACTACTCTGGTTTTCCTTAGTTGACAGACAGTAGCAAAAGGAAAGGAGAGCCTTGAGACAGAACATGGGCCACAAGATAGATGGGAGCCTCATCCAGAAGTTGCCCACTGTAAGGAGCCCTCTGCAGGTTTTTTAACTCAAACACTGGTACAATAGAAATGCACAGCTATGCTTGACCACTCTGATAGAAGGCATTTGCCCACAGCAAAGCATCTGCATCCTAAGGACCTTCTTGGTGGTTGTGTTCAGTGTAAGTCCAGATAATGAGATGCACATTGCTTCATTGGCAATTCTCCACCAGGCAGCAGTTTAAATGTTTGCCCCCAATTTGTGGGCTGCGTTTGGTCCATAATGTACTTATTTTCAAGCGTCAATTTTAATTTAATGCATGAGAGAACTTATTACCCCTGGAAGAGTTAAACAGTTAAACTAGGATCTGTTAATTCCTTCTGAACAGTTGACAAGTGGAATAATATTGCACTGTGATTAGTTTATGTGAAGTCTTGTGGACTAGTTGAAGCCCTGGGAGTCATGTAATGACTTCTGCTCTGCAGGCATCAAGTAAAATAAGCATCTGGGTGTTTTTATTGTAACATTTTATGGCAGATAACTTGGACTTAGAAAGGTTCAGATTCCTCAGCATCCCAAAGTTTGAGGTTGCTTATTATTGAGTTTTGGAATGTTTGGAAGATTAATCACAGCATTTAAGTATTGCTGAAGAGGGCAGGTGTAGATCTAGATGTAAGCTGCAGATAATCACAGAATCACAGAATGTTAGGGGTTGGAAGGGACCTTGAACAATCATACAGTCCAGCCCTCCTGCCAGAGCAGGACTAGCTAAAGCAGGTCACACAGGAACATATCCAGGCAGGTTTTGAATGTCTCCAGAGAAGGAGACTCCACAACCTCTCTGAGCAGCCAATTCTAGTACACTGTCACCCTCACAGTGAATATGTTTTTCCTTATGTTCACCTGGAACCTCCCGTGCTTAGGTTTGCACCCATTGCCCTTTGCCCTATTATTGGATGTCACTGATAATAGCCTGGCTCTGTTCTCCCAACACTTGCCCTTCACATCTTTATAAAGATGAATGAGGTCAAACCTCAGTCTCTCTTCTCCAAGCTAAAGAGCCCCAGCTCCCTCAGCCTTTCCTCAGAATGGAGATGTTCCACTCCCTTAATCATCTTTGTAGCTCTGCACTGGACTCTTTCAAGCTGTTCCCTGAGGCCCTTTTTGAACTGAGGGCCCAAGAACTGGACAAGATACTCCAGGTGCAGCCTCACCAGGGCAGAGAGAGGGGGAGGAGAACCTCTTTCATGAGCTGAATGACACCCTGTGAAGGAATTTTTTAAGGACCTCCCCTGCTTTGTTTGCCTTTCATGAGGGAATTTGTGTGTGCAGCTTCTTTTGCCAGGAGACAGTGGTGAGTTTTGCTGAGCTGGTGAGAGCAGGGACACACTGTTCTGCCTGGGAGAGACTCCCTGGTGGCTTTTATTTGGTTCTTCCTATTAGGAAATGAAAGGTCACACTGGCTGGAGTAGCTGGTATCTCATCATTGTATATGGGAAAACATAACACTTAACTGATGCTATGAAGAATCCTTCAGCAGGAAATTAATGTGAAGGAAAACCACATTCCTCAAAAAGACCCTAGTGATTTGCATCAGTGAAGAAAAGCTGTTGTGAAATGCTTTCATACAGACCTCCACTCACTGAAAAAGATCACATTTTCCTTGTTGGTAAGGATATTTAGGGGGGGAAAAAAAAAAACACCACAAAAAACCAACACAGCTTGTGTTTCAGTGAGGAAAAGTAATAATAATGCCAGTTCTTATATTTTCCACCAGTAGATCTTACATCAGATTGGTACCACCTTATTCACAAACAGAAAAAAACCCAAACCTATTCCAGGTGACTCAGAGATCAGTGGCTCTGCCAGAAATAGAGCCCAGGTCTTCTGAAATCTAATTCAGCTCAGCTTGACATGTGAGATTTCTGATCTCTGTATATACTCCAACTTAGTGTTTTCAATTATTTTAGTTAGTTAGTTACTAATTTTTTTGTTTGTTTAAAGTGAGGAAATGTTTATTTCCAAAAAGTGAAGCTCTTTTGTTTCTCACATAGCAATTTTGATGGCAGATAATGCTACCATGGTAGTGCCTGAGAGCATAACATGCTCTAGGAATGATTTTCCAGACTTCTGGTTTGCCTCATCCTTGGCACATTTACTGGCCTAGTCATCACAGTTCACTATAGTGGAGACCTAGAGAAGTGGGAAATGGCCAAGTCCTTCAGGCATGTCCTGAGAGAAAACAGTCCTTCAGTTCTCTTTCACCTCAATGCATTGCTCATGGCAAGGGTTTCATTCTCCCTCTTGGTGAGTGTCTTTGTATGGTGAGGAGATGGGACCCTGGTTAACTCTTCCCTCTAGCCATGCAGGATGGAGAGGCAGCACTGCTTGCTCATCAATATTGTGCCTGCAGGCAGTTCACATTCAGTCACCTCACAAAACCTCAGCCCTTGTGATAAGCATTATCAGAGCTTGCTATGCAAGGACCCAAAGGGCAGAGGAACAATAATTCTCCATCAACAACACCAGACTGGAGGTTTTCTGCAGGCAAGGACCTTACTTTAGTGGCTTCACTCTGCTAGGCAGTGAATAGCTATAAAGAATGAAATGACATGGTTAATAGCCTTGCATTTCTGAGAATAGCTTTCCAACAGGCAGCCTGCCAACTTTGTGAGGAAGAATTCCCACATCAGGTGAGATTCTTCTTGGGTTCCTATTATTAAGGTGCAATACTTTAAGTAGGAGACTGATTTAAAAAGAGAAATTACTTTGAACTTTCCTGGTTTATTTCTAGCCGCTTTAAATAAAGCAGGTTTCAAAGGTCTCTGTAATAGAAAGTGTGACACAGAAGGAGTCACTGCATAGTGAAAGCAATAATTGATGATGGTTCAAACTGTCAGATTTGCTAGGAGCAGTGATCATCTAGTCAAGGGAAGCAAAATAAATTTCATTCAGACCATCATGTTTCATTGGATGTGACTGGAGTGAGAAAGCTTACTGCAATGCAGCCACCATGGGCTGGCACAGGAGGCCCTGAGTCGCATTACAGCATGGTGCAGCAATGGATGAATGTTCTAGCACCCACCTATGTGAAATTTCAGGCTGAGGGTGTGAGAATGCAGTTGCATGGAGCAATATTTCAGCCTTGCTTCTCAGATGAGATTCCTCCCTGCTGTTTATGCTCTAGTTGCAACTTAAGGTGATCACCCTTCTCTAGGGATGAGATCAAAGCCTGGATCCTTCTGAATTACCTCATCTTGCAAACATGGATTCTGTTGAACCACACCATTTGCTTGTCTTGCCAGATGGAGTCAAAGCCTCCTCCTCGTTTCCACTTTCCATGTTTTAATGCAGGTCTTGTTGACTGCTTCCACAGTCCTAGAAGAATGTAGCCTATCGTCTTTGTCACTGCGTTTAAATGTTGATGTTGTATTTGCTATTGTGCAGATGAATATAAAGAAGGTTCAGGCTGTGGATGTACTTCATACTGAGAGGAGGGAGGGGAAATTTTCCCCTTCAGTGAGTCAAGGACCGTTAAGGATGTGACATCTGCACTAGCAAAGCTGTGCTTGCATCTCCAAGGAAGTGGAACAATGATTGCTGTTATTAAAGCTACATCAGTTCTGTTTCTTTTCTTCCCCCTGAAGATCTTAGAAAGAAATATCTTTCAATGGGAAAGAGGAAATCTGGCTAGATGCTCCTGGGGGCACCAAAAAGGAAAGTTTGAAATCTGGAGACATCTGCCATGAACAGGTTCTCTGAAGTATGTAGCACAGATTAGACTCCTGACAAAGGATGCAGCAAATCATCAGGAGGCTGTGAAAGAGGCAAACAGACCAGGCAGAATTAACCTCTCCGTAACCAAATTGTTCAAGTGTGTTCATTCGTTTCTTCAAGCTTTGTCTTTTATGAACTTTGATAACTATAATGTGGGGTGTTAGCAATGTAAATAACATTTTCCACTTTAATGCAAACTAAAGGAGACTTCTTAATGCTTGTGAAGTGACAAGACATCCCCCATACATAATCCCACTGGGGTCAGGAAGAAGAAGAAATACCTTTCGATAACCAGGACTATTCAAAAGAGACTTTGGGGTAGATTAGGAGTCTGGAATGTCCTCAGGATGCCACCTATACCAGATTTTCCAGAACAGTATACTGGTCTGTTGAAATTTTGTTGTTGTTGTAGGTTTGGTTTTGGTTGTTTGGGATTTTTGGGGTTTGGTTGGTTGGTTGTTTTGGTGTTTCTGCGTGGGTTTTTTGTTTGTTTGGTTTGGTTTTTTGTTTGTTTGTTGATATTTTTTGTTTGTTTGTTTTTCACAAACAAATTTCTCACCAAGACTGCTGGTAGAAGCTCTACAGAACTTTCAAGATTATGTTAATTAAAGACATTATTTTCTGAGGATACTGTGAAGAGTGTCTCTAGCTAAAGGTGTGACCCTAGCTTCCTTCTTTCTTCAGACTGAGGACAACAAGGCATCCACCTCTGTTGCACACATGTCAGGAGACCACATCTCATAGCCCTCAGTGCTGTGCTGCAAGTCACCAAAATATGTATTACCTCTGCTGACTCATCCACATGCAGAGAAGTGAATGGCATTCCCAGGTATGCTCCTGATGCACCCACAGACATCTATGGCAGGTGTAGTGTTTTGGGGTGCCCTGAGTAATAGGCAAGCATTTGTGTCTTTGCTGATCATCTGCAGGCAAGAGGGAAGGGTGTCTCTGTGTCCTCCCCAAGAACTGCTTTGTTCTTGTTCTGTACTGCATTTTGCTCATAAGTGATGCTGCCAAGTGTCCCTGTGGAGCAAATAAGAGATTCAGGCCATAGATATTACATATTTGATGCAGAAGACTGATTTATAGGATTGGAAGCTAATTAGATTTCAATGATAGGGTTTAAGTGCTGTGTCACTCTTAATAATTGGGTGATTAATGCCAGTTAACAATAAAGCTACCATGATAAAATGCAGTGGAGCTGAAGTCTGTTGCTTCTCATTAGCAATCAAGAACAGAGAACTTGATTTTGCAGAAGGTGATGGCTCATTACATGATGAAAGACTGTGGACATGTCGCAGGAGAGAAGATGAGTCCTGAATGATGTGTGTCCATCCAGCTTAATGTGTGGGGCCATCACACTCTTCATACAGCATGCAGAAGATGGATGTAAATGGTGAAAGCTGTGCTCATTAACTCCTCCTGTGAAGGAGTTTGGCACTTATTTATATCTAAGCACTGAAGTCATTGCATTGGCCCAAACAGTGCATTATCTCACGATTAAGGGGTTGCAAGGTTGACGTGTACAGCCAGACATCATTTAATCAACCTCAGAACATCACTGAACACCCACACTGGCTGTATATACCTGCCTTTCATCCCTCATTTTTCCTAAAAGAGTAAAGTATGGCTCGAAGTCCAGGTGGAGATTGGTGATAAGTGGTGTTCCTCAGGGGTCTGTACTGAGACCAGTGATATAAACAGTGAGATAGAGTGCACCATCAGCAAGTTTGCAGATGACACCAAGCTTAGTGGTGCTGTTAATATGCTAGAGGGAACAGATGTCATCCAAAAGGATCTGGATAACCTGGAGAAGTGCGCCCAGGTGAACCTCATGAGGTTCAACAAGACTAAGTGCAGGGTCCTGCACCTGGGCCAGAACAACACGGGTTGGGGAAGGTGGTGATAGAAAGCAGTCTTGTGGAAAAGGATTTGGGTGTTCTGGCAGATGAGAAGGTGGACATGATCTGACATGATTCCACATGATCCAACAAGATGGCCTTACAGCATTAAAGGCAAATCACATCCTAGGGCTGCATTAAAAGAAGTGTGGCCAGCAGATTGAAAGAGGTGATTCTGCCACTTTGCTCTGGTGAGACCTTGCCTGCTGTACTGTGTTCAGCTTTGGAGCCCTCAACACAGGAAGGACCTGGACCTGGTGGGGCAGGTAAGGAGGAGGGCCACAAAAATGATCAGGAGGCTGGAGCACCTCTGCTATGAGGACAGGTTGAGGGACTAAAGTTGCTCTGCCTGGAAATGAGAGACCTAATAGCAGCCTTGTGGTGCCTGAAAGGGGCCTATGAGAAGGCTGGAGGAGGGCTGTTGAGAAAGGCTTGTAGAGATAGGACGAGGGACAACAGTTTGATATGAGAGACTTAGAGTGTATGTTAGGAGGATGCTCTTTATCATGAGGGTGGTAGAACGCTGGAATGGGTTGCCCTGGGAGGTTGAGGCCCCATCCTTGGGGATCTTCAAGGCCAGGCCTGACAGGGTTCTGGGCAACCTGATCTAGGGGTTCAGTGCAGGAGGATTGGACTAGATGACCTTTAGAGGTGCCTTCCAACCCAAACCAGTCTATGACCCTATTAGGAGTATTTATACGACTGCTGATGCATGCCATACTTCTGGCTGTGGGATGCAGCCACTGCACCTTTTGGATCCATCTCCTCGGCACATTCATAAGGTCTCAGATCCATTTCTGTTTGTTGGGTGAGGAGCCCTGCCCCAAGTGTAAAGACACATTTGGCCCAGTGCTGTTGCATAAATGTCAGCCTATTCAAGAGAAGCCAGAATGGCATCAGGGACTTGTAAGAAGCAAATGAAGCTGGAGAAATGCGAACCTGTTGTTTTTGAAGCCTGGTGAGTAGGAGTCTGATCCTCTGACTCCGATATTAGTTAATGGGTTCTGAATGCTCAACTCCCACACACAGCTTTGAAAATTTACTCCATCTGCTCTGTTTCTTGTTATCTTGCCTTTTTTTTTTTCCTTTCTCCCAAAAGAGAAGACAGAGCCTTTTTTTTTTTTTTTTTCTTGTGATAAGCTTTGAGAACTGCAACAGTTTGAGCACAAATGTTAATTTTACCAAAGCCAGTTTTAATACCAAGAGAGATTTTGGGTTCTTCTCTAGAAGCACTGTATCTGCGTTTTAAAATAGATCTGTGTGGTAAATGAACACACAGATTTAGCAGTAATGGCCTGATTAAAAACTTACACAGTACTGATTTTATCATCTAGCTCTGAAAAGCAGATAGGGATCATTTACAAGGTTAAAGGGTTACAGTTTATTGATCTCCTGGAGTTCACTTTATTTTTCTTCATGTCCCTCTTATTGCTTCTCTTGCACACACAAGTTGTTACAATTCCTTTGAAACAGGCTGATTGGTCTCAGCTGAATTGAGTGA
>VWZI01022255.1:51304-89319 GCA_013396835.1 Psilopogon haemacephalus | reverse complement strand
TTTTTTTTTTTTTTGCTAAAATCTCTTTCTTCTTCCAATGCCTTTTTTCACTTTTTCAAAAGTGCTGTCAGATGTTTCCATTATCTGTTTGTTCTTTTGCTTTTCTTTTTATTTTTAATCTGATTTTTCTTTGTCTTTTCTCTTCTGCTTTTTTGTTTTTCTTTTATTCTTGCATTTTTGTTATCATTGTTTTCTTGGCCTTATTAAGTGGCTCTAGTAGCAATATCACTGGCATGACTCCTCATTTCACTTTTACCATTTCACAGTCTCTGATAAAACAGAGCAGAAAATTTTAGCCAAGCTATTGATTTCCACAGAGTATACTAGAAATGCTGTAGAATTTATACTCCTCTTTTAAGAAAACTCAATAAGGGAAACAGAGGCACTGTTGAGCTAAGGAAATAGATGACATCTCATGCTAAGTTAGAGCCATAAACTAAATTTTATATTAATTAGCAAAGCAATAAACACATTCAGGCTCATTATTTGTTAAAAGGCACACAGCACTTACATTTGCGCAGCAATTACTCAGACATTGGTCATATTGAAGCTACAAATTGCTTTCTAGATGTATTCCCAGAACATAAAACAAATGCATAATATTTTTGTTTAACAAACATCGCTACCTAGTATGAACTACACAGGCTTTGATTTATGCCATTTGCAGTAAACACAGCATAAAATACGTTGTCTGGATAAGAACTTGCCTAAGAAAGCTTGACTCATAACACAAGCTGGGAGCAATAAATTGATTTTAAGTTAATCTGACATTTTAAAGGAAATTTTCATTATCTAATTCACAAGGAGCTATTCTGAATGACTGAAGAAAACCACTTTCATTTTGCTTAGATCTGACACTGTTAAAGGTCATACACTTGTAAGCAGACCTCCTCGAATGACAAAACACACTTGGAAAGATTTGCATTAGTAGAATTAGACCATTTAACTGTATTTTAATGAAAGCAGTCTGTGTTCTTTATCTCTGAAGGAGAAGATGGAAAGATAAATCCAAGAGGTTAAAGTTCAATTACCTGTTTCTATGTGTGTGTCACTCACACAGCTTAGCATATAATTGACTTTTTTATTATTATTAAACTTAGAAATAGAAGGAACATTTCAGGTCAATCTAAACCAAATGCAATCTTTTTCACTGTGGGTTGTTTTTTTGGTTTTTGTTTTTTTTTTTTCCCCCCCCTCAAATCAAATCAAGCATTTATTCCCCCCCCCCCCCAAAAAAAAAAAACCAAACTCCAAAACCCACATAACATTATTATGGGAGTACAATATTAGCCACATGTCTAATATATTCTCTTTATAAAGTATAGAATTAACTGAAACAAAACATTTTGTTTCCATATTCTTTTTCTTTCTTTCTTCCCCCTCCCACCCCTGATTTTGTGTGCCAAATGTGAATACAGCTTGTGAAAAGCTTTAGCTGGTTCTGTGTGTCTTTTTGGTGTCTTTTCCTTAGTTTTTTTTCACAGAATATATCTGGTTGGAAGAGACCTCAAAGATCATCCAGTCCAACCTTCAACCCATCACTGAAGGGTCAACACCAGTCTATAAGCACCAGGACTGTGCTGATTCAACACCTCCAGGGATGGTGACTCCACCACTGCCTTGGACATTGGTTTGAGAATCTTTTCAGTGAAGAAATTTTTCCTAATATTCAGCCTGAACCTCCCCGGTATAGCATGAAACAGTTTCCTCTAGTTCTGCTGCTTGTCACCAAGGAGAAAAGACTGTCCCCTCCCCTTGCTCCACCTTCCCTTCAGGTAGTTGTAGAACCATTTAAAGTTGGAACCCATCTAAATACTTTCAGACTTCTCTGATTTAAGCTCACTAACCACAGAGCTGAGAGTTTTGTTGCCTCAGAAAAATATGTCCAACGAGTAACTGCATTCAGGAGTATCTTTTGTGTCACTCTCACCATGGGAGGAAGGAGGTGAGTATGACCCCCATAGGCTCTGCCATCCTTACCAAGGTTATACATGGCTTTGTAGAACACTGATTTCAGTGGTCTCCCAGAGAAGATCCAGTTGGCCTACAGTGGGAATTCACTGTCACCTATCCTGAAGCAACCTTTCTTTTTGGTACCATCCATTTTCTGACGCAAAGCAGAGAAATTCCTTATTCTCTTCATTGACGTTACATGTCTCTTGCAAAACTCAGTGCAAGAAGGGAAAGGGACTATTTCACCTCTGCATGGCACTATCTACTCAAATACTGTTTCCCAATACAGGACAAGGCCTTCTATTAACAAACAGGTGGATGGGTGCAGCACTGTACCAGGATTCTACATCAACATGGTAGACTGGGACTTCTCAATGTGAAGTCAGTCCAGAGGAGAAAACCTCCTGTACCCATCTGTGTATAGGAACCTTCCCTGATGTCTGCACACCCAATGGGAAAATGCCTTAGCGTTTTCTAAAGCTCCTCCAGAAAAAAGCATCTTGCCAGCTATTTTACACTCTTAGGAGATGCCTGGTGCCTCGGTGGTATTTGACCATAACTGGTTGTTCAGGTACCCATCAGGGGAGAATTATCCAATGAGGATATCACCCTATGAGGAGTGGCTGAGGGAGCTGGGGTTGCTCAGCCTGGAGAAAAGGAGGCTCAGGGGAGACCTTATTGCTCTCTGCAACTACCTGAAAGGAAGTTGTAGTCGGGGTGGGGGGGGCTGGTCTTTTCTCCCAGGCAACCAGTAACAGAACAAGAGGACACCGTCTGAAACTGTGCCAGGGTGGGTTTAGGCTTCATATTAAGAAGCTATTCAAAGAGTGATTGGCCATTGGAATGGACTGCGCAAGGAGGTGGTGGAGTCACTATCCCTGGAGGTGTTTAAAAGGAGGCTGCATGAGGCACTTACTGCCATGGTTTAATTAGAAGGGTTAGGTGATAGGTTGGACTCAGTGAACTCAGAGTCTGACCCAGTTAACTCTATGATTCTGTAACGGTTACAAAATCCTTTGAAGATTTTAAATGAAGGAGTAAGTGGGGACGAAGCGAGGTATTTGGGCTGGTTTCTGGGAAAGATGGAAGAGTCATTATCAGTGATATCAGTGAGGTTTCTAGCATCTTGTTGCCCTTGGGAATAGATTAACTTTGGTATAAGGCTGCATTTTTATGTTTGGGTAGAAAATCTAACACCCTGAAGGAAGAACTCAAACAGATGGCAGGATATTTGCGTTTCCCTGGTCAAGAGAGAAGAGCTGTACATTTCATGGCTGTACTTCAGCTGCTTGATTCTCAGTTTCCAGATGCTGGGTTTGGCTCTTTCCAAGGACACCCAGTTTGTCACAGGCAGGTAAAACTCACTGGCCCAGGAGAGTGTAGTTAAAGTTAAGCCACCTGAACTTGGTGTGTGGGGTTTTAGTGGTTTGGCTTGTTTTTCAAACAAGTTATGAAAAGCTGACTGCTATATCTAAATGTTTCCCATGGTGACTTGTCTCTGTGGTGGCTTCTGCATGGATCCACAAGAAGGTCAAACAGGGGAAGACCATATGTAGCCATACATGACTTGTACACTGTCTACTCAGATTCGTAAGCAATAATGGCCCCTAAACCTGAGGAGGGTAATTAAGATGCATCTGCCTTGAGAGACTGGAGACATGCTCTGATCTGCAGACTGCTGGGTGATAAGGCTGCTGGCTGTGACCCTGTATTTGCCCTGATGGTCTCATCCATTACACGGATTAGGAGGGGAGTGGGACTCTCAGGGGCACTTTCAGCATAAGAACAGCAGTATAGACCTCTAGTGAGAAGAGAGAATGCTCACATTTATGATTGTGGAGTCCAGACAAGATCTTCTGAGCCATGTGCTGGGGTTCTTGGATAGGCTGTGTAGAAGCACTACTTCTTGGGATCTCAAGGAAATGCAATAACAAATATTAATGTTCTTTTTTAAAAAAACTCCATATATTAGTGATGTAAATGGAACATCTTTCCCTGGTGGCACAGACACCAATTTCTTTTTTTTAAGCTTTGACTATGTATTTTGCTAACAGCCACTCTAAAGGCACTGATCTTCCACACTCCTACCTTTGCCACTTCATGTTGTACTGAGGTCACTGGGGAAATAAGAGCTGTCAAGCTGTGATAATGGTGCAAAATTCATGGTCTGAATATTGCATTTCACCATGGCCTTTGCATATCTGAGCACTTAGGTACTGTAGCACAGGGACCTTGCAACATCATGGAAATATCTCCGCTCTCAGCTCAAGCATGTACTTCTCCAAGTCTCAACATTTTGCAGAAATTAACAGGCAGTTGCTTATCCAAGGGAGGGCACTTCAAGTAAAATGCACATTTGAGCTACCAGCTCTTTGTGTGTTTGTAGAAGAGCTGAAGTATATTGTCTCAGTGAGTAGCTGATCTAAATCCTCCTTAATTTCAGCAGGAGAATCTATTGAGCTCAGCAGACTTTAATTTAGTTACCCAGTGTACCTGAAAATTCAGAATAAAATATTATTTCACATTTATTTGCTTCGGAAGAAATGAGGCACAGGCTCTCAGCTGTTTGTGTAAGCAAAGTGGCAGGTTTAAGCCTTTGGTGTAAGGTTTATAGCAGAGCTGTGTCTGAGAGGGGGGAGAATTTTGTATATTAATATCACGTTTGAATCTGGAAAAATAAAGGAACAAAAATTCAAAAGCATAACACTATAAGTCATCAGGGTTATATGTGTGTGGTGACAATTGTTGTACCACCAACATCCTTCAAAATGTGTGTTTTGCTATACTTGCTTCAGGAGGGTGAACCACAGGTTTCCTGTCTCCACCCTATTGCTGCTGTTAAATGCTTTCAAGAAAGTCAGTGGGAGACACTGCCCAGAGAACAACATAGGAATGCACAGATGCCTTCTAAAGGAAGCAGTGGTGTCAAACTAGAGAAAAATAGATTTAGACTGGATGTTAGGAACAAGTTCTTTACCATGAGGGTACTGGGACACTGGAACAGGTTGCCCAGGGAGGTAGTTGAGGCCCCATCCCTGGAGATATTCAAGGTAAGACTCTATCAGATCAACCTGATCTAGTTGGGAATGCCTCTGCAGAGGGGGTTTGACTGGGTGACCTTTGATGGACCGTTCCAGCCCAAACCATTCTATGATTCTCTGCAATACCTTGGAGACAAGATGTTGGATTTCAGGTGATTCTCTGAATCTGTAAAGGATAAACTCCTTCTTGTTCTGCAACTGCTGAAATCTGAAGAGTCCCTTGGGGTTACATCTGCAAAATGATGTACTCGTACTCTGCAAAGCAGAATGACACAGCATCTCCAGCTAGGTGTGGGTGGCTAAGTACTGCCAAGAAGTGCAAGTCTTGCAGACAGCTTAGCTGACTTACTACAGAGGGAGGAGTTTGAAATCTCTTGGTCCACTGTGGGGACCAGGCCACATTGTTGCACAGTTTTGGAGTGTTCCAGCCTCTCAGTAGGTATTTCACTGACGCAATTGTTCTATGAGTAACTCTCACCTGTGTCTTCCACCTTTTTTTGAGTTTCTGAAAGAGCAGCCAGGATGCCTGAGCCCAGTTTTTGGGTTGCAGACTTCTCTGGAGCCAGATCAGCTCAGTTGGATGCTGATGGAGAGCATCCAATTGATCTAAATCTCTAAAGGCAAGGATATGGAAGAGCTTTCCACTGGTCAGCACCATAGGCCATTCTGGCCCTCCATTTGGCAGTCTCAGATTCGCGGGAGAGAGCTTAAACACATCCCAATGTCCCTTGTTCTGATGTGATATGAGAGGTCAAGCTCATCCCTGAACTATGCTGGTGTTTAATACATCTCACTTCTCTGGCACACATCTAAGGCAGGAGCCAGAGATGGTAAGGATGAGGAGCTTGGCAAGCTGCTTTAATAGCAAAGCCCTACATGAGGATGAGAAAAACTCAGTATTTTCCTTGCAATAAGATAGAGCTGCAGAAAGGCTGGGAATTGACCTTCCTAGTTGCAGACTGACATCAGTATGAATTTCTCCAGTGGCTTAAACTTAGCTTATTTAACTGTGTCCTAAAATGGGGATTAATTTCTTCTCAACATCACACCAGTAGGTTTTCCTGGCAATTAAAAAAAACCCAAAAACCAAAAAACAAAAACATTCATTTGGGGAAAACTGGACATACAATATTCCTACATGGGCCTAGAGCCTGAGCTCCTGGCTGCCCGGAGGTGTTGTAGGGAAGATCTGATTAGATAAAGTGGAGATTTGAAGTATCTTTCAAAACTGAGTTATATGGGCAACCATAAGCATGTAACTGGACTTAGGATTCATAATGCCTGCATTCATTATGAAGCTGCTGTACTGTGAAATCACTGTTGGCTCTTTAATACCATTAAGCATAAAATACAGTAACTGTTTTGCAAACTAATTGCCAAGAAAGCAGAAGCAATCTATCTTAGCATTTGTTTATATGCAAGGAGGTTTTATAATCTAATTTGCAGATTACCAGCCATGATATTTAAGGCAATTAATGGGCTGAGCTGAATTGCTCACTCCCTTACATGAGGTTTTCACAGAACATATTTCTGGACTAAGGAAGGGTACTTAAAATTCTGCACTTATTTCTGTTTATTAATGGCCATGCTCTCTCAGAACTGTAGATGATATCTAGTGAACACACTTCTGCTTTTATTACTCCTCCCATAAATTTGTTACTTGTAACAGTAATTCATAAGTGAATAAAACTAATTGTCCTTTTTATTTTAAAATTTACTTCTGTTAAATATAACACTGTTACTCTGACTACATTTTCATTCAGTTGCTATTTTTTAAACTCTCAACGCTCTGGTAACTTGCTTTGGCAAGCATCAATATACAGATTGCTGTAAATATTCTAAATGTAGAAAGCCTTTGCATCTTACTGCTGTCAGTGCATTTTTTCCCAATTCCTAAACCACTCCTAGTCACTTCATTTCACTGTGGACTGTCAGTTCTTCAGTGTGAGCAATGCATCTTACTCAGGTCACGCCACAACAATCACTGCTGAAATAGCCATGGCAGTTTGAAAGGTTACAGTACTGTGCTGGAAGCCAAGTAAATAGGTTGGGAAAGTGTTCATCATTTTCTTGTCTTTAAGCCCAGACTTTGCTCTGAAGTAGATGAGGAACTCCTTATTTGATCTGATGTAGGACTGATAGAAAATAATTGGTAATATCTTCCCTGACCTAGTAAGGTACATGTAGAATACCCAGCTTCACGGGATCATCTGTATCTCTGATGGATATTCAAAACACAGCTGTGATATTCACAAAAAAGTACTTCTGACAGAGATCAAGGATGGATGTTCAGGCTGACTTTCACATGCGAGTCTGTGTTACTTTTATTCCCCAGCCTAAGGCAGGTAAACTGCTTCTTTGGGAACCCCATCCTTACCACAGCCCTCAGTATAGTTTTCTTGTTCATCTAAGGGAACTTCCCCTGAGTAATTTTTGTCTCTTCTGGGTTTACCTAAATGTCTATGTTTAACCTGTATCTGAAGGCAAACTAGTAGTTACTCTATCACCTGATTGCCCCTTCCCAGCAGAGAAGCCCCACAAGTTGAAATGGAAATGCATTTAATGAAATAGCCAAATTAATACCAATGTATATAAAGCCACACTCAGTCCAGCAAATGTTCAGGAGTCACACCAAACAGGAAGGTAGCCCTTGAGAGCAGGATGAGGAGGAGCCTGAGCAGGAAACTCTCCTCTACTCCCCACCCCAGCTGTGAGCCAGCCTGGATCAGCTGTCCTGACTGACTCAGAACTGCTAATGACCAGCAGCCATTAGTGAAGGAGCACTAATTGGCTGCCTTTGGCTAGACATCTTACTAGATGTTAGTTAGATGACTTCTGATCTAAGGACAGTTTCTGAGAACAGACTGCTCATGGTAACACTTGCATTAGGGTAGCCTTTTTTTGCTTTGTCTTGTCTGAATTTTTGCCCTAAGGCATTATGTTGCAGAAATTATTTTACTTAGTATCTGGCCAAACAAATTCTGTCTGGAGCCCACACTGTGCAGAGGCTATCCTGAGTCTGAAAGGGGTTTCACGGATTAGTTATGGATGGGACAGAAGAAATGGACAGCTGGTCTCTGGTAGCATTGTAAGTGATGCCCTTAAAGGTCCTATGGGGCTTGAATTCAAAGCATAGAGCCTTCAGTCTACACTTTCTAGGCACTGAAATTTGGTCTACTTGATTTACCAAAATTTTCTGTGGAGAAGTTTCAAAAGGTCAGATGTACCTTTCGGACCCTAGGACAGTGCATGGGGCAAAGACTGAAAATTACACACCCCCTATAACCCCTAGCCACTTGTGTGTAGTCTTATACATATATACTCATCTATGGGTTTGGTTTGTAGGTTTGGTTTTTTCTTTTTTTTTTTTTTTTAATGAGACTTAGGTGGGGCCTAAAATGAATGTGATGCATTAACCTGAACACATTTAAAAGGTGAATGGCTGCATAAGGAGATGCATGAGAAGAAGAGAATTCAAATGCTCAAGTCTTGTCAAGAGGAAAAGTCGACTGCATGATGTGTACAAATACGTGTCATAATGCAGTGAAGGTGTCAGGTCTCAGATGAAATTATGCAGGTGGTGTTGGTCAATAATCTTCAGAGAAGACAAATCCTGGATGGTATGGATAGCAAAGACTATCTAATGGAAAGAAGCAATCTTTTCCTTGGCAGGCTGCTGGAAAACCCATAAAGGGCAAAAGAAGGGCTCAGAAGGAATTTGGTTGTGTCAAACACATCTAAAGATAAAGCTAGAGGTACTTCAGTTGAAATATAGTGTCAGTACAGAGATTGAGAGCTGGTTATGAACAGATGTTGATTAGAAGTTAAAAATACTCAGTAAAAAAAACCTTGGTAATATTGTCAGCACAGCTATGCAGAGGTTGACTGTAGAAGAACTAGCCTTATTGATGAGAGATCACTCTCCCCTGAGGCTCTTTTAAATGAGTAGTAGAAGAATAAAAAACAAATTTTAAAAATTGAAGATGGAATTGGTTGAAAAGTGCTGCTTTATTTCACTAAGATTGCACTTGCACAGGTACAAATTAGATCAAGTAACACAAGATACCCCAATAGAACATGCTGCAGCACTGTCAAATCAATTTTCAGAAAGCAAATATAACTGCAGCAGTGATGCATATTTGCAGATTACGCACCCTGTGTTGGACCTCTATGTTCAGCTGGACCTAAGGTATCCGAGTCTGCTGAGGCCATCATCTTATAAATGTCAAATTAATATTAAACAATCATAATATGAAACTCAGGGCTTTCAAACTGGGTGAGATGGTTATTTAATATTAATTACTCTGCCACTATTAAGTCATACTTTGAGTTACGACGTGATTTTTTTCCCAGTTATTAACCTTCAGGTTTTTTAAATTAGGGTTGTCCCAGTGCACCATTAGTGTTAAGTTCTTCCATGCTAAATTAAATAGACTATAATCTGCAGGTCATCTTTTGGAATACTTTTACAATGGGTTTTTCTTGTAGTCTACATCTTTCTTGCAACAAGTTTAAATGCCCCAGGCTCCTTCACCATGAAGAGGAAGTTCAGAGTTTTGCTGGGAACTGGACCCTTCTAGCTTGCTTTATATTGGCTGTGATAACTGGGTGAAATGGGAGCTCAGATTTGTCGTATGTAGGTCTGAGATGTATGAGAATCAAAGAGTTCAAGAGTTCAGCCCAGCTGCAGACTGAAAGCAGATGCTTATAGAGACGGTGGGAGATGCTAGGTCTGGTTAAACTTGACCTGTTCAGGACCAAGGCTGCCTCGCCCCTGCTGAGTTTAGAACAGAAAGATGGTAGTGATGGATAAGAGATGCAGGTGCTGCTGCTGAGTGTCAGCTCCCACTGATAAGTATCTCCTGCTGAGTTCTATGCATCCCAGATATCAGATGTAGACTACTGGGATTCCCAAAACCTTTCACAACATATGTTGAAGAGGAATGTGGAGCAGAAAAGAACTGGCCAACCTTATCTCAAAATTGATAAAAGCAGTAGTGCCTGAGTCAACTGGACTTGTGCCTGTTACTTTGAATTTTTACTACTGTCATAAGCCTCTCTGGACACCCCAGGTCTTGTACTTACATGCAAGAGCTTTTTCTGGTCTGCTTAGGTCTCTTGAAAGAGATCTAATGCCGAGCATTGCCTTCTGATTGGCACAGAGGCCACAGGAAACTTCAGTTTTCTTCCTGGCCCAGGCAGCTGTTTGATAGGGAAACCTGGAGTAGTCTTCCTGCTTTTACAGGTCTCACCGATACACTTGTGGAAGAGATGTGCAATGACCTTTACTCACAAGGGTCTTTTTTCTTTAGTGATAGTCATCATCATGCAGAAGTGTCTTCAGAGGATCCAAGAAATATCTTTGCCTCTAGCTATGGTGGCATATCTTGCCTGTGTCCTTGCAATGAGAAGATGTTTCCAGGGTTCTCGTTCTTCCAAAGTAGTGCCTATCAGAGCTATTTACTGGTCAGATATAAGCTATCTTGGAGTGGGACTGCTAGCAATGTTGCTTGCACAGCTCTAAAGATAAATGATCCAGGAAGATTCAAGCAGAGAAACATTCGGTGCTTGGATGAAGGCAGAGCCTCTGATTTATACCATTCACATACAGCACTATTTTCATAGTGAACAGCTGCCAAAAAGAACAAGGCAAGGGAAATGTGCCAATCATTGGCTAAACTGGAAATGAGAGATGAGTTTGAGATTAATCTTTCTTTTAGCCTGTGTCATAATTGAGGTGTCTACCTAGTCTGACTGTTTCTAACAATATTTTCTATAATATCAACTCAGTGAAGAAGGTGAGGAAGTGTTGTCCAAAACACTTCACTAACTTCTCAATCCAGAGTAATGGTGGAGTCAGAGGCTGACCAGAGTCCCTTCCCTTCTTATATCCCCATACACTCTGCTGGCTCCATGGATGGCATTTCTCCTCCTATGCAGTATTTCTTTGGCAACTTGAAGAATCTCCCTTATCATTACACTGCTGGGATCTTTTTGTGGGTCATGAAACCAAGAGCTTCTGTTTCCTCATTAAAGGAAAAAAAAAACCCCACACCAGGAAATAAATATGGTAAGAAATAAAAGCTCAGTACTAGCTGAAATTAGGTGTTTCAGTTAACCCTGACCTCCATATTTGATCCTACCATTAATAATGCCACCCTCCTCTTGGCCTCCAAAGCCTGTTGAGGACAACAGGTGCCTATCAGGTGCTGTATGTCCATGAGCAGTCAATATAATGTGCTTTTAGCAGGGGGTTTTTCAACCATACTGCATTACCAGAACCAACAGACAGCCTTAGCAACTGTCAGCTCTAATGTTCATGACCCATCATGGCATGACATATTTATACTTACAATAACCCTGTTGAGGTAATGCCAGTGACAACACTGGATTAGGAGGACCCCTCTGTATATACCATTCTGTAAGTGCTTCATTGTGTCTTACTGGTACCAGTGTTTTTTTCTGAGAAGTCACTTTACTAATCAGTTGCAGCATCTCTTTCTTATAAAGTATAAGTGGGGGAAAAAGACAGCTAACAAATGCTTTCCTTCAGCTATTGTCATAGCTTTAGGCCTTGAAATGAAACCATGTCTGTAGTTTAAGCCATCTAACCAGTAAGTTCTTTTTTTTTAAATAGTTCTTCTCTTTGCAGTGAATAATGATCTTTTGTTTTCCTCTTGTGCTACAAAATTTACTAACCTAAACAGTAGAAAGTGGCAAACCTGTAGGTAAGTCTGCAAGTGTACCTTGAAGCCATAGATCATGTGTTTGTGCACAGATGGCTCCCTACATATGATCATTACCCTGAGACTTGCAAAGCTCAGGAAAAACCTAGAATTTTTTCAAGGTCACCAGAAATCATAACTAGCTCCTAGTGCTTGACTGGGATTTTAACCTATTCAGCAGCAAAGTGAATTCAGGAGCTAGAGTCCTCCAAAGTCTTAATTTTAACGGAATCCAAAACTGTAGGGATAGTTGATGGTTCCTTTAAAATGACTTGGCAAAGGAAAATCCTTGCTTCTCAGACTTGAGAGTTACTGAATTTGTTGTTTCTGCAGCCACCTCCTTACAGCACTTCAGACTGGGTTGGGGTAAGGAAAAATATAATAGCCTTGGAATGTACATCATAATACTCTTAAAAAACATTTAGTTACATATTGTATGATTTGCCACCTTGAGATGTTTTTAAAATCTTGCCATCCTCTTTTATTCTGGATATTTTTCCCTTTCAAGAGACATTTTAAATTAGCCTGCTTCTCCACTCCATGTAAGGGCAACAACCTGTTCATCTTCTGGGGTGAAGACAAATCTTGTTGGAGGGAAGGGGGAAGTTCACATTGTTTAAAGTCTCATAGCTTCAGATGACTGTGAGGTGAAGAATAGCCCATGGCAAAACTATTTTTTAGCTCTCTTACTGAAGCTCAGAGCTCTTTGGTGCTTGGGTACCATAACACATTTGAGAAGCTTGGCCTCCATTCTCCATAAGTGGAGATGACTTGAATACAAGGGCAGAGGTAAGTGTAGCTGCTGTTGTAAGTGTGCTTTCACGAGAGGTTTGCTTGCTGCAGTATGGGATGCCAGGTATCAGAATACAGTGCAGTAAATGCCACACCACAATGTGACATGGTGCACTTTCCTTGCATGTTGAAGTTTGTATCCCAAAACTAAGGTGGGTGACCTCCAAAATATGTCTTCCTGTGTACCCATTTCCTCCTGGGAAGTATACCCTCTATATTCAAGTGACATCCCTGCTCCACACTTTCTGCTAGAGAATCTGCTGGGGAAAGGAAGCCCCTGCCATCACCATGCAACATCTAAGCATGGTGCTGCAGCATGTGGGACATTTCACTGCTCTGTGTAAAACCCCAGGCTTCTTTCTATGTCACGTTACACATGCCTTAAAAAGAAAGCAGTGGTGTGCCAGGGGTATGGGTCTGCCACAGATATCCTGAATGACCTTCCTAGGGCAATGTCTGCAATCTCCCACATCTCTGTGTCCCCTTTGTAAAAGTATGGTGACAGGTGAGCAAGGAGTGTGGTAGATGCTACAGGTGACCTACCAGATGTGGCTTTCAGAGCATGAGGTCTGGATGTCTGCTGCCTGCCTTCATGGAGACAGTAATTGATTTTCTTTTCTATCTTAGTGCCAATTTCTATAAAAGTTGCTGGAATGACATGTGTCAGGGAATTTAGCTCTGGTTGAATTAGTCTGAAACTTTTAATTGGGTTTCAAATCATGGGAGTGGGGGTGGGGAATTTGCAAGTGGGAGTTGGAAGATGAACAGACACTGTCACTACATGAAGACTGACATTTAGGAAATGAAGCCAAAATTATTCTTGTTCAGAAAGGAGATGTGAGAGTTAATACACTGAAGTCCAGGAGGTTTATGAACCCTACAAAAGAGGGGTCCTATGTGTCTGGCAGGGTATGTCTATGTGAGAGTATTTGCCTTCTGAACAGGATGCTCTCTTTCTTTTTAAAGGCTTTCAGCAAGCCACCTTTCATTTACAGCTAACGTTTAAACAAGGGGCTTATTTTCAAGGCTAATTTGTCTTTGTGTCTCAACTGGCCACATTTTGACAATTAGCTGTCTCTGGCCCCCTGAGCTGCAGGAGCTCCACAGGGGATTGCAGCTTGTTGCCTTATGATAGGAGGGAAGGGGGGGAGCTGCCTGGCTGCCGTTTCCATGCAGTACAGGCAGCGTGATCAGAGCGCTAACACAACAGCCTGTGTAATTACATGTTTCTGGGAAGTGTGCTAGCTCCACAGGGAGCTGAGTCCATTTGGAGAGGAGGAGGAAGAGGAAGAGACTTTCTTTTTTTTTTTTTTAAAGGGAGGGGGAGTTAAGGTGAAAAGGGTCAGTGCATAACTCAGCTCTCGCTTGAATATGATAAAGGTAATTGTTGCTCTCAAGTGAACGCCGGGTGCTTCCTGGCTCCTCTCACTCATTGCTCATGTCTGTATTATGCAGACGTCTGCTTTCCAAACCAGGCGAAGCAGGGCTTGGCAAGAAGAGAGAAGAGATTTGACCCTGTTGGAAGCGGTACGTTGCGATATTTGACATTGTTTCTGTGCTCGCATCACCAGGGCAGGGAGGAAGATGCAGAGTCAGGAGCATGGCAGTTTTATGCTACCTAGGCATATAGGTGCTACCTAGGCATATAAGTAGATGAAGGAGAATGGCAATTAAAAGCAATTAATGATCATTTGCGTGTTAGGGGAGGATGGCTTGGACCTAACCTGTCACGTAGATGTTTGATACGTGTCCTGTGTTGCTGCCTCTCTCTATGGCATCATGTGCCTGAGCTTTAAATATCCTGCATATCTTATTTCTCTGTCAGGCTCTCCATTTCATTTTCCTTCTCTCTCTAGTGTAAAATTTGGCCTAGCTTAAGCTTCTTTTCCTGGATGAGAAGGTTATTTCCTTCCCTTCTCTCCTCCCCACCCCCTCATTCATCCTCTCCTCCTCTTGCAAATGCTCTCCGACCCTGATTTGGGATTCCTCTCCCTGCAGTTAGCTGTGGGCTCTGTGGATGCTCTGCTGTGACAGAGGGCCGAGGACTGACCGAGTCGTCGGGAGGATTTGTATGTAGGAAGAGAGGAGATGGCTGTGCAGCGTGCTCCCGAGTCTGCTCTGAGCTTGCTGATGGTAAGTGCCTGCTGAAATCCGTTTGGGAAGGGGAGGGTGGGCGAGGTGAGCTGCACTCCATGTATTCAGGGCACCAAATCCATGGGAGGATTTTGTGTGAGCCATCGCGTGGCTTTTACAAGTCCTGGGGAGCTTTGCAGAGGGCTGATTTGGTGCTCACATGGAGACTGTCCTCCTGTGATGGGTTTTAATGCATGTGGGCCACTGTCCAAAGCAGGATTTTGAAGTTCACCATTCCAGCAGATGTGACACTTGCTGTCAGAGTTTGTCCTGAGTTGTTGTTTTAAATTTTGTTCATTATATCAGTGTCTCGAATTCTCACGTCCTTCTGCTTTGTCCTGCATCTGCCCTTGCTGATTGTGAGACAACTTAAAAGATGAGAGGGAGAACTTGATTTCTGTGTTGGTGGAGGGGCATGTTGTATCATCTGAGGAATGGTCCTTTAATGCAGTGAATTGCCATTCGACCAGCTGCAGACTGTGTCAGACCTGCTGCTCGCTGCAGACCGCAGGGTAATGACTAGTATTTATCTGAGCTATTTGCTACAACATGTTGAGCCACTGACCTACTTCTCAAAGTTCTGCATATTTATAATATTTTAAAGAAGATTACAGAACAAAACACGTGGCTGAGCCCAGAAACGTGCTACTGTCCAGCTGCAATTAAAATAAATGCTTCTGATGGGGTATAAGAGAGTTGTTTAGTTTTACTGGTTTTTTGGGTTTTTTTTCCTCTTTTCTACTCTTGTTCCCAGCAGCATCAAGCATGGTTTTAATGTAAGACTTCTGCTGGAGGTTTTTCTGCCTAGGTGTCCTTGCAGTGTTTCCTCTGGAGAGTTGTTATGAGCAAAGAGCATGTGTGTGCACATGTCTGTGTGTGTGAATACATAGATAGATATGCATTATAGAGATATTATTAGTGATCTCTCTGCTGATTGTATTAGGAAATGAACCTTAGTACTCAGAGACATGATGAGTTTAATAATGGGAATGCTGTAGGATAATCACCCTATAATGCCTGAGGTTGTTAACAAAGGTCAAATTTTAAAAAGCAGATTTTATGTCTCTTCTTCAAAATGCTAAATGTGCTTTTAAGTGTCTGCATGTTTTTTTTTATGTTTTCTAGTGACTGACTTGCTGTATAAGCTCATTTTATTTCCTCTTGCTTACCTCTGGCCTCCCTGGCTTTTTAAATGGCCTCTTCCTATGTCTCCTTCAAAAACAAATTGACGGGCACCTGCATCCCTGTGTCATTGGTATATGCTTTTAGTTTCACTACCTACTCAAGTTAAACCTCTCCTTACAAGTCCTGTGCTCCTTGAAAAGACTTTGTCAAACTCTGGTACAGTACCAACCTGCCCACAATTTTTCTGATTTAAAACATGGCCTTCTGCAGCTACATGGCCTTGCCCCAGATGTCACCAATCAGAGGTGATTGGAGCATTTCTACAGTGTTCTCTCACTTGAGTCACCTATCCTTGAGCACAGCCCTGAGCAGAGCTGCTGCTCTCTTCTAGCCCTATATGATTGGGCTGGATTGGAGGTTTACAATCAAATGGCCTTTGATCTTGTTGCCTGGTGGTGGTAGGGGTGTGTTTCTGGATTATGAGAGGACTCCTGTAACACTCTGGGCTCTGCTCCACTTACTGTGGGTGGTGAAGGTATTTTAGTATGTAAAATGCTTCACTTTGCAAGCTGCTTCTCTTAGCTTAGATTTTTCTTGGGTTGTGAATCATTTTAGTTAACAGCAGAAACCTTGTCCTTTCCCCTCTGCTCTGCCTTGGCCTTGATTGCATGCTTCATCAGGCTCCTCTTGAATCAATATTAAATTCTTGCATAATTCATCCCACAATGATCAGCTATAATAGCATCTCTTCTAAAAATGCCACCCTCCAGAGGTTAAGGGATCAGATGTCTTCAGGAAATCCACAGAAGTTTAATACTTTGATGGGTTTTCTCCATGAGAGAGTTTTCTTCTAGCACCGAGCAGCATTTCAGTACTGCATTTCCCCTGCAATAGGATGCAGAATGTGCATCCAGCCATGCACTTTTATGAGACATAATCATCAGCAGTATGTGGCAGTGCTGAATCATACTTAGTCTGAAAATACCTCCTTCTCAATGGAGTACCTCAAAGCACTTCTGAGTTGTAGGCAAAGAAACCAAGGTACAGAACTCTGGAATCCGATGCACTGAATTGGGTGATCTAAATTAGCATGTTGCTCTTCCTAATTACTTTCTGGTCAATTAAGAAAGATGGACATTTCCAAGGAAACTCCCTTCCTATATAAAGATATCTGTCATCAGTGTGCCCCATCAGAGAGCACTGTACCTTGGACCACATGGCATTTCTGGGTGCCATCCATGATGATGGATTACAATGACTTAACTGTGCCTGCTAAATCATACTGCTGACATGGCCTAAAGCAGCTCCCAGAAGGTGAGTTAGCAGGACCTGCACATTGCTTGTGCAGTTGCTAGCACACTGGAGAACCTCATTAAACTTGCAACCTTAGGTGGACAGGTCTTGCTTTGGTTCAGTGACCTTTAAATCTCAGCTGAATCTGGGTTTATTCTGATCTAGCCAGTTTAATACTCAGGTGGGGTTTATTCCTTGTTTTTGGGGATTTATTGTGTTGGGGTTTTTTGTTTGACTGGTTGGTTGGTTTTTTTTCTCCCAAAGCCTCAATAAAGGCAATTTTAAGTCTGAATATTTTTCTGATGCAAAGGTATTGTTTTCGTACAAAGACTGCAATCAGCAAATATAACTGCAACTCTTCCATTCAGGTAAATGACTTACATTACAAACGACTCTGGATTCTGCCTCGTCTGTAGGATTCCTGTTTCTACCTTGTTCCAGAGATTGGAACAGATGAGAGATGTTGCCTGGTTCAGCACAGAGGGAATTGGGCTGATCTGTACCCAAAGTAGCTCTGCCTGTAGCATTATCAAACCATTAAAAGAAAGATTCCTCAGCTTCTGTGAACCAAGAGGAGGGAGCATCTAAGCATGAAATAGCAAATACTATGTCTTGTTAGGAATGATAACACCTGCTGTGTTAAAATCATTAATGCTGATGGGAGTTAAACATAAAATCCTACTGGTATTGCACTTATCTTATTAGTATACTGTAAAATTTTAAAGCTGCAGACATATTGATTGTACAGATTTTAACAGCACAATAAGTTATGAAACTTGGTGTCTCTTGAGACAGAATTACTGCATCTCATGGAAATAGATCTTTGGGACTTGACCTTCAAACTACTGTAGGTCATAACACTAACAGTAATTAATCAGTCTTAAATGACAATGGAGGTTCAGATGAGCAAAGTATACAGCTCGGTGTATACCAATTCATTTAAAATTCTCTTAAAGCACTAGGGAAGAGGAGCATGGGTTTCTGTTTCCAGAAAACCTAGCTCCAGCTAGCCCCTCTCACCTTCTCCATCAAATGGAACCTTTTTCCATATTTATAATCCAGCTTTGATCTCTCTGGCCTGTATATATAAAGTGCTTTCCTTGAATAAATAACAATGTACCATTTAGAAAACAAGTACATTTGTAAATTAATTGTTAATGCTTGTGTTTGGAGGAGCATCTTTCATTTCAGTGACCTGTGTTATGCATTTGCACTCTAATGTTCATTATTTTGTGAGTTTCATTCAAACCAAAGCTAGCATGGAGATGTATGTGAGATATTCTAGAGGTGACCTTCACTACATGGTTATCTCTATATTTCAAGGGAGAAAGGGCTGCCAACAGGGAATTTGAAGCTGTGGTTTTCTTAAAGCCCAGGATGAAGAGTGAGAAATTGACTGGCCAGCCCACCATCAGGGTCATCAGCCTTAATGTTTCCTTGTTCTACTGGTTTGGGTGGCTAATGCAGGCACATGCAACATGAATATTTGTGAAAACTGTTCAGTGTCTAAACCTTATCATAAATAATTGACACCTGAGTGTTATTTTCCACAAAAAAATTGCTGGTGTGCTTCCAGTTCTTCTTTTAACAATAGTTCTGTGTCATCTTTCCATTCCTCACACAAAGCTACACTGAAGTCCTCAAAACAATGTGAATCTCCTTGATCTGATCCTTCTTCAAAAATGTAGCACTTAACTGTAGGACTGCCTTTAAAACATATTCAGAGATTACCATATACTATAAAAGCCATGCCCTGCTCAGCTGGCCTCTGAGGTGTTGGACTTCACAACACTGCATAAATTATTTCACGTTTGACTACTACGTTTTTCTGGCTGGTCTGCTCTTGTGAAGGGAAATTGGGTAACTAACAAAAAAGATACAAAGCCTCTAAGCTTCACTTACACTTAAGACTGACCTCCCCCAAACACCTCCACACCCCACCCCCCCCCTAAACTTATGTTCTGTTTCACTCAAACCTCTGGGCAGATTGCAGGAGCACAGCTCAGCTTGAAGGATCATATTAAAGCCTTAGGGAGCAGCAAGGTTTCAGTGGAAGGATGAGGTCATTTTCTGCCTTTCTGATCTCAGGCTTAAATTATCTCTATATTGACAATATGCAAAAGCCCATGACATTCAAGTCTCCTTGCTGTAACCTTGTCTACAGATCACGTTGACCTGGAAGGCAAGCTGCCCTTGGCACGCTCCTTCCACCAAAACAAACTCCCTCTCATTCCTTGCTGTTGCACAGCCTAGAGGTTAATGCAGCTCTCATCTGATGTTGAAGCAGTGTGACATGTCAGCAGAGCCTGAGCCATGCACAGGTCTGAGCGTAAGCAGCATTGTTTGGGAAGGAATAATGCCTTCCCCCAGGAACTGGCTGCACCACTGACATCTGGCTCTCTTCAGCTTCATGCCTAAAATGAGCTCCGTGGGGACACTTGAAAGCAAGAAGTGATTATGCAGCCCTCTCCATCCTTCTTTGGAAATATCTCCAAATGTGCAGGTGTGTGGGCTTCATACACAGCCTTCTGAGAAGGTCTGGGCAGGAGATGATAATGCACCATGGCACCGAGAGGTCATTGGCAAAGAGTAGTACCAGCAGGAATCTCCTTTCCTCCCTTGCTCCAGCCAGGCAGTAATTTGCTAATGGGCTTCACAAGCAGCAAATAGCCGAGCTGTGCTGGTTGCTCTTTTAGAGGATGGGATGAGAGCAGCCAATTCTTGCTGGATGCTTTATGCCTGCTTGCTACTGTGGGCCATGAATTTAGCCATTTCTTATTAAATTCACTTGTAGCACTACATTCTATCAGAACTTTACTGTATGCCACCATAAACTTGCAGTCAGACTTCAATCACGGTGATTTAATTCAGGTGAATGAAATTAAGTGCTCCCAGGAATTACTCTTGGCTTCCCTGTGGTGGATGTCACCTTACACTCATCTCAGCTACAGGACTATAAAATTGTTATTCCCTTGATTCTGCTACCAGCTTTTTCTCCTTGTCCCTCTGCATGAATATACTGTGGAAGAAGCTGTAGACATAACATTTGCATATCTGAATTCTCTCATTTATTAGTATGCTTTAAAACAGGAGTAATAGGGATTATAGTTTTAGTATCTTTGTTTTTATTTTGAGTATAGCTTGTGTCTTTTTATTCCAGCTGCTTGTTCTGAATGGCTGGTAAAATTATCTCATCAAAAATATGGACATTGATTTTATTTTATTTTTTATGATGCTATAGTGCATCACTATTTCTAGAAGAGAATTAGCGGGCATTTGAGTAAATGATCGTTATGATTAATTGGAGCCTTTCTATAATTAGGAGTAAAGTAACATATTAACAGATTGAAAAGATCACTACATGACAACTCCTGACAATATATAAAAGAATAATGTCACCCTGGCTTTTTAAAAATAAAATACATTGGACAACTGGATGGCTATCCCTAAACCAGAGAAAATGCCACAATTAAAAGGCAAGGCTATGAATAGCTACTTGTACATAGAAGGGACTTGCAACAGTAGACATTGCAATTTTTCAGTTCTTTGCATCCTGGTTACAAATGTCATATTTTCATATTACTGTACTCTAAATTTCTCAACGTGGCAACAATTCAGCTCTCTGCCAGGCTAATGTGGTTAGCGCATCAGGGCTCAGAGATGTAGAAAAGCCCTGTGTGGATCATTCCCTGGTACATCCCATGCAAATTAGGCTTTTTGTGACTTGGCACATACAGTTTTTGTGCTGAGGTGGCCAGTCCTGTGGGTGCTTATGGAGTCTGACAGCACCAGTGGTGGCTGCTTTGTTTCATGTGTCTTGCTGAAAATGGAAGCCGCCAGATAGGTGTGGGGTTAGTGAGAGGAACTGGACTGAGTTTTGGCCTCTCCTCAGTCAGAGTGCTGACCTCAGCTCTTCATGGTCACAGTAAATGCTGCCAGGGAATGAGTGTTTCCTTCCCTGCCATCACTGGCAAACCTTAGGTGAATATCTCCTTTGTGCCTTTGCAGACAGATGTATCCATTTTGCCCCTCACGTATCTTAGTTCTCTCTGCTTTTAAGTGTCAACAAGCATGAAACTCACAGAAATGAGCTGAAATCGGTTATTTCACAGACAGGTTTTAATGTTCAGAGATAACTGCATGACCTCTCTGGGCAGCATGCCCCAGTGCTTTGCCACCTTCACTGTAAACAAGTTTCTCCTCAAGTTGAGGTGGAACCTCCTGTCTAACAGCAAGTGAAACAAATAATTCTTGGGTTAGTCAGAAGCTCAAACTCTGAAAGAACATGAAGTGAAGATCTTGCCTGCTTTTCTGAAGAATTATATCATATTAGGTGGTTTCACTGAGAGACCTGTTAGCACAGACTGTTCAGCAGCACTGTCTGAGACCACACAGCGTTTCCAAAGCCTTGCTGGAAGGCAGTACTGGAAGGCCAGATCTTTCTCACAAAGAGACCCACAGAAGTGTGTGTCTGTTTCATGGAAACAAAAACAATAGTGATTCCAGAAACCTATTTAAAGGAACAGATCAACACACCAAATTTTACCAGCTTTAACATCCTCCATGGGTTTAAAATTGCTAATCCCCAAGTTAAAGCTGACCTTTCAGGTGTCCAAAAGCTAGTGAACATGCTGAAGTACCAACAACTGGTAAGGAACTGTAAGACTTCACCCAAAGTGCTTTGTTTTCAGGGCATGTTGCAAAAGCATTGCTGAAGTAACAAAATGTAATTAATAGCTCTAAAGTGGGAGAGCATAAAGCTGGGTGCAAAAATAATCTCCTCCAATATTCTTTGTAAATCAACTACAAAGATAGTGAGGCACCAGGCAATTTGGTAAAAAGAATGTCCCTTCCCCTTCCTGTCTTTACCCCAAGACACACTGCCCACATCGAAAGGCTGCTTTCTGCAGCATGTCCTTTATTGTCCTTTCAATCCATTTACAGCCACCAGAGAGCTGAAAACTAATTTTAAGGAGGTTTTGCTGGAGCAGAAACAGAATTCACACAGAGCTTTGCTCCACAATATCTTTCTGTCTGTGGGCAGGCTGTGATGATCCACATACTGCAAGACACTCGGCTTTGGCTCCCTGTAATTTGTGTGAAGTTAATGGAGGAGTGTTGTAGAACATATGTTTGGCTTAATATAGGTTCAAGCCTTTTTTAGCCTAATATGCTAAAGCAAAATCTGGGACAGCTTCACAGTAAATAAGATTGAAATGTTTTTCATGTTGAATAATATTAGGCTAATTGAGCCATAGTGGTCAAAGCACATTGTATTTCCTGGTAATTAATTGCTGGCTGTGATAGTTGACTGTGTAAAAGTATGCCTTGGGCCATTAACCCCAGGTCATTAGTACTCAAGGAAATGTCTAGTGAAGGTCATTATTACTGCTGTTGTATAAGCCATTGTAGTAGAAAAGAGTCAGCGTGAGTTTTTTAAAATGACATTTTCCATGTCCTGGTCTCATTTTGGATTTGAGAGTAAAGATTCTTCTTAGTGATTTTGCATTTATGTTGAATTTTCAAGAGATTAGTTTGGCCACTTTCTTAAAAAGAAGATCAGTTAATTGAAGTGTTTGGGAGGCTCATCACTGAGTTTTATATAGCCCAAAATGATGGCCTTCCCAAACAATTGGCACAGGTTGCACTCTTACCGGCAACGCCAGAATAGATACAACTGAACAAACATCCTGCTTATCCCTCCCATTGACTTCTTTGCTTCATGTTGGACCAGTGGTGTTTGTGTCCTCATAACTTACTTAGGTTGAGTTTCCAAGATTTTGGTGATGGGCCTAAATCAGTTTCCTCATGAAAACCAGCTTTTGTTTCAGTTATGCTACTGCCCCTGGAGAGGCTTCTATCTTCCAGATCAGTTATGTCTTATAGCACTTCCAGGTGCTATAAGACATTTGCTTTTGTGCTGTCCCTCAAACTGCTCTCTAGGTCGCAGTCCCCAGAGCAGCACATTTGCTACAGAAAACTAAGATCAAAAAATGACAGTTCTAAGAAGGAGTAATAGTATTTCCTCCTCTGGCAGCCTGCTGTGGTTGAGAATTCCTTGTTTTCTAGCTGATAAAAAAAGTGCTAGTGAAGCTAGAAGAATAACAAAAACATTTGTTACAGAAAGGTTCTAAAAAAGATCATCATAATAATAGCAGCACCTATTTACTGTATTAGCATTCAACACAAAGTTGCATTTGTTTTCTAATGTCACCTGTTTAAAATAGTACGAGTGTTTCATGTGGATAAAAGCCCTTGATTCAGTACTCTAAGGCTGCCTGCTTTAATAAAACTTCAAGGGAGCACTTCAGCTCTAAACGTAGAGAAAAAACTGCAGACAGAAACTCAAGTGATGGGGCAATTTTGTAACTTGCTGAAGTTCCTAATAATCTTGGGGTTTTTTTTTTAAAGACAGGAGTTAATAATCCCTTATAAAGAAACCAGTATTGCCCTCTTGATCAATATAGAAACTCATTTTGTGAACACATTGCACCTTACTACAGAGGTTTATTTGATCAGAGTCCTCTAGTAATGGATGGCTCCTCCTGAATTCTCTTCCTTCTCCATATCTAGTATCAGATTCAGTCTTTGCTGTTCACTGCCTTGCAAGAAGTAAAAAAAACTAAACGTGCTGGTTATATTTCTTCCAACAGAAATGACTTTGTATTGTGGCAATATTTTGGCTCATTCTTTCATCAGAGTTTTATTCCTAGACTTATTTGGTCAGGTAAATAAAGAATTAGCCGTGTGAAATTTCCCTGGGAGCTTTGAATCACAGGTATAAATTAAACCTCAGCTGCAAAGTCCAGAGGTGCCTGCTGTCTTGAACATGGATCCTGTCTTGAATGTTCTTGTTCACTTTGTCTCTGTTTAGTGTTTTACCTGAGATACCATTTGCAAATAAAATTTTCAGTCATTAACTTTCTGCATTTCTTGAAAAAAAAAAATGCATCTGTGCTCCCAGTGGCAATAAAATGTGTCTATTATGTCTAGCCTCAAGTATACTTTGGAAGCAGAAGAGGAAATGAGTGCATCCACTTGCATGGTGTTGTTGGACATTGTAAGACCACTTGAACAAATTAAAAACTCAGTAGTTTTGTACATAACAGGAGTAAGGAAAAAAATCTGTTTGAAATCTGACTTGCTGCTCATGTATTCTGGCTTAACCACCAAAGGCTATGCAAACATGATAATATATAGTCATCTCTAAATAAGAGAGCAGTCAGTTTTCATTTTTTATTATCTCTAGTTAAGTAGGCATTTGCAAGACTTCTGGTATTTGTGCACTAACACAACTGGCTGCGGGTAGCCAAAGTAATTTTTTCGTACATAGGTTAGTGTCAATCCATTTCTCCATTACTCCATGAGTATGTTTAAGTTCCACAAAACTTTCTGAATTGCAAAAAAACATTCTTGTCTGAAGGAGAAGGATTTGACCTTTCTTCTATCAAAATCTAGCTTGGAGAAGAGCGTAAATCCATATTATTCTACTTATCTCCTTGACATTTCCAATTTCTACAGAGGCAGTCAAAAGAATTTGACTCATTGATCTTCAAACTCTTTGAAAATTTCCCACTCAGAGCTGAGTGTTGTGACCCATAGAGTGGCCCCATTGCTTTTCATCAATAAAAGTTTTTACCAAAATTGAGACAGCAGAGTTGCTGCATATAAGCTATGAATCTTGAGGATCACTATTGGGTTATTGGTGGAATATTTATTTTCAAACTGAAATTAATTCTTAGATGAGTCATTGTTCACATACCCTGCCTTGATACTTTTAGGTGCCAAAGCCACTGTTTCAGTGAGGTGGGGTGAGGAAAATTGTCCATAATGTTTTGGATGTACAATTAAAGTGCCATCTGCCTCTGTGATGCAGCAGATGTATAATTGATATTCACTGCTGATTTGCCACTTGATTTTCTGCAGACATTGAATGCTGCAATTGTTTATAGTGTAGGATCCTAAATACCCATGTGAGAATTTTCCTCACATGTCCTCTACCAGAAGTATCAGTACCATCCTTAATACTCGGGAGGTGGATTCATTGGGAGATAATTTAGAATTAGCTAAGCCAAAATCTCATAGGAGTTCAGTGAGTCAGGAAGAAATTAATTTTCTAAAGGAGTGGCTTCTTCCTGTAGAATCATGATATAGGAAAGCTAGTGGGGAAAACTGAAAATGCTGATCCCAGATCTGGTTACCTTTGGCACTGACTTAAATGTAGGATGTAGCTAGGATTACAGGAAAAGAGTCGCATTTAGTTTTATTTCTTTGTTTGTGTGTTTTAGAGAGGGAAACCTTCTTCCAGGGAAAAAAAATACGTAGAATAAACCCAAAAGGTTTACTATCTTCTCTAATGTAAAGATTATTTAAATTAAAAACAGAGTAATCAATCACAGTAGTGAATTCTAAACAGATGGAAAAACAGAGATGTGCTACTTTTTTTTTCCCCACTGTCATTAATTTTAGGAAATGCAATTACTTGATCTGCATCAGGTATTAATTTTACCCTAGGACTGGCTTTTAAGTTTCTCATGAAAATACGCTAGACCTGAATCATCTCATGCAGAAATAAAAACAAATATGAACAGTAACTTCAATGGCAGGAGGTTAGTGGCTGTGTTTTATGTTGCTGCCCTTCTTTTTGACAGCAGTGGCTTTTTATCACGTTAGTTAAACTCACTATAAAGTGGCAATGATTGTCTGGGGCTTTGCATTTGGTTTCAAAGGAAAGAAAAATTGTTGACATAGAATCTGAATTTGTCTTCACTGCAAGTGACATTTTGAATAATGACTTCTCCCTCCCTGGAGGTGTTCAAGGCCAGACTGGATGAGGTCTTGAGTGTCCTGATCTAGTGGGAGGTGTCTCTGCCTATGGTGGGGGGTTGGAACAGGATGATCTTTGAGGTCTCTTCCAACCTAAACCATTCTGTGATTCTTAAGCCTTTGCCTGGCTTGCAGGAAAAGTCAGCTCTGGGCACTCAGAGAAACCAAGATCCATTTTGTTGCACCCTGTTCCTTTTTTTTTTTTTTTGCAAGTCATTGCCTGCACATGGTTCCCAATGTAATCTAAAAGGCTGAGTGCCTGATTTCATATTTCTGTGTATCAGATGGCTGATGGCTACAGCATGTAACTCAGGAAGAAGCATAATCAAAGGACCAGATGAGTGGCTAAGAATCATAGAATTGGTTTTTTTGGAAAAGGCCTCTAAGATCATTGAGTCCAGCAGTCAACCTAACACCACCATGGTCATTAAACAATGTCCCAAAGTGCATGTCCACGTTTCTTGAACATATGAATCCACCACATCCCTGGGCAACCTATTCCAATGCCTAAATACTTTTTCAATAAAGAAATTATTCCTAATAGCCAATCTAAACCTCCTCTGGTACAATTTCAGGTCATTTCCTCTCATTCTATCACTTGGTACCAGAGAGATCAGACTGATCCCCACCTCACTGCAACATCCTTTCAGGTAGCTCTAGAGACCAATGAGGTCTTCCTTCACCCTCCTCCAGACTAAAACATCCCAGTTCCCTCAGCCATTCCTCATAAGACCTGATCTCCAGATGCTTCACCAGCTTTGCTGCCCTTCTCTGGATATGTGTCAGCACCTCAATGTCTGTCTTCCTCCTGAACCCAGTATTTGAGATTGGCCTCACCAGTGCCAAGTACAGGGGCACAATCACTTCCCTGGTCCTGCTGGCAGAGGGAAAGCACTGGAAATGCAGAGCAGTGTTTGGGGAGGTGAAATGGAGCCAAATCTATGAAAATGGGATGCAGTGCACTGCAGATCAGTTTGATTCTGTTTAGATTTTCCTTCTGATATCTATGACTATTTTTCCTTTCAGGTGTCTATTACTATCTAAAGAAACCCACCAGGTCAAACAGAGGGACAACAGAGGAGTAACCATAAATTTTACTATGTTAAAGCTGTTAAACATTTGAAGTTGCGAGAGGAGCTGCTTTTCCCTATGAGACATCTGGTCACAGCCATGTTGAATGCTCTGTGATAAATGCAAACAGATATCTAGATACAATGTATGGTTAATTTTCCCTGTGTGACTTCTTCTTGAGGTCTAGCTGGGCTCTTTAACAAGGATAGATTATAGATCACAGTAAGGTTTCTGTGTTCTTGTGGTATTTTGGCTTATTTAAATTTTCTTCTTTCCAATATTTTCCTCTGATTAATGTAACAAGCTTTTGGATATGCTTGTTGCATAAAGATTCATCTCCAGGTTTGGGTTATACTTACTGAGAAGGTGACCTGCTAAGGGACAGGTTGTAGTCTCACAGCACATGTAGTACACACTGTTCCACAGACAAATGTAGTACAGACACACTGTACTACAGACTACATCTGCCATAGAGAAAATGGTCTTGAATATTAGTCACTGACTGGCTGAAGTGTTCAGTTCCTATTAATATAGTGTCAACAAAATGAGTTTTCTATCACTATTTTGTTCATGTGCTTAAAAGTGAACATCCAGTGACAAATGTAAGCATTTATTCAAATAAAAGGGTTGAAATTAATCGTCAGTGGATATTTACCAGCTTTGCAGTTCCTAAAAATCACTTGAATATGTGGACCTGCTTTCCTTCCAGTAGCATGGGGGACTGGAAGGCTGTAGTAGTGGAGGTAAAAAGCTGTAATAACTGTCTGGGAGTGGGAATGCAGAGGGAGTTCAGTTGCAGTTACTGCAGCACGTTTGTGTTTGCATAGAACAAGTCCTTGAAAAAGCAGAGAACTCATTCAGGTAGCAGAGAGATGTGCCACAGGACTCTTATCACCTGAGTGCTTCCCAAACAAGGGCACTTAGGGACAAATTCAGTACAAAGATTTGCCTTCCTTTTGTTCCTTATAGTCCTGGAGGAGAAGAGAATGTGTTTTGGGACACTTAGATATGTACCTGTTCTGAGAGCTCATATTCAGAGGCAAAAAATCTCCAAGGAAAACAAGGCAATGTGTTTGGAGGTGCATGGCAGGTTAATAGCACCTGATAACTATTCACACAGCAAATCTAGCAACAGCCCATTCCTCTGAAGACATCACCTGCAGATGACGATATACATTCATAAGAAGCATTAAGGTAGTTTTGGCCCTCTGCAGCACTACTCGATTTATTTTGAGTATTAATTAACTACAGCTTGTGATTCCCATGAGAGCTCCAAAATTGTGTGAGCAATCCTAGGGGAATAGTCCATTTTTTCTCCAGGGTGAAGGATGTCCTTATGGGAATGAACAAGTTTTCTCTCCTTCATGTGTCTTCCACTATAGCGTTATTTGATTCAGTTTTGGGTCTGCCAGAATCTGAATAGGAAGGCAGCTTCCCCTCTGAGAAGCAGTCAGAGCTTCCATGAAGTGTCTTAATTTCTATCCTGTAGTGCTGTACACAGCAGCTATGAGCTTCAGCATTTACAAACACACCACAGTGTGAGAAACCACAGTAAGGGCTTCTGGAGCACGGCATCTGGTGTAGGACACTGCTGTGATTAGGGAAAATGCTAGGTTATTATCAGAATCAAATTATCTGCTGGTAAGTACCAAGAACAAGCTGTACTGAGTCCTAAATTGGTGAGTTTAAGAGGCAGTACCAGATCTTTAAATCCCTCTTTGGGTTAAGTTGACTTTTGGAAATATACTCATCTAAAATCTAATTCAAAGTGTCTGAAGATACAGGCCACTGATGAAAGAATTTTGGTTTTGCTTCTACACATGAATATTATGTTCCCCAATTTTGGGGATTGCTTCCTATCAGAAGTTTCCCTTAGGAATGTGGAGGTCTTTGCCGAGAAGCAGAAACTGATGGCTCTCTCTCTCAGGAGGTCTCTCTTCCCTAAAGATAATCTCTTCTAGCTGTGCAGAAAGGAGCCTTCACATGACAGAAATTGAGATAACTTTAGCTGAAAATTAAGCTTGCAGGAAATGTGGAATGGCATCCTGTGGTGTGATCTTTGCCATCTAAGGGATCAAGCCAGTGTAGGCAATACCTGCATCCCAGCTGAGATGCTCTCTATTCAGATGCTCCTCTTCTGCTCTTTATGTTCTTCCTTGACAGTCTGGGTGAATGGATTTTCTTCGACTTTGCATCAGATAAAATTTAACTCCTTGGCTGTCAGCTAAGGAACTTCAGGTTCTTCAACTCTAATGGTTAAAGTGCTCTCATCACTTTCTATTGCACTATCCATGCAACCATCTAAGAAAATCGAAATGTCACCTTATGAGGGTAAGCCAAAGTTTTTAGCACAGAATGGGGCATCACTGGTAGTGGTAGATTAGTTTTATTTTCCTATTACAAACAGGATTCAGCCTTCTGCAAGGAATTCACTGCTATCTCCCTTCCCACATCCCAGTAATCAGCTGGAATCATTCCTTTGCTCTCTGGTTTCTCTATGTTACTACACAGGTGCTGTGTTTGAATTAGTATGGCATCTAGAGTCTGTTTGGAAGCAGGAGCTTTATTGTAACAGAAACTTTGCAAACATGGTGAAAAAAAATTAATATTTCCTTTTCATCTTTGATTCCAAATCTTTTAAATTGGATCATCATAAATTGGACATTTGTCTCCTTTGGCTGCTAAAGATGACTGTATCCTTTTTAGGCTTTCCTCTGGGGAAATTTAAAGTAAAATCTAAATACAAAGTGAATGGTACCCTTTAAAGTTACATATGCTACAGGAATGTGACTTATGAATCCTGTTAACAGAAATGGCTGTGCGAGAATATTAAACACTTAGTCAAATAAGGATTTTGCTGTGATGCATCTTGCTCTAAAAGGGTTGCTATAAATTTTGTGCTGTGCCAAACATATTTATGCACCTCAAGTATGCAGGCTGTATTCGATGCTTATAGAAATTGAGTCTGTTTGGCTTTTGTTGCTGACTGCTGGTGGAACACAGGCGTATGTTGGTGTGACCTAACAGAATTAAAACTCATCTGGTTTGCAGTGTCAAAACCAGGAAATTCTGCTGTCTGCAGTAAAACCAAGAGATAATATAAACCAGCAAATAATCCATCCACCTTGTGCTGGGAAAACCACTATGATTTTCAAGTTTTCCACTGACCAACACAGGTGGTGTCTCTTGGATAAAGCAGATTCAGTGGCAAGTAGCAATTTACTTTTAAAATGCCTGTATAAAATATTCATAGAAAAAATTGCTTCACGCAGTGAATATTTGAACAATTAAGAGTCTGTTCATTGTCTCTTTCTGGCCTCAGGCAGAGCTAAGGGGCTGGCTTGAGGATGGTGCTGTTTGTAGCCTACCAGCTGACTAGTATCTATGGGATCATACTGGAACAGATGGGAAGATCAGCAAGCTTAGAGGACAAAGGAGCAACTGAGAAGTCCCCTTCATCCAGACACCAATGAGTTTCTAGTGTTTTGGTGTAGCTGGACTGAACAAGACCGAGCTCCACCAGGAAATATGGTTCTTCTCTGCTGCCCTGAGCCATGAGGCAAGGGACCATAATGGGGATCAAGAGCCACCATCTGAGCAATGAACAGGAAAGGTCACTCTGTGTGCCTGAAGTGATATGAACAGCAGGGCTCAGATGTGGGCATGGGTCCAATAATCACAATAAATGCACTCAGAGCTTCTTGCATGAGGAGGGGTTGTTACAGCTTCCCAAGTCCCTCTTGAGCAGGGAATGTGGTCCTCCCATGGCTGGGAGCAGGCATGTTGTCAGAACATGTATTTGATCACACTGTCTTGTTTTTAAGCAATATGAGCAATTGTATGTGAAAAAAACAAAAAAACCAAAAACAGATTTGGGAATTGCTTAAGGGCAAGCCCCCTAAAAAACCCACCCAGTTTTCTTCCTGAAATGAAAAATAAAGCAAAAGACCCCCACAGTTTTAACTTTGCCTGTTTCACCAGTAAAATTCCAGCTCTGCAAATTCTTGGAGCTCATGGTTCTTTTATGGGTTTATTCTGTTTGAAGAAATGTTTTTGTCTTAATATCATACTAATTGCTTGATTACAGCGGGCATCTTAGGGCTTCTGCAAGGTGTGAGCGCACAAGAGCGATCTCAGAGACTTAGCCTGTCCCTTGGTACTTTTCTGAAATGAGGCTCAAGTGTGCACTGAGGTTGTCTGCTGGAAGATGTATTTGGATGTTGCCTCAAAACTGTCTGTCTGTTGATGAGGCCATTTCTTGATGAGGTGGCTACTCCTGTGGCTAGATCTGAAACATATTTAAACTATTCCTCCAACATGACATTTTAAAATTATGAGGGGAGCAGGGTGCTGTGATTTCACCTTTTAATTTGTATTTCTAAGTAGGGCTAAAGAGTTTAGTATCTTTTGGGTTACCCACTTGAATCCCACTGAATCAGGACAGAAAATTACTGAACGCATGAGAGGAGTGCAGTAATCATCTGGGGTCAGTGAACTATAGATTGCAATATTCGGCAGAGTTATTGCGCTTGCCTGTGAGCCGCAGCCGTGTCCCTTCTCTACCCTCTGGCAGCCATGGGAGAGGTGGGAAAGGCTGCTCTGCATTTCACTCACTTGGCCTTTTCCATTGTGCCCTCTGAGTCAAAAGCCATTCCTGCTTTCTGAAGCCTTTCACACTGCATTATTGATTATTTTTAATCAAAAAGATCAAGGTTCTTTTCGCTAGTTGTTATTTTGGTTCATGACATTCTGCTGATTATTGAAACTCAACCAGGTGATGAAAATAACCATCCAGATCATAAAGTTTAGAAGGAGAAACCTGACTAGCCAAGGTAACCAAACAAAGTTTTCTTGGCTTGTTTGATCTTTTTGCCTCTCTTGTTCTGCCTGTATTGTAGAAAGTATTTTATTTTTGCTTCCCCAAAGCAATCTACCAGTAATTCAAAGACAGCTGCCTGTTCTCACACTTTGATTTCTAAGCCTCTGGATACTAGACTTGAATTTCGAGAACCTGTCTTTGAGAACTGCCTTACATTTTCTGTACACCCCTGGACAGTCTCCCTCACCTCTTGGTATCTTCTGATTTTGTAAATGAGCTCAATGTCCTCTTTGCAGGACCACTTTGTGAATCTCCAGCATGCTGTTTATTTTATCAGTCCATTAATTCAATAATGAAAAGGAGGAGAACAAAAATGCGTAGCTGACCTATGCACAAAGATGAATGTATAGTGAAAAAGGGAGACCTTGCTGGAGTCGATTCAGACTCTGCCTCCTCACCAAGGAGATTTGTGTGACCAGAGGTTCCTGCTGCAATGGGCAATCCCCAGGCTGCTGTTTACAGTGCTAGATGTGACTTCTAGCTCCCTGAAACCATTCACTAGTCGGAATTGAGAATGTCGTCATTCTTACCATGGCTGAAGCTGTAACAGCAATAGGAACGTTCAAAGTAAACTTCATGACCAAACAACCAGCCTGCTTACTAATGATATGCAAATTATAGAAGTTCAAACATTTGCATTCAATGCATTTTCTTTGATTGCTAATGATGTTGATTCACAAAGAAAAAGCTTTACAAAATAAAGAGACTATTTCATGTGCCACACCAAAAGCAAATGAAAGAATGTTGGATATAGTTTGTTCTTTTTTTTTTTTAATCCTGTTAAACCCTGTCCAAACACCTTAGGACTCATAAATTAGGCAGAAATAAAATGTGATTTACCAGCTAATGAGCTAGTCTTTAATTTTTAAACAGAATTATAACTTAGACTAAATAATAAACATGCACACTTAGTTATGAACTTTTGTCCTGAATTTTGCTACACACTTCTCATAGATCTTTATTATTCATGTTACACAATCAGCATGGTTATCATGTACCTCCCCTCCTAAAAATCTTATACCTGGAGCAAGTTTTCCAACTCTAAATCATAAATGGTTTGAGTTAGAAGGGACCTTATATTTCATCCAGTTCTGACCACTGCCATGGACAGTGACACCTTCCACTATCAACTGCTTTTTTACCCAGCCTTGCAACCAGAGAGATAGTTTAAAGGTGCAAGACAAGATGCCAATCTCCTGACATAGAAAAAGGTCCTTAGAACCTATTAATGAGAAAAATAAAATGATTTTTTTTTCTGTTGAAATTAATTTTGAGACAGGCTCTCATTGGGTCTTCTAGTGGCCATTTTCTGTTTATTTTTCTGTTGAGAATATGAAGGTGTGGAGTACTGTTTAAAGGAAACATAAATAATAATTCCTTTTTGTTATGTGCTTAAATAGGAACCTAATTATTTAGAAAAAAATTATCTTCAAAGCCCCATCTGGTTGACACCAGTGAATGAAATTGCCTGGCTGGTTCACAGTTCGGGCTGTGAACATCACTTAGCATTCTGTAGGAAAACTGTACACAGAGTTGATTTCAGCTGGTCTGATCAGCTACTTTCCAATAAAAGCCAAAGAAGGAAAATGGTTATATCTAGAGCACCAGCATGGTTTGGAGAAAGTAAATGCCTGCAACTGGACAGATTGTGACTTTGAAGTACGCATTTTCCTTTATTTTACCATAAAGGGACTGTAAAAGATTGGTTTAAAGCTCAAGATTAATCTATCCTTTGTGATTCCCGACTGCAGTCCCTGGCCTCTTTCTGACATACTTCTGTAGAGCTATGATCCTACAGAAGCAGCAAACTGCACCACTTACAGCACTCTCAGTTCTAACATACCCAGAGTACAAAGTTCACACCAGTTTAGCGATGCAGTTTGACCTTGTGAGTAATTTAGGCAATAATTTTTAACCAGTAGTCCCAGTATTTACTGGTCATGAATATGTTATCTGTCCAAAGAACTACCTCAGGTTTCAACAGGTCTCTTCTTTACAAGGAGGGTGGCTAGTCTAAGTGCTAAGATGATGGCCCAATGAATAATTAGGAAGAGAAACTCAACTGAGTTTTTAAAAAATGTAAATTTTAAGAAGTAGAAGAAAATATCTCATCTTGAGACTGATCAGCAATTCATGATGATTCAGCTAGGTCCTGTTTGCCAACCTATTTAAAGTTTATATTATTAAACAAATAGAGAAAAGGTTTATCCTCAGAGATTTTTCTTTAAAGTCTCTACAAACAATATTCTACAGCTGAAATAAAATGATGACTCTTGGGAGAGTCACCGATGCTATTACTTGAGAAATCTAACTGCATCAGGGTGTTGGTGTTTTGTTTAGTTTTTTGAGTTTGAGGGTTTGAGTGGGGTTTTTTTATGTTTTGTTTTGTTTTGTTTTGTTTGGTTTGTTTTTTTGTGAGGGGGAGGGGTTGGCTTTTTTTCCCGTGTGTACCATACTGAATTTTTCTTGGGAATTTAGAGCCTTTTTGCTCTTTATGATGTTGCTTTTGTCTCTTGTCAGAGATAATCTGGCATTCCTGAGGCTGACGTACATGTCCCTTAAGATGAAGCTTATAGGTTTAGATGCTCCATTAGGATGTCTATATGTGCAGTACAGCTTTATGTTACTACAACTAGTGTAATACTAGACAGCAAAGCTAAGAGATGGTCCTACAGGAGACATTTTCCTCAGGCAGAAGAGAATCCTGCCACTGCAATTGACTTCAGTGCAGTGGATGAGATTCAGTGACATGGTCATAGGCATCTACCTTGAGATGCATTTACGATATCCAAAATATCCATCCACATGTGCCTGCATGTGTGACCCAGGACCAGAAGAACACCTCCAGACCTCTGGAGTAGCATGTGGTGGTAGGGTTAGAATCCCAATGGACAGATCAAATGCACTCTTGTATGTGGGCATCTGGGCTATATTCAGAGGGTTAGTGTGTAAACAAATATCAGACCTACTATTAACCATAAACCCAAAGACTTTTAGGACAGGTTCTGAGATGTAAATTTGCTGGCTCTAGTCTGCATTATCAGACACTGATGGTTCTGCAGGTGTGTCAATATTGCCTTTTGATCTGGACCAAGGATCATGCATGCATCCTGGCCTCCAGGGCAGGATATTAGAGCCAGATGACTATTGATGCACATCACTGAATCCCTGTAGCAACTCAGGGTAAGGTTGCATTCTGATTGTGTACAGCCACATAGGAAAGGTCTATCACAGGCTAGTCTTAGGGAACAAAGACTACTTTTATGATATTTCTCATTCCACTATATATATAAGTGAGTGGGATGGTGAAAGTATGGGCTATAGGGATAGAGACTGCAGTTTACCCCAGAGGGGAAAAGCAGCACATAAAGTAATATTTCAAAAGATTAATACCCCACTGGAACAGGGCAGCTGGTTTCTAAGCCTTCCCTGGGTGGGATGGAAGGAAGTTGTACCCAGTGATGCAAACCAACCTTTGTGAACAAGCATAAGTGATGCCCATTGTCCTGTTCCCACACTTTAATATGCGTGTGTTTATTAGCTTTGAAAGATCAGACTTTTAATAACAAAATACATGGCAGGAAAATGGTAGCAACATATATGTGCTTTAAAAATTGTACTGAGACGTTCTAACTTCACAGCACTTTTAAAATTACTTTTCCCTACCATCCCTGCCTATGCTACAAATAGGAAATAGTCACAACATTGGACTTCCAAGACACAGGATTTGTATTGTGTTGGTGTTTTCCACTAATAGGATTCCAGCACAAAGACTTTAATCCATTGCTAAGTAAGTGACAGTGTAGTAATGTGGTTCGAGGAGAGGACATGGCTAACATGCTACTTCTGCTTTTCACAGACTTAGTTTTGTAATCCTCTGCAAAATTCTTTGTTCAGGTTTCTGGAAGTGTTTTGCTACTGCCCACACATGCCTTTAAATACTGTCTCAAACCCTGCCAATGTATCTGCTGCAAAATTCAGTCTATAATTACTTATGCTTCCCATCTCTGAATCGCCATATAATCCATGTTGTGCTGGAGCTGTAACTATTATCTTTAATATTTCAGTCGGCTAATTCTTAATGCAGTTTTAAGGACCAGCAAAGTTGTGGGCAGCAGATCAGTAATTTTATCATCACTGACGGATAAATCCTCTGAGTTTCAATTTGACATCTGGTCAAGTACAATTTGTCAGCTTCATGTCTTAGTTAGGGGTAGTGCATATGTCCAGTCAAATTTTAAGTTCATAAATTTCAGTCTTTGTGTGTGAACGTATTGGCATGCTGTCTGCTGATTGTGCTGGTGCTTGAGAGCTGGTGGATTTTTTTGAGATTAAAGCCTTGTGTAGTTGAGGTCTATTGTGGTTGACAACACTTTCCTCATTTTGTTCTTATACTGGGTCATTCAAACTTGATAAGCTTAATCCTTTTGTGGACATAGTAAATTAGACTTTTAAAAAAATGCTTGCTTGTGATTAATCTGAAATATTGCATTACTTATAGAACAGAACTCTAAATAAGCCTACAGTCCCTTTGTAATAGAAATGGAGCTGTTCAAATGCAGACTTGTCAGAGCAGCCTAATTTTGGCTAGAAAAGTTGCACCCAAAGTTCTACTGACTAGACTTTAGGTGCTATGGTATGAGTCTCAGACAATTTGTTCAAATGCTCAGACCTACGCTGTGGATGTGTAATCTTATGTGACAGAGATCCTATCATTGATAAGATTAGCAGTGGGAGCTCTTTCTCCACCATTAACTCATTAAAACTGCACATTATCACAGCACCAGTAAATATAGTAGTCCTTGTGTTCTCTTAAAAGAGATTCTGCATCTTTCTATCTTTCCATGATGCTATCCATATGACCTGTCTGGATACCAAAGTCTTATCCTAAAGCAGGCTTTGAATTCTGCCCAAAAACATATTGAAAATTGAGGTCTTTCACAGTGTTGCTGAATGGAATGATGCTCAGTGTCCTTACTAAAGCCCAGGGAGACTTGCCCAAGTGTCTCAAACATGTTGAATGACAGCTGGGAAATGGAAATCTGGAGAAACCATTTCACTGGGGTCTTGCCTCTGTTTTCTGTTCTGTATGAAGGTGTTGTGAGGAAAATGGACAAAAGATCTTATATTGTTGTATGATAAATGCATGTGCTAGGGCAAGCTGGAATTTGACCTGGTTTATTACTCTGCCTCCAGCCCAATGGGAAATGAGGATGCCCTGCACTCTGTAAAACACAGCTTCATGTTATGTCTTATTCAGAGATGCTGTCAGAGTCACTGAGTGCACAACAATCAACACCTTCTCTAATGCTCACAGCCATGTCTTTGCATAGCCAGATCATGGGCCACCAACTCTCACTTCTTTTCTGCAGTATAAATAATAAATTCAAAGAAAATCAGTCTGCTGTATAGCTTGTGAAAATGTTGTCCCTTTGATATTAGTGGAGCTATTAGTCTTAGAGTCAGTGGGACTTTGGCTTCTAAATGCCTCTGCAAGTCCATTGACACAGGCTTTGTAGGAAGAGTTAATACCTTCTACTAAAGTGAAGGATATCTGAGGAAAAGAGAACAGACTTTGGGGCAAATAAGCTATTCTTCAGGTCACCTATATCATGAGCCTAGACCTTAGTTTCGAAGTGATGTACGAGCCCTTCAAAATGTCACTCAGTGAAAAGATTTATGATGTCTGACTTATTTCTCCCCCTTACCTTTTTAGTGCTGGTGTAAATCAGAAGTGCTTCAGTGGAGCTAGACTGTGTGAAGCTGTCCAAGAGATATGGGCTGTACAGTACATTACTGGTACTGGCTTGGAGATGCACAATAATTCTTACCTTTTAAGTACACCTTGAAAGATGTTGGGCAACTGTTAGGTCCCATTTCTATACTAGCCTGAAAACAGAGAAAAGTCAATAACCCTGACAAAAAAGCAAACAAACAAAAAAAAACCCCAAAACCCTGTCCTTTAACTGGAAGATGAAAGCTAAAACATTTATTTAAAAATACTGTATGCTGCTAAATAAGGCAATGGCTATTTTTGTTAAATACTATCTATTTGAAGGCTTAATTGTCTTTATTCTACTCATGCAAATCAACTTGACACACGTTGGCAGGATGGACCTAAAATAAAATCTAAATGCTGTACTGAGAGTTGTTAAAGATTTAGATTAACTTCCTCTC
>VWZI01022255.1:14247-42312 GCA_013396835.1 Psilopogon haemacephalus | reverse complement strand
AAAAAAAAAAAAAGGCTCGTCTGCTTGAAGTATCTGATGTGTTTCTCCACGCTGCAAACCAAAGTGCTTGCATAACATTTTCAAGACTAATAGAAGGCATTTTTTGGCGAATTCAAGAGGCTGCAATTAAAATAACGGATTTAGTGCCTCTGACGCTTTATATCTTGTGCACAGCTGTTTGCAATGTCTATGTTTAATAGAACACAGAAACAAGTTATAGTGATATATGCTGGAATAATGCCATGCCTGCTTAGATGTGAAGTTCATGGGGTTTTGCAGTTCAGTGGTTGTGCTGGAACCAGGCAGGCTTTCGCCCTCCCCTTCACATTGCTGACTCCCAGCCCTGGTGGAGGTCCATGGTGAGGTCCATATGTAAACCCCAGGTTAGCTCTCTTGGGTATTGGGGCAGGGTGTGCTTGTCAGCTCAGTGCTCTCCACATCTGATGAAATCCTGTCTTGGTCTGAGGGATTCCAGGTTACCCCAGGCTCCCTAAAAAAAACTACATAGACCCTTTACTCTGCTCTCCTCAGACCCCACCTGGAGTACTGTGTGCAGTTCTGGAGCCTCCAGCACAAGAAGGACATGGAACTGTTGGAGAGAGTCCAGAGGAGGGCCACAAAGATGATCAGAGGGCTGGAGCACCTCTGCTATGAGGACAGGCTGAAAGAGTTGGGGCTTTTCAGCCTGGAGAAGAGAAGGCTTCAGGGAGACCTGATAGCAACCTGCCAGTATCTGAAGGGGACCTACAGGAGGGCTGGGGAGGCACTATTCACAAAGTCTTGTAATGACAGGACAAGGGCGAATGGGTTCAAATTGGCAGAGCAGAGATTTAAACAAGATGTTAGGAGAAAGTTCTTCACAGTGAGGGTGTCAAGACACTGGCACAGGTTGCCCAGGGAGGTTGTGGCTGCTCTCTCCCTGGAAGTGTTCAAGGCCAGGCTGGATGATGTCTCGGGCATCCTGATCTAGTGGGATGTGCCCCTGCCTATGGCAGGGGCTTGGAACAGGATGATCCTTGAGGTCTCTTCCAACCTAAACCAATCTATGATTCTAGAAAATCCATCCCAGGGGATGAACTTAGTTGCCCCAGATGCTGTAATTTTGTTATTCAATCCCATAATCCTGCAAACTCAGGTCAATTTGTTCTCTTTTCTCCTTTGTCCTTTCAACTCTCCTGAGGGATCCTTATCTGGTGTGTAGGAGTACTCTAGGCTGTGGACTTCAAGGCCACAGGCTGCAGTGGATCTGGCCTGCTTGGGGCCTAATTAGGAGACAATGAGGGATGGGAGAAAATGAGCACTTGGGGGAGGGGGTTGGTGGTTTTTGGTTTGGCCAAGGGGAAGGTTTGGGGGGAAATTTTTATGTATCCTGTATCTGTATCAGGTGTATGGTCTATCTTTTCCTGCACATTTTAGAATACAACCTTTCTGTATGTTCTTCTCCAATACAGTGAGAGCGTTACTATATTACCGCACTCCTTCCTTAGAAAAGGAGTAAAGTAAAATAAACTCCATCTGTCCCACTCTTACACACAATAAAACCCCTATGACAGCTTGTCAGGAATATCAATTTAGATTACTATTGATATCCGCGGGGGGGGGGCGTCCTGGAAGAGTCCCCCGGGTTCTCTAGATACGCAGTTGGCAGGAATAAATGCACGAGTTGCTTAAAACACAGAATAATCAGTTTAAACAGTCAGAACTTCGGGAACAGAGAGCTTACATACAGTTGGCAGGACAGCCGTACCTATAAATGCCCGTGGGGTGCGAGGGGATACAATGTTTCTTCCCAAGGGAAGGGGAGAGAGAAGGACCGACTTATCTCGAATAGAGAGAGAAAAGAGAGAGGGTTTTGCCTTGCCGCTTTGCTATAAGCTGTGATGCCTGCTGCCGCTGCCGCCGAGCACGTGGCTGAGAATGGACGAGGGTGAGGCTGGAGTTCCTCACAGCACAAGGGGGAGACGAAGAAGAAGCGCTAACAGTCACTGTACCCTCCCTAAATACCCCATAGGGGAGCGTGGAACTGACCAATAGGCATTTAGCATCCACTGAATGGCCAATTGGTTCAAAATAGTCCCGTGCGTAGGTGCAGCCCGAGGTCTCCTGAGTCCCGGGGCCATGTGGTGTGCTCCCCGCCCCTGCACCCCTTCTGGACCTTGCTACAGGGAGGGCCAGGAGCCAAACCAACTCCGGGCATTAATCACGCCCATACCAGGACACAGCTCCTCAGTAGACACAGTGGAGTCACACAGTGCAGGGGTGTGGACAACACCAAGTCTTTTTTTCTTTTCTTTTTAGTTTATATTGGAAGAGACCTCAAAGATCATCCAGTTCCAACTCCCCTCCATAGGCAGGGACACCTCCCACTAGATCAGGACACTCAAGACCTCATCCAGCCTGGCCTTGAACACCTCCAGGGAGGGAGCAGCCACAACCTCCCCGGGCAACCTGTTCCAGTGTCTCGACAGTGTCCTTTAGAGTCAGTGGCCAGGCATAGGCAGTAAAGGGCCATTCCTCTATTACACTGCATAAATGCGAGAGGACTGTTTCTGTTTCCCAGGCTGCAGGCTGAGAAGATGTAGGAGAGCCTCTAAACACTATTCTCTAGCAGAAAGAATGAAACTCCCACCATGTGCACATACAAGGCAATTTGTTCCTTTCATTAGGTGGTGATATTGTTTTCAGTAGAATCACACTCTGAATTCCAAATTATTTAATTCATCAATTGAGAGAGGGAAGGCATATCAACTGTCTCCTGGCAATGTGAAAGTTTCTTCTCAGTTCACATCATCCACGTGCATTTTGAAAGAACAGAGCCGTACTTGCATCTTCTCACACTGGTGAATAGATGTTTCATTTCTTGTGAATTTATCAGGCTGGTTTAGTTCTCCTTGCAGATGAGGATATGGTATTAGGGCTACTGTAGGCCAATGCTAGCTCACTGAAGGCTGGGGAGGGACTATTCACAAGGTCTTGTAATGACAGGATGAGGGGGAATGGGTTCACATCGGTGGAGGGGAGATTTAAACGGGATGTTAGGAAGAAATTCTTCACAGTGAGGGGGGTGAGGCACTGGAACAGGTTGCCCAGGGAAGTTGTGTCTGCTCCCTCCTTTAAGGTCTCTTCCAACCTAAACCATTCTATGATTCTATGTGCTGCTTTTTAGAGGTGTGGTACAGATACAACTATTTTCTTCTTCCCTTTTCCCGCACAATGAGCACAGTTACTTTGACAGAAATCTGATTTCTTTTTTTTTGTAATCATTTTGTATTCATGATGTACACAGGAAAAATTGCAGACAAATTCAGACACACGTGGCTTACGACTCTTACAAATATTTGCTTTCAAAAAAGCACCTCTTGAAATAAAATTGTTCATATGGTCAAAGAAACATTGATTTCATGAGGTGGATGATGGAAATATTTTATGGTGTTATAGCTCAATGGTGCAAATAAATAGACTAACAGGTTTACGTATAGATGGTTATTTCAAAATGAAGATTTTTTTACTGCCAACTGTACCAAAGAGATAAGGTTGTAAAATAGCAAATTATTCCCTTGTAATTAATTTTTCATTGTCTGTACATGCATATATATGTGTTTTATTGCCTCTTAGGTAGGCAGGATGAAAAATATATACGGTTTTACCTATGGGCAATTCAGCACAGTAATGAGACTCTTCAGGCATGAAAACAGATCTCTTCTTTCTCACTCCTTGCTGCGCAAATAGGAACTGCTTCCTGCTGAGGTTTCAACCCAAAGCTGGTTCTTCAGGAGGGGAGAAAGAAAACTAGGGTATTTGTCTGCAGTTAATTCTGTCTTGTTATGTGTGTCAAATGATGTAGGCTTGGCAGACAAAAATCAAAGCACCCCTTTACACCTTCTTGAACACTGGACTCCTCTAAATTCAAATACCTAGTTATAATTGCTGACACATATGATATACAAATATGATGATATATGCATATGATATCTTTTTATATCCTTCAGTTCACATTGGTTGATATATTTCTGGGTTTTACCTATAGCAAGTATGAGGAAACTGTGAATAACTGAGTTACTTGCTACAGCAAGTATTCTGACCCGTTTGGTAAGAGATGTTTGGAAAGAAGGTCACTGCAGGCTTCAGTGACCTATGGGAGTCCCTGTGGACTAGACTGTGCTGACTGCTTTGAACTCATACTTGATTGATTTGAATGCCATCTTAACATTTAACATAATCTTCAGAAAACAATTTAACTTCCTCAGTAATATTTTGGTATTGAGAGCAATGCTTAGTTTCACAGAGGAATTACTTTGCAGAGAGATGGTAACTGTTAACCTTTAAAAGTGTAATGATTTATTCCCCAAATTCATTGCAGACTCTTAGTGATTAGCATCAGGGGCTGATGGAGCTGTTAGATTCACAGGTGTTTGCTAATGCTGGATACACTGATGTTTCTAGACACATACCCTTGGGAACTGTGCACAAAGATAAATTTGGCAGAGGTGTATTATGGTACCAAGCACACTGAACACAGTAGGCTTGCTTTATGATTGATGATTGAGCTTAACAAGCAAAGTGCTTCCAGTTTCCTTTGTTATTCTCTTCTTTTGCTGAAGGAAAGAAAAGAGTGCTGTATCTGCTGCTTTTCAGCTATATCTTCCAGGAAAGATTATATGTATTTCCTGGTGTCTGTAGCCTTTGCTTACAGGAAATCTTTGCAATAGATTTAACATTGCTGTGGCATCTGTCTCCCCACTGAAAATCTCCCTGCCATGCTGCAGATCTCAGATGCAGTATTTTGTGTTCCCCAGGCGAAGGGGGCTGATTCCAAACCCTGGTCATGTTTCCATTTGCACTTGTAAGGGGTGGCAGTTTATCTATTAGTCACCCCCTACCATCTTGTTTCTCTTCAGAAGTCAAGCCTTTGATACTTCTTTCCAAGTAAGTCCCTGGGAAGTCTGCAAACCCTTCTTTGAATATGCCCAAAGGATATTTGAGGTTTTTTTTCATTGCACCTCATAACCCAAATGAAAAGACTATCTAAAGGATGATCATACCTTAGATCACTGACCCTGATCTGCTGTTCTCCATTTTCATTTGACCTTTTCAAGAAATATCAAGATGTTAGGAACTCTAAAGATAATAGGTAAGGATCTTCTAGCAAGTGGGCACAGTGTAATAAACTATTAAGCAAAGTATTATTTGCAGTAACTTTTATCTGGTGGTTGACAATGATTCAAATAATTCTGCTCCCCTCATCATATCCCTTCCATTTAGATGTCCTAAGTCCAGACAAGAAGTTCATTGGAGAGAAGAAAAAAAAAAAACAAAAAAAGAAGGCAGAAATCCAGCTCCTTCAACTATGACTAAAGTCTGTGTGGTAAATTGGAGCAGCAGAAGGAAGAGAATTCCAATTTGATTTGCAAATTGACTCTCTTCCACTCCCATTTGCAGAAATAAGGCCCATATGCCCAGTAAGCAATTGCTGCTCAAGGTAAAGCTCTGTACCACAGAGGGTTTCTTGGCAGCAAATGAAAGAAACATTGCCACTCTGTTACGTATGCCAGCTCTAATAAATCTGTGGATTAGTTTCCTGGCTGCCACAATGGAGCCAACTCAAAACCATATGGTTCTCCTTTCTTAAACACTGCCATTTGAAAGGAGCATGACTACCTCCCTTCCAGACTCATTTTTGTTCTGAGCAGAGTTCCACAACAATAAGAAATCAGAAATATAGGAGAAATCTGTGACTTTATTTGTCCCTTTTGCCTAGTCCAGCTGATGGTATGAGATCAGAATTGTATTTTACTGGCCTTCTTGCAATTTCCTTCTGTTTACAGTCTCCTCTCAGGTTCTCTTTATGAATTGGAGTGTGGCACAGCACGTTCATCTGGGTTATTTATTCACAAGGAAGAGTCCCTGGGACATATTCTGAATCATACTTGTTACAATCCTAGAGTCTTATGAAACAATTTAGTGGTTCTTGGGTTGAAAATGAGATTTTGGTTCAGGGATTTATTATTTATTCCATTTTTCTCAACTCTCAAAGACACATTTTCCTTTCAGCACTAATCTCCTTCTGTAAATGTGCTGTGGCCTGACCTAGCTGCTGTTCTCTTACAGATAGCTATCACTTCTTCAAATAGTCTTCATCAGCTGATTGGGCAATACCCTTGTGTGAGTGAGAGATACAGGGCAAAGACAGAAAAGAATGAACTACAATGGGGGATGCATAGACTGTTCATCTTCAAGGCAAGAAATGCCCTCCCTCTTGAAACCACTCTTTAAAGTCTCTTCTTAATTGCTCCACTAAACTGAAAGGTCCTATTCTCATGTGCAAGTAGATGCAGCTTGGATGGTCCATATGGCTGCTAGATCAGCAGAGCCTTCTATCAGTGGTTGTGAGCCTCTCATTGGGACACCTAAACAGAAAATACATTCACTCTTGAACTACCAGTTTGAACCTTCTGAATTAGGAGAATTGACAATTCACAAAATAGAAATATGTGTTTATTTAGTCCTAGTTCTGTAGGTCAGGCCTTTTTTTTCCTCATTCTTTTTTTGTTTGGGCAGGGGCGGGAATTGGGGTTTTTGTTTGGTTTTAACCAGCCTTGGTGGGGTTTTGTTTGTTTGTTTATTTTTTGTGGGTTCTTTTGTTTGTTTTTTTTTGTAAGAAAAGCTTAACCTAAATCTTAGTACCAAGAGAAGATAACCTCCAGACTGAATATACCTATGCAGGAAAAGTTATTTATTCTCCTTTCCAGATTCCTGCATTAGAAATGAAGCCTCTTTATAGCAACATGAATGTCTCTGCATTGGAGGGCTTGAATACTTTGACCTAAGTCAATACCATTGAAGTAGTTCAGTTCTTGTATGGATACAAAGGTGTTCTTTAGAGAGGCAGCAACAGATTTCATTAAATTTGCTGTATTTTCACCAGCTAATCATTCTACCAACCATTTTTTGTTTTGCTTGGATTGTGTCTCTCACCTCTCTGTCATTGTTGAATCTTCTTTTCAGGGCAACTGATATGAATCACTCTAAAGATACTTTCTCTTTTGATATAGCAGGGGATATACTTCCCCTCTCTCACCCATGGTTTTGTATATCAGATAGGTAATAAGTATCTACTCTTGTATAATAGAGTCTGAGAAGTCCTAGAAGGTGAAGTGGAAGAAGATGCCCCAGCTTTGATTCACCTGGCAGGCAATTTTACTCATTCGGAGCCTAAGCTCAGTACTTAAATCCTCCTGATATACAGTAGGTTTGTATTTGTCCAAAACTCTTGCTCTAAGATACAGGTTTTTTTCTGTCAAGAAATAGCTTATTCCTTCTGTTGTCTGATACCATCTGATGAACTTGAGGCATAAACTCACCAGAAGATTACATTTAGCTGTACAGTTTGCATTCCTGTGGTTTGTGTCTGAACTTGCACTTTTGGACAGTGCTGTGAAATCAGTGATGTGTTGTCTGAGGATCCTGCAGGCAAAGGGATGATCTTGTGTTAAGGATGCTGGGATGCGGCTTGCAGAAATTCACATGTCTGCTGCCTTACTTCTGTATGGTCCTTGTCAGATTTGGATCAACTATTTCTTTTTTTTTTTTTTTTTTTTTTTTTTAATTAATTACCCGCTTGGTGATTACATTGTAAGCCTATTGGAGAAGCAGTTGCTTACTGCTCTGCAAGAGCCTTGTACGCACAAATCTTAGCTGAGGCTTCTGTATGCTACAAAAATGCACATAACAGACTTAGATTTGTCTTTATTCTTTCCCCTAAAATGCCTTAGTCAATTATAAATAAATGTCCCAGCAAACCATTACACACCACGAATTAAAACTGAGGGCCAAGATGGCCTGAGCTTCTGTGTCTTGGACATCCCAAAAGGCAAAAAAAAACCCCCCAAACATAAAAAACAACAGACAACAAGCGGGGGTGGGAGGCATAAAGAAGAAGAGCTTTAATAAACTGAAATAACAGCAGAAAAAGCTGAGCATGTGAAAGGCAGGAAACCAAGAAAGTAGGAGAGATTGGTCAAAGTGCTCTGGAAAAATATTGGAAGTCTGGCCTTACTCAGTGGCTGTGCCAGCTCTGTGGTCCCAGTGGGGTCTTGCTTTCACCTCAAGAGCAGACTGGTGGCAAAAGCAAGAATCATCTGAGCCCCGAGTTCAGTTTTGCAGACTGTTGAATTTCAGTTGTTGTCATTCCATGTCCAGGTGCAGAGAGAATGGTGGCACCAGCAATTGTGTAGCTCATGACTGATGCTGAATGTAAATTGCTTCTGTGAAAGCATCTCTTTGCAAACGTTCCTCCTCCAGAGTCCTCTCCTGCACCATTAATGCATCGTGTTACTTGGTTAATTCAGAGAGCAAGATACCAACCCTCCCCCATTACACACTTTCAAGCTGTTATCACTTCCTCAGGGATAGTAAATTGCTTTGGGCAAATATATGGGACCAAATCCATCCCTGGTGCCATTCCGTTGAAGTCACTGAGCTTTTACATCTGAAAGAGACATGAAGCTTGTTGCATAAATGCAGATTTTTTTTCTGTCTTCCTTTCGTTTACCTCTCTATGAATTTGAAATAAGCTTCTCTACTCATGACTTATTTATGCTGAGCCATACACTTAAATTCTGGGATTTCTCTTTTTAAACGTGACGTCCTTTCACACTATTGTTCCTCCTGGAAACACTCAAATGATCTGCCAGTAAAAAGAAAACATTGTGGGACACCATCAGCTGACACTCTCTTTTCTTCCACTGAAGCATAATAAAGGCACTGCACAGTTTGGATTTCTTTTCATTCTTTAGCTCTCCAAGGAAGAAACTTTCATCATTAATGAGGAGGGTGTTGTACATTAAAGGGGAACAGCATCCTGCAAACCTGTCCTCAAAACTCTATTTAGAATTTTGTCCCAGCATCACTGAAATTCCCTCAGCTGATCTCAGAGTGTATTTTCCTTACCATAGGCAAATGGTTGCAGAGGCAGATACAGGTTCAAAAGCAACCTTTAGGCCTCTTGTTATCTATGAACTCACAAAGCAGGACTCTTTCATCCCCTTTTCTTTCCATCTGAGCTCACACAGATACTGGCTTACACAGGAATATTTCTCTTCAGCAGAAGGAGGCAAATAAATATTGAAGAGGAGTGAAGACTGAGGATACGTTTGAATATAAAGAAAGGCTTCCAAGTGAAAGTGCATGGCATTCCGTGGAGGTGATCTCCTTGATCTGTATTTAAAGACCAATTTCAGTGCACTTCTCCAACCAAGCAGAGTCCCATAATACTTGCCACCAGCCCTGCCCTCTCAGGAGTCAGTTCATTTTGAAGGAATTTTTGTGTTCCATTTTACAATATGGGCAAAGCTATTTCAGGAGGTAACAAGAAATTTCAACATTTAACTACAGTGGCTTTGTTTGTCTGGGAGTGCCCCAAATGTATCATCTGATTCAGTGCCTTCTTCTGAAGAGATATCTCCCAAAAAACATCAGAGCAAAATCTCTCTGTTCTATAAGATAGCTCAAAATTATCAGTATTATACTAAGCCTTAGTCTGATTGTTAATGTATGTTTTTTCATGTGTTGTAGGGATGTTGAAAGTCTTCCAGGCATTTCAAATGTGGTGTCTGCCCTAGGAATGTCATACTATAGGACCAGAAGTTGTCTGCAGCTTGGCAGCTATCAGGAAAGGGAAAAACACTGGGGGGAAAAAAAACAAAAAAAAAACAAACTAATCAACCAGTGTTTCTATGGGCAGCAAGGCTGGAATGAGTTCTTCAGATGTATAAGCCAAGACGAAGGCGTATGAAATACATGTAGGGTTTTAGCATGCACGTTATGCTCTTTAGCAGAAAGATAGGATAGACCAAAGCATAAATTTAGACAATCAGGTGGAATGAGACTCTGTAAATAAGTATGAAGACAGAATTCTATGGGAGTTCAGTATTTTGACCAAAGTGGGAAACTTGGCAACTTCTCTGTCAGGTTTTTATTATCATGATACTCATTTGGATGCTGAGCAGGGAGATCATCTGACCCAATGTAGTCTCTACAATATATATGCTTACATATGTGTTGTTTGTTTCAGCATCTTGTATTACCAGAGGAGGCAAACAGATGTTTTGAGGACCTGACTCATCTCATTCCAATTTAGCTAAAATGGGACCAGGCAGTTCATGACCTAAAGATGCCTGTTTCCATTAAGAGAACAGGGAGCCCAGGCAGCTGTCTCGAATCAGATGTCTCAGCTGGGAACATCTCTTTTCAGCCTTGTGTGACAAAATTTTCTTCTCTATATTTAATGAAATTTGTGGAGAAAATCAGGTTACGGATATCCAGGCTTGTGCCATAGGCCACAGTGGTGAGTTTAAATGTTTGCAATGCATACTTTAAATAATGGAATTTGTATTTACACATGACTCTAGGAAATAGCTGTATCTCACCCTTTAAATGTCTCTCTCTCTAAGATGCTGCATCTCTGCTGACAAAGAGAAGATTTAGTGGGTATTTAGTGTAACTGATTATCTGCTGATTCAATCAATTATGTGAACCTGGAGCCAAAGAGAACATTATGTGGCTGTATGCTGGTATTGCAGCTGCTCTGATGCTCGACCCTGTGACATGTTTACTGTCTGGTGTAAATATTTGCATCTGTCAGAAAACCTGGCCTTTCCTCTACTGCCAAATTGTTCTGCTGCAGAGACTGAAATCTTCCTTATTAGTTTGCATACACGATCTGTTCAGAATCCAGGTGGACTAAATTGACTGGGTGGAAAAAGAAATCCTTGAAAAAAGAAATGTAGGCTCAGCCTGCAATGCAGCTGGAAAGGCTTTCAAAGTGGAGTCTATTCAAAGCCTGCTCTTCCCTTTAGTGGTCTTTCTGTTCTGTCTTGATGCAGTTAGTTTTTGTACTGATGTTGTCTACCTCATTGCATGGATGTAAAAACAAAGATGAGGCTGGCAGTGATCCTGTGTGGAGTAGATTAAAAAGGCAGCTATTGATGACAGAAATAATGCTCAATTAAGCATCAGAAAGTCCTTCAAAAGTGAAATTCCTTCTCTGCAGTAGGTATTTCTCCTCATGCAGAACAAACAACACAGTAATGCAGAAGATAGAACCCACTGCTTCAGTTATGGCAACCCTGCACAAGCAGTGACTGACACTCAGAATTTAGCACAGCAATTCTTACCGCATTTCAATTTGGCTGCCAGGATAACAGGGGAGAAATATTCATATGTACACTACTTTGTATGTCTGCTTAAGGGTGAATTGATTGTGGGCGATTAACGAGGCAGGAATTATGAAGTATGTAGTTATTTCCAAAGAGCCTCGCCCACAAACTTTGTACAAACTAGTTAAATTTAGGTTCTAGTTTGGCTGAGAAAATCTTCACAAGGATCTTTGCAGGCAGTTTAGCAATTCAGGAAAATCAGAATATTGGAAAAGTTTAGCCACAAATGGCTTTGCCCCATTTATAAATAGGCAGCCTGGAGCCCTAGGGAAAGTCTGTTTTACTCACAGCAGTGGAGTGGAATTCAGAGGTTCTTGTGGCAATGCTGGAACTGCTTCGTGTCTTGAGAGCCATTGAGATGCTTCCAGATCTTCACTGACTCTAGCAGGGTGCTGGGGAAAAGGCAGACTATCTCTGTCCTGATTCTGGTTCCTCTTGGCATAGAGGTTTGCAGAGGTGCAAGCAAGATCTCTTGCAGATGTGCAGAGAGCAGAATGTCAGTGGCACTTCTCACCACATTGTGAGGCACTTAATGCCTTCGCCTGGTAAACTTCAGGCAGTGAATTTTCCATGTCATTCAAGCCCAAACATTAGGGCTAAGCTGGTTTGGAGCGTAAAGCAGAGCAGACCATGTTGTCCAAGCCAAGCAATCTGAGGAGCAGAATGTAGAGCAGAGCAGCACACAGAGGTAGAGCATTGAGGCAGAGGAAGCACAGAGCAGCACTACTGCTTGCAACTTGACTCCTCAAGGCTCTGCTAAGGCAGATGGAGAACAAAGCAGAGGTGCCTGATGCCAACCAGCATGGCTTCACCAAGGGCAAATCATGCCTAACAAATTTGGTGGCTTTCTATGATAAAGTCACAGCAGCAGTGGACAAGGGAAGGGCAACTGATGTCATCTACCTAGACCTGAGTAAGGCCTTTGACTCTGTCCCACATGACATCCTGGTCACCAAGCTGGAAAAACATGGACTTGATGGGTGGACAACTCGCTGGATAAGGAATTGGCTGGATGGTCACACGCAGAGAGTGGTGATCAACGGCACAATGTCCACCTGGAGACCAGTGACAAGTGGCGTCCCTCAGGGGTCAGTGCTGGCACCAGTGCTGTTTAACATCTTTGTCAGTGACATGGACACAGGAATCAAGTGCACCCTCAGCAAGTTTGCAGATGACACCAAGCTGTGTGGCACAGTTGACTTGCTGGAGGGCAGGGATGCCATCCAGAGGGACCTGGACAGGCTGGAGAGGTGGGCCCAGGCTAACCTCATGAAATTTAACAAGGCCAAGTGTAAGGTCCTGCACCTGGGTCGCTGCAATCCCAAGCACAAATACAGGCTGGGTGGTGAGTGGCTGGAGAGCAGCTCTGAGGAAAAGGACCTGGGGGTCTGGGTGGATGAGAAGCTCAACATGAGCCTGCAGTGTGCACACGCGGCTCAGACAGCAACTGTGTGCTGGGCTGCATTAAGAGAGGCATTACCAGCAGGGCAAGGGAGGTGATTCTCCCCCTTTACTCTGCTCTTGTCAGACCCCACCTGGAGTACTGTGTGCAGTTCTGGAGCCCCCAGCACAAGAAGGACATGGAACTGTTGGAGAGAGTCCAGAGGAGGGCCACAAAGATGATCAGAGGGCTGGAGCACCTCTGCTATGAGGACAGGCTGAGAGAGTTGGGGCTTTTCAGCCTGGAGAAGAGAAGGCTTCGGGGAGACCTTATAGCAGCCTACCAGTATCTGAGGGGGGCCTACAGGAGGGCTGGGGAGGGGCTGTTCACAAGGTCTTGTAATGACAGGACGAGGGGGAATGGGTTCAAATTGGCGGAGGGGAGATTTGAACGGGATGTTAGGAAGAAATTCTTCACAGTGAGGGTGGTGAGGCACTGGAACAGGTTGCCCAGGGAGGTTGTGTCTGCTCCCTCCCTGGATGTGTTCAAGGCCAGGCTGGATGAGGTCTTGAGTGTCCTGATCTAGTGGGAGGTGTCCCTGCCTGTGGTGGGGGGTTGGAACTGGATGATCTTTGAGGTCTCTTCCAACCTAGACCGTTCTATGATTCTATGATTCTATGCCCGAGTGCAATGGCTCCTTTGGCCACAGAGATTCACCAATCAGAATGGCATTTGCAAAGCTGACCGTATTAGGTGAACCAGGGCTTGCTTACCCTCATTTGGGCAAGACACTAGCAAGCATCTAAATACCTATGGGTACCTGTTTATCACTTTGGGAGGGGACATAATGGACCAAGCCTTTGTTTTCCTCCTGCCCTTGCTTCCCCCATCAGCAGAAGGGTGGGGCAAGCCAGGGCATCTAATAGGCCTATTAGCCTTCCAGGAGAAAGGGTTACTATCAATTACCAATGCAGAACCAAATTTCTGAAAGCTGGTTTTGGGAGGTCCACAACTCAAGTGCCCTTTCCAGTTTAATCTAGGTGGCTGAGGTTAAGGATGAGCATGACCTCATCCTTGCTGTGTCTGATCTCATCCTTTCAGCTGCCTGAAGAGCAAAAGAGAGTCACTGCTCTGTCCAAGACATCTTTTTCAGCACCTCGGGGGCAGTCTGATGCTCAGGTGGTTCCTCCACAGCCCTTGCTCTGACACACCATGTGCAGGAACCTTCACATCACCCAGCCACAGAAGGATGTGGCTCATAGCCACATGAAGGCACAGACCTTAAGAAGCAAAGTCCCTACTTTTTCTAATCGGGAAAAGGGGGAAAAAAAAAAAGGAAAAAAAAAAAAAAGAAGACAACAGCCTCCAGGGCTGACATTTCCAAAGCTCTGATTTCACTGACAAAAGTAGCAGCAGTTCCTCATCCTTGTCTAGAAGGAAGTGGCTGTGCCTGGTAGAGATGTGATGTGTGGATTTGGCATACCTTTGGCTCTGGCCAGGCAGCACTGGGTGAGGTGGGACTTGAGCTGTGGGCTGACAGAGGACAGCTGGCAATTTTGGCAGCATACTGCTTGAAAATGGCTTATCTGTTTATCTCTTGGTTCCTCCATTCTGTCTGTCTGCCCTCATAATGTCTCAGCCTGTAAATCCTTTAAGTGAGGAAACACTTTCAAAAAATTATCTTTCTAGTGTTGTAGCAACATGGCAGCTGCTTCATGCCAGCTGCTTCTAAATACTGCGATAACTCAGAGAAATAATTGAAGCGTGGGGTCACTCTGATATAAATGGGGGCCAAAATCAGCATCTATCTTAGCCCGGTTCCTTACATGGCTTCACTGCTCAATTGTCCTGAGAAGACTGAGAGAAAAAGACAAAACCACAATACAGCTGTTATAGTAAAGCTTTTTTTTTTACTGTAATGGCATAATGCATTAGTTCTCATAGACTGGGAAGTCTGTGTTTAGGGTTGAATTTTTAATGATCACAAGCCGACATGCATAGTTAAATGCTGAAGAAAGTCACACAGAAACAAGCTCCTTCTGGGGAATGTGCAAAACACCCAAAAATCCTTAGTATGTTGGGTTTAAATTTCTAAGTGCTAGAGGGCACAAAATAGGAAAGTATACGTCAAAAAGCTGTCTTGGACCACAATACTCTGAAAGATTTCTTGCAGTAGTTATTCAGATTTGGGTTGATTTTGCGTTGGTTTTGTTTTGAGAAGGCTTTTCTGTGGGATCAAATTACTGCTCAAAAAAAAAAAAATTCTATGGGGACAAAAATTTGTCCCAAGAGGCTGTATAATGCAAATTATTAATTCTGAGAGTTGAAAGAAAGGGCCCAAAGTCCATCCAAGAAGGAGACCCAGCAGTCTTCTGAACATGATGTTATTTCTGGTTTACCAGAAGTCACTACTAGACAGCAGAGATTCCTCTGATCACACAGAACAAAACATCAGGGAGAGATGTGCCATGAGCTAAAACCAGAGGACCTTCTCTGTAACAGTGGATGAGATACAAATGATTTCAACCCTTAGATAAAATTTTTGGTCATTTTCTCTGAGAAGCTCTTTATCAAGAGAGGCTGATTCTTTCTTTCCTTTCTGTCACAAGATCTGACTGAATGATAAGCTCACTGCTTTCTGGCCTTAAAATCCTTGATGTACCTGGACACCCAACAGGACAGACATTTCTCCATTCTTCTATAGATGTGAGGATGCCCTGGGTGCAGCTTCTCATTTGCATGGTTAAGCCATTGCTTGTGAGATTAGCATGCAATTAATTTTAAAGTATTAATTGAAATTCTCCAGCATAGCCAGACTTGGAATCCAGATCATCCTGATGTAAACTGACAGAAAGTAAAAGAGAAGGTTTTTAGATATAACTCCTTTAAATCAACAATCCTGTATTGATGTGTTCATTACAGAATCACAGAATTACTGAGACTGGAATAGACTTCTGAGATCATGAAGTCCAGTTGTGGCCTAAGAACACCACATCAGTGTTTAGTTGGCATTGTCTGAAATATCTCAGTGCATAAACAGGTAAAAGCTTACTGGTTAAGTCAGGTCTATCTGTAGGGTTTTTTTACAAATCTGGGATCTTTTTGCCTCCAAGTTTGTCTAAAGTGGTTTTGCTGGGAAGTCCAAAGGGGTCACTGACACACTTGCCCTCCCTGCTCCTCCCCAAGCAGCTGTGGTCTCTGTATCTGGCTTGGTGGAATGGGAGAAGCAACAAAAGCTGAAACTGCTGCCGAGGAGCAAACACCCATCATAGGAAACTATTGTGACTAAAAGAGTGGAAACAACAAGAGCGAGCCCTGGAGAGCAATTAAAGTCCATCTGCAGATGTTCAACAATCAATTTCTTAAGTGTAGAATTAATGATAGGAGATCACTTAAGGAACCATCATCTCCCATCCCTATTGGCTGATTTTTCAAGGAAAACATTGTCTTGGCAATGCTAATCCACTCTCCATCATTTTTGAAAGGTCACAGAATATAGGAGAGGTGCCTGGGAGCTGGAGGAAAGCCAGTGACACTACAATCTTCACAAAGGGCAAGAAGGAGGAACCCAGGAAACTACAGCCTGCCAACCTTACCTTCATCCATGGAAAGCTGGTGGAACAGCTCATCTGGATGTCATCTCTAAGCATCTGGAGGAGAAAATAAAAAGATTATCAGGAATAGTTAGCATGGATTCAGAAAGGAGATACCAGCTTTTGCAGAAAAACCTAAATCATCATGAGGAAATAAACAGTGAGGTACAAGCTGTCCAGAGATGAGGGAGTGTGTGACATTTATTTTCTGTAATAATGCTATCTACCTAATTACCTCACATCCTGGGAGATCCTTTATGTTTTACAAGAGAAGCACCAAAAAATGGAGGTACAAATCATGTTCCTACAGTTTATGTTTTGCTGCTAATAAACACTCTAATCTTCTCTCTGAGTTGATTTATGCAGCTGTGAATATTTTGTATGAAGGGTCTATTCAAGTTTCACTCTGATTTAAGGCAGGATAAATGCAGGCTTGTTTGCAAAATTTAGAGACTAGCATACAGAGTTTAGTAATTTGGGCTATAAAACCTATAAAAAGCATGAGGAAAATCCCCTCTCTAGTGAAAAGACTTGCAGGTCATAGGAAATTGCTCCAGCAGAGCCCTTCCAACATTGAACTCTGCCTACCATTGAAGTGTCCAGTCCTTCAGAATAATCTAGCATCATTTAAAGAATGTAGTTGATGGAGTACCCACAGCATCCTTGGGTAAATTGTCCCAATAATTAATTATTCCTTTTAAAAAGATGCATCTTAGTTTATATTGCAAGCCTCAGCTTTCAGCCACTGGATATTGTTACAGCATTTTCTGCTAAATAGAAAAGCTCTTGAATAAAATTATTTATGTTAAGTGAATTCTTCAAGATGATCAAAGAGATAAATTGTGCTTTGCTGATGATTAAAAGTCTGCAAAGGAAAGAAAATAGCAAATAATGTGTTTGAAGTTCAGTTTGGTTTAAGTCTGCTGAAAACTGAACTAGTTTACATATCCAGTTCCTAGTGGATGTGTTTATGGCACTACATACGCTGAACCTCAGCAACAGATTTCTCTGAAGAGCTTGTATTTTAGATTCAGTAAATTCAGCACTAATTTAATCTCTGTCCTTGGCAGCTCTGATCATACAGCAGAGGTTACTTGTCACCTGAGGTTGCAAGATTGGCTTTTAGTTCTCTTGGCAAAGGACCCCAGCTGCTTTGTTAGATAACAAAATTATTAAGTCACCAATATTTGCCAGTGGTTGCAATAGTCTTGGGGAGATGCTGCACTTCCTTTCTCCTTGTAGTGGAAAATTACCTGCAGCACGTCTGTCCCTCAGGGCAGTGGTGGCAAATGCTGAACATACAAGAGCCACCATTGTTCCCACCATAAGCCATCTGATACACAGCCCAAAGGCAAAAGATAAACCAACATGCATGTAAAAATGTCATATTGCAGCTCATTCTCCGGTTTGTTTCTGGGTTTGTTCAGTTTTTTCAGTTTGTGAGGTCAGCAGTCAGAACAAAAGTGCTTTTTATAGATGCAGTTACTCATGTTTATTACTGTAATAGCTGGAGAACAACATGATCCCATGACCCAATAGGGTTTTGATGTGACTAATGCTATGTATAAGGAGAAGACACATTAGATAAAGGTCACCTGTATTTCCTACAAGAGTTTAGAACCTAAGCCAAGGAGGCAGATGTGGATATGAGCTAGGGGCTCCTCTGCTGCAAAAAGCCACCAGCATCGCCACTCAGGTTGTCAATGAGTGATAAGTCAAGCTACTTCAGTGACCAACAGCACAAGACACTTTACCACAATTCCAGTGCATGCTCCCTGCTGTTAACGCAGAGACTACAGCTGTGAGTGATCGAGAAAAGGTTTTGTGTCTTTCCTTGGATGTGAAGACTTCTAGTTTGGTGACTGGAACCCAGATGAGTGGTTGCCACCATCTTCTGTCTGTGGTTTTAGTTTTGTAAATGGATTTACTTAAAATATTATTGCTATGGCCACTAAAGGACATCTATATCTGCTTGTTCCTGTGTCTGCTTACTGAGCTTGTGTTTTGTGTTTGAGTTTTTGATCTGCTTTAGTGTACCTTCCTGCCTTCCCTGTGGGTGAAAATTAAAATCCCTTCTTTTGTTCATTTCATAGAAGCCCAGGTGTTGCTGGTTGTAGGTTATGGCTACTCTGCTGTAGAAGGAGTAAATGTAGATCAAGTGCAAAGCTTGTCAGGTTTGATGCTAACCGGTTTTGTACTGATAATGATGGAATTGTGGGATCTCATGAGAGCTATCAATCTCTCCCAGTAGAAACCTGCTAGATATTTATGCAACTGCCACTGTTGATATCATCTTTCATCTGTACCTGGTTTAAAGTTTTCTCAGGTAATTCTGTGAGAGTATATTTATCCTGTTTGAGATTTAAATCAAACTCTGGCACTTCTGCACTTCTAGGAAAACCTATATTGCTTAGCCTGACACTCTTAGAATTGAAATCCATGCCCATAATCTTTGCCTAGTTTTCAAATAATTTTTGGGGTGCTAGCATGTTCTCAGTGCATTGCTTTTGGTCATGCTTGTGTTCAAAACCAGAAAGACACTAGAAGGTACCTAGGTACACACATACTTGCTCATACCTGTATTAAGCCTGAGTGGATGCTGAGCTGATAGAGGACCTGCTATATAGTGTTTATAAACCATATATCCTGGAACAGGTTGCCCTGGTGAGGTTTGATGTACCTCAGTTCTGGTCTTATATTACCTTACAAACTGCTTATTCAACTGATATATTAACAGTGTGTGGAATCAAACAGCTTGTCACACTTTGCTCCAGGCACAGTGCCTGGATAGTGAGCACTGCAGAGAACAAGTGGACCTGGATTTCTGGGTTATCCTCATCTTGTATATTATACAATCTATTATATAATTATACATCTTGTATATTATACTTGCACAGCTGAAGACACTTCCCATGCCTTGTGCTCCAAGAAGTCCAACCAGACCCTTCACTGTGTGCTATACAGACTTGACCATTGAAGACCTAATGTGAGATCCCTGGTCAAGAGCCTGTGTTATTGTGGCTTTGTTAGCAGATACTGTGATACATCCACGTCTCCCAAAGCCTCCTTACAAATCTGCTGCTATACACACCAAACATGCTGCACTGGCATATGTTAGCAAGCCTTCCACACTGCACCCCATGCATGCTGTTTTGTGCCCTGTTGTTGACCCATCACCACACATCAGTAATCACAGTATTAAATACAGCTTCCTGCAACACATCCTGGGAGATTTCTGTGGGAGAATTTGCTGTTGCCTCAAGAAACCCTTTTGTTCTTTGGCTTTTAATACAGTAATTAGGAAAAAAGAATTGGATGAGTAATATTAAGTAGTGCACTCGTGCACTTGAAAGTCAGGAAATGCTTGCAGCTTTTTTGGGTAGCTATAGGAATGAGCCTACACTATAGTGTCCTGCTATCACCTTTCTCTGCCAATGTACACTTCTGTTCCTACTCCCACATCTGCCGCTCCCTCACCCTCTACCCTATACCCCCTAACTCTCCCCAGTATTTGCCTTATCAAATCTCTGTTTTCTTCTTTTGTCTGAGTCCTTTTTGGATAATCTTTGTCCAGCTAGCCACATTTCTGTCCTCTATAACTTTTCCTTGGTGGTTCCAGAAACTGTTCCACCAGCAGGAGTGAGGAAATGATTGTGCCTCTGTACTCATCACATTGAGTACCATGTTCAGTTTTCGGCCGTTCACTACAAGAAAGACACTGAATTGCTGAAGTGTGTCTAGAGAAGGGCAACAAAGCTGGTGAAGGGTCTAGAGAACAGGTGTTATGAGGAAAGGCTGAGGGAACTGGGGTTGTTTAATCTGGAGAAAAGGAGGCTGAGGGCAGTCCACTTTCTAGTGCTGCATGGCCTGAGGTTTGTGCAATATTGCATATTATGGGGAAAGTTGAAAAATCCCTTCACTACACCCCCCCCACTGCCCTCCCATCCTACTCTCATAAACAACTCTAAATTTTGCCTGAATTTAAGGGGAGGAGGGAATAATCCACCTGAAGCAGACATACAAAATGGAAATTTCAGCCTGAATTATTAAACCTGAGAAAATCATTAGCAAGCTGGAAATGATTTTCCAGCTCAGGAGGGGCACACACGCTTAATAATGTAGAATCTCCATGGTAGTCCAAGACAAGAGCTACTCCTGACCTGCAAGTACCCATTTATACCAAATGTTTGCTGTTGCTTCTGCATTCACTGAAAACAGCAGCACACTTTCACGTGTGTGTTACAGATTAGCATAAATATAAGCATTTTGAAAGAGTAGTGTTATATTTTCTGCTTCTGGGCTTTTCACACCAACAGGCACGTGATTCCATATGCAAAGAGAATCAGTTTGTTTACACTACACTCTTTTTTCCCTGAACACAACCCTCTCTGTGCATTGCNTTTTTTTTTTTTTTTTTCATATTTCCAATACCATGTTTAGATCTGCATTAATTTCACCATTTGTTTTCACGTTCTTTTTGTCCACTTTTGGGATATACTTTTCTTCCAGCATTGCCCTGGTGATTTAGGAACAGTTGCTTTTTCCTTCTTCCATACAGATTTGGTATTTTAAAGGGTGGTTGTTTTAATGAGCCTTTTTAAACTAACAAAGCTCCAACCCAGTATTGCATGTGAAAAGGCCATAAAAAGAAGATCCAAGACTCACACATGAACACCACGTTGCATGAAGTTCTGAGCTGCAGATAGAAAGAGATGCCTTAACGCATCTTTGAACAGAAGTGTGGAGTAATTAGTGCTGGCACCTTCATAAAATAAACCCCATCTTAAAATAATTAATCTACAGTCATGACAGTATATTTTTCACATTGATAATCGAAGTGAATATGGAGAGTACTCACTTCTGGATCCATTACTGAGTAATCAGATCAGTCTTCATAACGCAGATACCAGAGCAGACAGTTAAACTGAGCAGAAGATTGATATGTTTGGAAGCTGTGTGATTCAATCCCAGTAGTCTGGAAGGCTTGGCTGTAATATGAAGGAAGCAAGATCAAAAGCATGGCTACTGAGCATTTTTCAGTGTTAGCAGACCATGTCTCTGTTAGACTGCAATGCACTCTCAGAACTGTCTGGTTATTTCCCTGTGAACCTGCATTGATTTTCTTCCAGATTGCATTAGTTCCAGTCACAAAAGAAATTATATCTGCTCTACAGCTAGCATGCTCCTAAAGGCTGCTTTTTCACGTCAAATGCAAGAAGTCAAATGCCTCTGGGAGCATGCATGGCCTTAAAATAAGCATCTCCACATTAAAAATACCAAAGAGGTGGCACCAGTTAGGACTGAAAGTACTAGTAAGTCTCAGGTGTGCTATATTATTTTACATTTTCTCAGACCTATTAATATGTAGAAATTTTGTGGAAAACCCATTCTTAAAGTCTGGGTTTAATTACCAAGTGTATTATAAAAATAATAAACTCCCACCCCCCAACTTCCAGCATCTGTGAGCATCCAGAAGAAAGGTTCTGTGACCGCTATAGTGGGATAGATCAGCCTCATCCAGATGAAACGGGGTATGTCTTTGAAAAGCTGCTCAAAACACTCTTTCAGCCCTGGGCTCCTGTGACGTTATCTGGCTTATATCATGTCATGTGCTGATAAGAGCTATTTTTTCATGAACTGTAGTCTTTCTTCCTCTTAACTATTTTATTTTTCCTTTATGTCCCTCCTCTCTCTCTTCTTGATCATTTTTGTTTTGTTTTCCCTTCTTTCTATGCCATTCTTTCCCCAGAACTTCAATTACTTTGCAATTAGAGCTGAACAAATCTGTGATCACTATAAATAACCACATGAATCTGATCTCTCAGAAATTAAGACGTTACTCTCCCCTCCCCCCTTCAGTTGTACATGATGTTCAGGAGAAAAGGGGTTAATATGCTGCTTCTGCTGTTCCTATCACCTCCACAGTTTGATGCGTTTTGTATACTGGTAGTGCCCTGCTGAAGCAAGATGTTTTTTTCTCAGGTAATTGCTCACTCTCCTTTGCAGAGATGTTTACATTACTGTGAGGGGCTGAGCTCAGTTCAAGGGTCTGTTAGAGAAATATGTGGAAATCTCTTCCAGGGGAAGCCTGTAGAGGACTAGGAGGTGTACAAACACATCAAAGACATAGTCCACTCCCAAATGAATTGAAATTCTTAAAGGTAAGGCAAACAGTAGGGTCAAAAAAAAAAGACTTCCCCACTTGCCAGATGGGAAGGGCTGTATCTAACTCTGAACTGCTTGTATAATGTCACAATGCAGCTGAGATTTAATGTTTTATCTTGTTTTCTGGTTAATGGTCTTGCTCTTCCTCTCAGTGGTAAAGTGGAGAGTTCTGTCTAAATGATGATACCTCCATCACTTCCCTCTATAACCAGCTCATTCCAAGGGTGAGTTACTAGGTGTCATTCCTTCCTTTGAGCAGAAGTTGAGTGGCTTGTTGAGAGTTAGGTTATAATATCTATGTTATAGGTTTCTAAAATTAATTGAGAAATTGCCTTGCCTAAAAGTCTCTGAAAACTGTGAAGAAGGGATTCTAGGCTCCTTCAGTGTCCTGGAAGTCTGATCAGAACTGAAGGCTGAGAGATACAGGAGGATATTTAATCAACTGAGGTTGAGTAAGTGATGCTAATTCCAAGCAGAGCAGAGTAATTCCTTGTCCAGCAAGCATAAGCTTGAAACACCTGACTAGCTCTCATGGGAGGGAGCAACAAGACAACCATAATTCAATCTAGGATAAACAAGGAAATTCAAATCTAAGTCTGACATAAGATCCATAAATCAACTAGTGATGCCAAAGTATATGGCAAATAATATTTCATCCCCTGTACTGATCTGACAGCTGTGCAACTGCCTGAAATGAAGAGAGTGTCACCCACAACTTTGACACGTCTTTTTGGTTTTAATTTAAATATTGCTTCCTCGTGGCTTGGGTTAAACCTGCAAAATTTGCAGGTTTGAAAGAGGGGAGGAATTGTTCCTAGAAGATAAATACAACACAAGGAAAATGGCATGCCACCTAATGAAGTAATTTAAATGCAAATGAGGAAAAACAAAAAAAAAAAAAGGTATGTGAAAATCACTGAGAGTTTTTAAAAGAAGCGGAGTTTACCATTCATCAAAACATTGTGATGCCATTTCAGGGTAAGCCCTTCTGATGTCAAATTTCAGACCAGAGTGGGGTTTGTGTGTGTGGTTTCTGGGTTTGTTTTAAGGCTGAGATGTCACCTGAAGAGGGGCTTTAGAGTGAGTTGGCTGACAGCCTTAAGGACAGCATAGGGAATAGAAACCCAGTAATTGATTTGAGATGAAATATTCATATAATCCCCAGGGAAGAGGCAGTCCAAAACCCTTCTCAGCCCATATCACAGATGTCATCATTAAAGCTGGCATTGCTCAATACACACTTTGGTTTGATTGGCATAGGACGTCCGCTTTTTTTATTTTTCTGTTAGATTTTACTAGATTTTTTTTTTTCTATCTTAATCCAGTAGACCTTTCAGCATTGTAGCATGATGCAGTTCAGAAGGATGGGCTGTGTTCCCACTGAAAAGAAAATGGCACTGGGTAAAAACAGAGAAGTTGTAGTAACCCCTCTTGTGGGATATGCTCAACAATTAGGAGATGGTATTTGGCTGCAGTCAGAACAAAGAATTAAGGGAGCATTAAGATCATGGCTGTGCTTTACAGGAATACACATTGTGTCATGGATCTGGTAGTGCATCAGTGACACATTTCAACAGGGGACTAATAAAGGAGTTTCTTTGTACCATGTTATGGAGATTCCCTAGCTCCGTTTAAAGGCAGTGTTGTGAATTTTGATCAGGCTGGGTGGAGGACAAGGCTATCATGGCCTTGCAAAACCAGCTTAATAGCCTTTTAGTATGATTTGAGATGGGATAGACATCATGTCCAGAATGACCTCTTGGATCATGTTACATGGATAACTTTTAATAATTGCTGAGCTTCACATGCTGTTCAGTGAGTCTCAGCAGTGTGGATTTGTGGAAGGGGGAAGGGAAGCTCTGTTTTCTCAGAGCTATAGCTGGAGCCTCCATCGTAAGCTGGTGGAAGCTTGGTTGCTGCTGAATTCGACGAAAGATACTGGATGCTGGTGTTGCCCCTAACAACCGTTGCTAAGAGACTTCTGCTGGCATACAGAAGGATTGAAATCACTGCAGATTATGGCCCTATTTATCATAGCTGTGTGAATAGTCTTGTTAAGGGAATGCATGACACATAAATTTAGCGTGTGCATGATAGAAATGTAACAAACACGTCGCAAGAAGAGTCTGTTACAGCAGAATATTTGCTGGCTTATAAATAGGCATCCTAGCCCATACTTCCCCCTTACTGCCTTCGTGGTTTCTCATTAAAACTTTTGGGAGAGTCTATGAATTATGAAGCAGTGACTTAACTGTTTAACAAATTGGCTCTTTTTTTTTTTTTTTAATAGAATAGTCTAGCAGGAGCAGGGGGGGTGAGAAATACCAGCAGTGTCGTCGTTACATTATTATTAGGTTCAGTGAGTGACGTATCATCTTGGCCCAGTTCTGCTGCCAGTTGCTGCAGCTTTGGAGCTTTCTGGATCCATCAGCATCTGACCTGGAGGATCCAGCCTCTGCCAGCCTGAATCTTAACTGGTCACAAAATGAACGGCTTCTTTTCATCATTAGATCACTTTATTAGTAAATTACTGTAGCTCTTCTGATATAATTCACTTCCTGGGGTGAAAAGGGTTTATGCCAATACTTGTTTTGTGTTTAATGGATTCATTATGCTTTTCATCATAAAATTCATCAATGTTAATTGAATGGATTAGCTAAATGTAATTAGAAGAGGGATATGTAAGGGGGAGGGAGTGTGTCTCTATGTGTCTACTTTCTCCTGCAGCTCTTTTCTTGAACTACTGCCTAAATGTTAATTTCCCTCTTCCTATTACCCTTTCCACTTTGGTTAATCAATATAATCTTTGTGTTCATGTTAGTGCTTGTATGGTGTATTATGTTGCTGGTTAATTCAGAACTGAAGGAAACATTATTGACCTTTTAGAGACCTTTTTTGTTTGGTTGGTTCTTGGGTATTTTTGGGTGGGTTTTGGGGTTTTCTTGGGGGGGTTTAGGGGGGGAGGTTTGTTTGGGGTTTTTGGGGGGTGGTGGGGATGATTTTTTTTTCTCCAATTTTTCAACTTTTATAGCAGAATTTCTCGGTTAGAAACCTGTGCCGACTTCTCAGAAATGATCATGCAACCCAATTATTCCCTTCCTAGTTGTGCAATGGTTGTGCACACAGGATAATAACTTCCAGTCCTTTGGCGGGGCGGGGAGGGGGATTCAGGGACAGAATGCCAAGTACAGTTGCTGAGTGGTTTGGTTTTGGCCAGCTATAAGTAAATTAAGCAGTGATTATGTTTCTGTAGCCACTTTTTCTGCAGATAAGATAATTAAAGCTGCAGTAGCTGCCTTGAGGAGAAATGTCATACCTGCCTCTCCATTTTCTTTGTGTCAAGGATGCATTTATGTCACATCTTTATAGGTCGATAAACAGCTACAAGGGAATTTCAGCTGTGGGATATTAAAGTAATGGAGCTTCCATCTTCAGAGGACATTAATGCTTCTAAATAGGCTACACCCAATTGTTTCAAATCTCAATTACATTTACTCAAAGATAGGAAGGTAGATATCAGACCAATTCTTGCAAGGCAGGGAACACAGAAAACCTTTGGGCTAGGTTAAGTAATGAAATTAAGTGCTTATAAGGTAAATGTTTCAACTACCTGAGTAGTGAGAGCTTTGCAACAAGAATGTTAAGATGCCTCCAAACAAGTTTAACTGTGAAGGGGTTTCACACTCCCATGTAGACTGAGCTTTGAAAGAAGCCTTGTGTCAAATCAGTGTGTGTCATAGCAGCACACAGCAGCTGTGAGAGGCTGAGCCAGAATCTGTGTCCTCAGGAGACCCAGAATCCTGTTGTAGGGTGAGGGTGCCTGGGGCACGAGGCCAGTTTAGGGGAATGTCAAATCCCTTTTGTCTGTTGAGCTGGCAAGGAGCTGGCATGTGTCACAGGGGTGGTGTTGCAGGAGTGGCAGAGCTGTCAGTACTATGCAAGACTGTGGAGCGTGTCTACTACACCGCAAGCTTCTCTCCATGCTGGTGGGCAATCCTGGAATCTAAAGAGACCAGCCTGGATTCCTCTGCTGCACACAAAATATTACTTGCATGAAGAGTCTGAGCTGTTATAATAAAGAGGTGACATCCTGGCTTTGGTGACTGTAGGTCAGCAATGCATACTTTCCTTCTCTCATCTCTTCCCATGAACAGAGAGGGATGACTCAGAAAGATGTGGTGGAGTTTGTCTAGAGGAAGTGTTAAACTGTGCCTCTATTTGATTTCAAATACTTATTTCTATCAAATGCTCATTTATATCTGCTTCCATTTGCCACCTTCAAAATACTTATTTGTTGTATTTTCCATAGAGAGCATGGCAGTGATGTTTTGTGTAAGAGCAACTCCTCTGTGGGCAATCAGGAGCATTTTTGTTGTCAGAGCCAAGCATTAACCTCACAGAAGAAAAGAAATCTGGTGCCGTAGCAATCCTTCTACTATCCAGCCAGTTCTGGTGAGAAACTCCATTTCTCCATTGCTGCTCAGCCTCTGAAAACACCTCAAGTTGTATCTGGGGACAACCTCCCCAGATGAAAGCTGGAGTAGATTTCTATCCTCTGCAAAACAGGGGCTTAGTTCCAACTCACCTTTCAAGCAAGAGCAGGAGATGGTTGAAGCACAGTGAAGGGTGTAGTAATGGGTCTGCTAGGGAGCCCAGAGGTGTGCTGTGCAGTACTGATTCCTATGTGTGCAGCACATTTGGAAAGTGTGCCAAATTCATCACAGATCTTCTGATGCTGAGAGGTGGCCTCACCAGTTTATCAGGAGAGGTGAAAGTCCTCCAGTGAGGAGAAAGGTGGCACTGACTTGGAAGATAAGTCCAATAAAAGGATTAAACGTTTTTCCAAGGCACCTTTCTGTGATCTGTACAAATGTGGGCTCCATCCTGAAAGGGAGTTGCCTCTCCCTCAGTAAGTAATCAATCCCCAGACCTCACAGAACAAATATTCTTCTCATCCTACAGCCTCACTTGTTGTCGCAGGGACATTGTTGGGGTCTGCCTGTGAACTCCCTCATCTCCTCCTCACATGTCCCTGGCAGGGTTGGCAACATCTCCGGGTCTGCCCAGCCTGTGTTTTTGGACGCTTGTAGCCATCCGGGGGAAGAGCCCGCAGAGGGAGCTGCGGCGCAGGCTTTCCCCGAGGGCTGCCCGGCTCGCTGAGCCAGGAGCGTACCCAGCTCCTCCCTTTCTTTTTTGAGTGGAAGAGACGTGTTCTGCACCTACCGCATTAGCTTCCCGGGATAGTAAAGCTCCAGTTTGCAAGGTCTGGGCAGAGCAGGCACCGCAACGGCCTGCCTGGGGGAACAGAGAGGCTCAGGTGGGACACCGGGACGCTCAAGGAGATAACAGGGACTGGCTTTTCTCAAAGGCAGTAGCAATAGTCCGCCTTGGGTTGTGGGTGCCACCTCAGCTGCAGTGATTCTGGAGACTCTGTTGGTCAGCTATGAAATGGGTGACTGTAAAAGTTCAGGAGGGGTTCCTGCCCGGTGCCCAGCTCCACAGATGCACTCGCATTGCAAAGTGCAAACGTGGGGAGTGCTGTGAGCCAACCCAAAAAAGTGGATTATGGGCAGCACATGCAGATGAGGACATACAGCAGCGAGGGAGCTTTCTGACCAAGCTGGGGCAGATGTTTTCACCCCGGAGTGCTTGTTTCATCAAGCATAAAATCAGGAGAAGGTTATTTGCTTTCTTTGAAAATTGTTGGGGG
>VWZI01022255.1:0-13259 GCA_013396835.1 Psilopogon haemacephalus | reverse complement strand
TCCTGTCATTACAAGACCTTGTGAATAGTCCCTCCCCAGCCCTCCTGTAGGCCCCCCTCAGATACTGGTAGGCTGCTATAAGGTCTCCTGGAAGCCTTCTCTTCTCCAGGCTGAAAAGTCCCAACTCTCTCAGCCTGTCCTCATAGCAGAGGTGCTCCAGCCCTCTGATCATCTCTGTGGCCCTCCTCTGGACTCTCTCCAACAGTTCCATGTCTTTCTTGTGCTGGGGGCTCCAGAACTGCACACAGTACTCCAGGTGGGGTCTGACGAGAGCAGAGTAAAGGGGGAGAATCCCCTCCCTTGCCCTGCTGGTAATGCCTCTCTTAATGCAGCCCAGCACACAGTTGCTGTCTGAGCTGCGTGTGCACACTGCAGGCTCATGTTGAGCTTCTCATCCACCCAGACCCCCAGGTCCTTTTCCTCAGAGCTGCTCTCCAGCCACTCACCATCCAGCCTTTATTTGTGCTTGGGATGATTTCCCCCCTACCCCATTCTTATCTCACCATATGTTGATGCAGCAGGTAGGCAGAGGTAGATCAGCCAGAGGGTTAGCTGTAGAAGAAGAAGTTAGTAGAATTATTAAGAATCTGCTACAAAAAGCAGGGACAAAGGAGCCATGCAAGAAACAGCCACAGCCCAGAGCGGTCTGAAGCACTCTCCCTTATCTATATTTGAGTTACAACTCTTAAAACATTTTTTTTTTCTTTCTCCCTAGAGCTGTGAGGGAAGCAGCATCACCTGTTTTCCTCTCTCAACCTATAGTCTAATTTTCTCATTCAAATCTTCCAATTGGTTCAAACTGGCACAACAGGGAAGATCAGCCAGGGGGATTAGAAGCCGAGTTGATTAGTTGGGTTACACAGATGCAGCTAGAAGCCAAGGAGAGGGAGAGACCAACAGCCAAAGCTTCAGACCAGAGTGACTCTGTCTTATCTATGTTTATGTCCTTGCTTCTGTACATCTCAGTAAACCTGTGAGTGAAGTAGACATCATGAGTGTTTTCTTTTTCGCAGCCTATAATCTATTTTTTCTCATTAAAATATTCCAATTAGCCTCAAACTGGCACATACATTTAGACTGGCTATTTGACTGCTGCGTGGAACCTGACCAAGCTTAACTTTGTTTCTAGGTCACAACAATCTCTTGCTAAAGGTAAAGGGGAAAATTCCTATTTTAAACACAAAATAATTACAACTTTTTTTTTCTTTTTTTTTTTTTTTTTTCTTAGATATGCACATTGATGCTTACAAGCCTTGATATCTGCCTAGTCCACTGGGGAGTCATTTTGACTTTGAAGTGCAAAATTGTGTTCATATTCAGTAACAATTTTTTTTTTTTTTAAGTGAGGCTTAATGGAGGTTTGTTGATAATTATTCTGCCTCATTGATAAAGATCCCAAACACATGAGAGTTTAGAATCATTTCACAGCTGATTTATATGCACAAAGCATAATTAAGATCATGTAATTTCCTTGCTAGTTTGGTTCTCATTTGAATATAGAAAAATGTCACTTAGAAAAAAACTTTTGTACTTTGTTGTTTGACTGACACTGAAAAATCAAATATGAATTGCAACCAAAAAACATCCCATGTATAAAGCGCTGCACACTATTACTGAGTGCAGATGAAATGCTGCTTTGAAGGCAGAATTATAAATTGCCTCATGGGTGCTTTTAATGTACTACCTACTATACATTATGAGAGACCTTCACAAATGTCAGTTTTATAAACACCTCTATGAGAAGAGAAGATGCTATTATCACCGTTTTAACGATGAGGAGCTGCAGTACAAGAGAGTTTAAGGTCAAAAATGTTCAATCAATTTAGCTACATTATTGGAAACACCTAGAACTAGATTTTCCAAAGCATTACACAACAAAACAGATATTCGAAGCACTACTACAGCACTCAGCCAAATCAAATCCCAGAATTTCTTCTTGATTTCATCCTGAAGAAAGAGGAAGCACAAACTGTGAGAGAGGTGCAGATTAAGTGAGATGCTGGTGCCATGTGGGAAGCCAGTGGCAGATGCAGGAGCAGAGTCCAGGTTTTTCCCAGGGTGTTCAAAAAAGACATAATTGGGAACACATCACAGTGGTGAGAGGTGTGTTGTGATCACGAAAAAGATGGTTAGCTAAAATTGGAGGGGGGAGGGGGAGTTAGTAGAAAACAAATTATGTTAACAGATTTCCACTTTTTTTTTTCTTTTTAAAGTAAATTTTATATATATATTAGAAAAGTAAATTATTGAAATAGCTATTTGTGAAATTTTCAGATGAACACTTTCTTTTCCATTGTGATTTTTTTTTCTTCTTGGAAATTTTTCTACATTTCTACTGAAGTTAAAACCCAAGTAATTACTGCATTTAGGGGAAGGAAAGGGCATTTCAATTGTCAGTCAGAAGTGCTTTTCAGAAACTTGTCTCACCTTCCTGGCATGGAAGAGGGGAAAAAAAAAAAAAAATCCAAAATTTGGACTTCTGTAAAACAGGAGCCCTCGTTCAGCACTTTGGATCACTGCCTGCACTTGTGTTAAGCCTAAATAATTTTTTTTTTCTTCCATACATCTGTGCCATGCTATGTGCACACTTCCCAGACTCAGCAGGTCTATGGACATCATCCTCCCAAGTTACTCAGCCACAATTCATCCTCAGCAATAGACTATCCTGTGTCCTAATTGAAGCAACATTCCTCTGGAGAGAAAACAAAGAAAATAAGTGATTGTGTGATGAAAGGCTGTTTCATAATATATAAATACCAGGTGTGGGACTGAGTCTGCCTAATTTAAGTTCCCAACACTGTCCTGGGAGGGAGGGCTGAAAATCTCTGTGAGATTGGTATAGAGACGTGGTAGCCTTTGAATGTCTCCAGAGGGAGATATAGACTGCTGCAACTGGGAGCTTATAATGGGCTGCTGGTAGAGATGGCTCAGCCTCCTTTCCTTACATGTAATGTTTGATTTTCTTTGGGCTAGTTTGGTCTTCAAGGTCCTTAGCTCTCCAGTCCAGAAGAAAGGCAACAAATCTGAAGAACAACCTGAAAGAAGTTTGTGATGAGGTAGAGATTGGTCTTTTGTCTTTAGCAACAAGTGACAAGACAAGAGGAAATTGCCTCAAGTTGCACCAGGAGAGGTTTAGACTGGATATGAGAAGACACCTCTTCACTGAAAGAGTTATCAAACACTTGCCAGGGAGGTGATTGAATCCCCATCCCTGAAGGTGTTTAAAAGACTCAAAGATTTAGTTCTGAGGGACATGATTTAGCACTGGACTTGGACTTGATACTCATGATTGGACTCCATGATTTTAAAGTGTTTTTTCTAGCTCTAATGATTCTTTGATTCTCTGGGTACAAAACATCTGTTCAGAGCAAGGCTGTGGCTGCCAATGGTGCACTGCTCAAAGGCACTCTCAGATCTCATTTGGGTTATGCTGTCCCCATGAAAGCACATTTCCTGTTTCCAAGTTCGTGGGCACAGGGAGTCAACTAACCTGCTGCAGTTGCCTAGCCTGGGAGACAGTGTCCAAGCAGTTTACATAAGACGTCATTAAAAGCCTCAAGAAAGCAGGGATTTATAATAAGAAACCAGACAAGATCTAAATGAAAGTCTATAAGCAAGGACCTATGCATTTGTTTATAAACTATGTTCTTAGTCAGAGCAAAAGAAAGCTCTTGATGCATTGCTATCTGTGATCCTTGTCCTAATGCACTGGGTTAAACCATGTACAGAAAGACCTCAGTAATGACCTTTTCTGTGTTATTCCCAACTCAGTGACATTTGCTCCGCTCTTAGAGGTAGATGGAATTAATTTTTCAATCTCTCTCCACCGTGGGCCCCTTCTGGCTGTAGAAGGTCTGTTGAATTGTTGTGGGTTTTGTTACACAGGGTATTTGACACCTCAGGTCAGATCTGAGCCATGGACAGAGTGAAATGGAACTTTTCCTTCTATATTTCCCCTTTCTTATTTTTCTTTATGTCTTGACTGCTTTCAAGTCATACTTTTACCAAATGTCATGCAAAGTCTAATGCTGCATGTATGTTAACTGCACTTCCACTCTCAGACAGATGAACTATCAAGAAAAAGGCCTCATTTAAGTTCTGTGTTATAATGGCATGACAGATCCATACACTCAAAATCATGATTCATTTTCCTTCCCTAGGGGTTTAAAAATTGTATTAGAAGCAAGGTTGCTAGGTTTGGGGTTTGATTTCATTTTTTCATCTCCATTTTGGAATTTCATATTTGAAGGCTTATTCCTCAAGCACATAGGTTAGGAACTTTAGTCTCATGTATGCCAGAGCTCAGGTTTTAAAGGCACAAAGCTGAAGGACCCAGATCATGTGTTGAAAACATAGACAATTCTGTCCTGCTCTATGTTTCACCAAAATAAAAAGCCTGTTATATGCAGTATATAATCCATGCTCTGTTTACACTACTGTGTTCCATAACAGAGTGTAAGGAGCTATCGAAACTGTGTCAGGGACAGGAGGACTCTCAGCTCTGTTAGGAACTTTGATTCATTACATATTTTAGTCCAAGCTGTTATTCACCATCCCATCCTTCCCCTAGTTTTTTGGTTACTGAAATCAGCCTTTTCTACCTGTTCTTCAGTCAAGAGCCCTTCAATCTGTTGACATCCAGACCTGATTGTCTAATGCGGCCTCTGAAACCTTTGGAAACTCCTTGACGACTTCAAATATTGTATAGAGTGAAAAAAAAAAGGGGGCAATTAGGCACCACTTCTGTAATAAATGAGAAGAAAAAAAAAAAAGAGCAGAAAAGATGTAGCAACAAATGGCTTCTCATTTGCCAGCATGTGAGTCAGGGATCTTTGCCACGCTAAGCTCATGAGCATCTCTCATGTACCACTTAAGCTGAGCTAGTGCAGATGTGTTGTCAGATATCATTGCATCTGTGCTTTGACTTGAAAGAGCTGGGATCCTCTTCTCTGTATGAGGGGGAAATGTCTTGCAATCAGACCATTTCATAATGTCACCCTGTCATAGAGTGAGCTTCATGGTACAGTCACACTGTTTGAAGACTTACACGTTTACTTAGCAAGTAGTATGACCCAACAGCAGTAGATCTGTAAAGTGAAACAGGTGGTGCTAAGGATCTCTTACACACACTAGAGTCACTTCAAGGCATTTACTCCGGATAAGCTGTAGTCTCATTTGCCTGAACCATCTGACCCATCGCTGGAGCACACTAGGTATGTTCCCACAATGCTTCCACAGCATCTGTTAATTTTGACTCACTTGGAAAAAATTCAAGTCTTGTGCTCCAAGACCACTCTGTGAGGTGAGCCATAGAGTGGAGACAATCAGAAAATACACTCTAAAAGAGCATTCCTCATGTAAAATATTACATGACTTTACACACACACCTTGTTGGCAAGGTTCAGTGGTTGGTTTGGACAGACAGGCCTGGCTCTCTGTTTGTGCTTTCTGGCAGAGATGCAAGGGTTGTGCTTCCTTCATTTTGCAGTACTTGTGTTGCTGGTCCTTAGGATGATTAGAGGAGACTGTTTCTTCCTCGGGATCTTTCACAAGTTGGGTGGTTCATGAATGAAAGGTGCTTCACAAATTAAAGGTGCTAGAGAAGAAAGTCACCAATCAGTAGGGCTTGTTGTACAAATGCAGCTGAGAATGAAGTTGCTCAGGTGCTTAGAAAAAGCCCAGAATGGGCCAGAAATGGACAGTCAAACCACTTTGGTCATTTGTCCTAACTGAGTAAAGCCCAGGAGCTCCATTCTCTGTTCTGACTGTGACTTTGGCATTGTAGTCACCCAAAGGGTATAAAATATTAAAGATCATCTGGACTAATAAAGACTGAGATCACCAAGGATGACTTTATTAATTGGTAACACCTTCAGATAGCTGTGAAACTGCACCTAACCTGTATATGGAGAAGTGCCCTTTCTACATCCACTCCAGATGCTGTATAGTTTTTAGCCCCACCAGTCTTACCTGTATACCTTTGAGAGGTCAATTTTGAGAGATTGAGAGATTTCTTAGGCTTTTTGCTTTGCTGGAAAAAAAAAATACACTGGCTGGATAAAATAGGTTTGTTGTAATCTAGCTTGCAATTACGTTGTTTCTCTGATCATACTATAAACATGAAAGGACCTTTGTCTATATATATGTAGAACTATGGATCTTAAAGTTATTGGGAATTAAAGACTGTTAAAGATATGGTTTGCAAGGTTAAACCCTACTAGATGCAGCACTGAGACAAATTAATAGTCTTATGAACCGGACATTCAGAGATGGGCAGAGATTTTCCAGATCAGAGTTATTCAGTGATTTTTCCAGAAGAAAAGGACAAGGCTAGTTATTGCATGGCTGCTTTGCAGTTAACAGATTAGGTGGATCCAGTCCAATGGATGTAATCCTTGCAATTTTAAGCTGCCCCTGCCTTTGTTGGGCCCTAACTCCCAACCTCAGCTTCCTTAACAGATATCATGAATTCCCCAAGACCATCTCAGTGTTAACTCAGTCAGGTTTAATAACCTTTTGCCCCATAGCAATCCTGAGTTAGCCAAGAGTTATTTTTAGTCACATGTGGTATCTTTCACTACCAGTGATCCATGCAGCCCCAAAGATCAGCAGGCATCAGTCATCTGCAAACCGCTCACATAGCCTAGGAAAAATGTAGCTTGTGACCTCCTGCTCCCTGAAGAACAGTCAATATTAAAAGCAAGCTCACAGTATTCAGTGGTACAGGCAGAGGTCAGATCAGACTGGCCCTTGCTAGCACACAGTGTCAGTATTTCTTTAGTGACATCATCAGTCCTCTCAGAATTACCTTGCTTTACAAGATGTCATGTCTGTCTCCTTATGAAGAAAACTTCTGGAGGAGATCTGGTCTTTTGTGTTCCTGCATCTAGAGAGAAGCAGTAGCATGGAAGAGATAGTTTGACCCCTTTGACTCAGGGGGATTTTAAGTGTGAAACTTAATTACCCCTTAATTGCTACCTGTCCTTTAAGAGAGAGCAATACAGCCGTTCTGGGACTGTGGGTTTCCCAGTGCTGTATCAGGGAACCACCAGGAGATGTGCACATTAAAAAATGCTACAAACTTATCTGCAAGAATCCAAGTGGAGATTCAAGAGCAGATGGTTGAATTGACTGTGGGCAATTAACAAGGCAGGAATTATAAATGATGTATTCTTATAATTTCCAAAAGCCTTGCCTGCAATCTATGTACAGACTAGTTTAAATCTGAGTTCTAATTCGTTCAGAAAAATCTTCACAAGGATGCTTTTCAGACAATTTAGAAAAATCAGAAAATTTGGGAAAGGTTTAGGCATAAACAGCCCTGCTTACAAACAAAAGGCAGTGTGGAGCCTTAAGAAACGTCTGTTACATCAGTGGAGTAGGAATTTCAAGGTGGTCCCTTGGCTCCTTTGCAGCAGTGTCTTTTGTGGCAGTGTGGGGAGCTGCTATTTACGATCCAGCAGTGGATCACCATGGTACAGAGTCCAGTGCTCACCAACGTCCAAAGTGACTGTAGATGCGGCTTTCAGGAAGCCAAGATTGTGAAGAAGAGCAATGCAGGGAAAAGCTGGGGTGCTTCACGGTGTTCCCACAGATGATGGCAGTTTGCCACAGAGGCAGTTCTCTGCAGCAGGAAGCCCAGGATGTGACAGTGCAAAAGCGGGAACCCTGCGCTTTCTTGTCACCATTCTTCCAGATGCTCCTCAAGGTCCGGCTCCAGGTCCGACTAGACAATGTGTCCAGTTGCCATATATGTATGCTGGGGTGATTTGTTCCTTTCCTGTTCAAGCCTACTGGGGGTGGGAGAAGGAGTTTTACACCTACTTCTCTCCACATTCCAAACCTTGGGTGACAGAGGTGAGGGGAAGGAAAACCGTTTCATGCCCCATTCAAACCTCTGGTGGGGCAGGGACTTGGGTGTGCCCTGCCACAATGGTCTTCCTTGAGAATGAGGAACCAGCAATTGCATCACCAAGTCAATGAGTTTGGTCTTTGTTGTAGTGAGAGTAAAGCATTTTTCACTCAGTTTATATTATTCATCAGAGAGTGTGTTTGGCTTTAAATAAACATGATTATGTTCCCTTGGCTTTGGTTTTGCATACTTTAAAGATGAGAATCTTTAATCAGTTGGTTTGGCATTCACACTTTGGCATTTTAACCAAACTAAATAAAATCTTCTCAAACTTTCTTAAATGTATATGCAAAAATGATGAAAAAGTGAAATTTACCACAGAGTTCCAAGCTCCCATTCTAGTTTTGCCATCAAGTATTTCAAGCCCTACTTATAAATGCTAAAGAAAGAAGATAATGGGTAGGAAATAAGTTTGGAGTTAGGGTTGCTTGTTTGCTGCCTTCTATTTGTTTGGGGTTTAGAGTCCTGAAGTCTTCTTACAAGAAGAAGACATTTATGTCTATAAAAGTGAGCTGTGAATTCTCTGGAGCTTTCAGAAAAAGAATATGAAATGCTGTAAGATGTGCAGTACAAAGATGGAAGATGGCAGTTCTCAAATAGCATGAAATGATTTTAGTTTAGTCTCATTTTTTTCTGTATTTCCTAATCATTCACAGCCTCCCCTTAGAGTTAAGCTTTATCCATGTTTTTTTCCAGTGTTCTTCTAACACTTTTGCTCTCCACTTGACAAATGCAGTCAAATAATGGAGCAGATCAGAGGTAGTAAATTAAGATGCTGAAGACACAAGTCAGTTTCAGAAAACAGTCAGAATATTTTGTGTATTTCAGACCCAAACCACTGAAGTTCATATATGACTTTGCAACCAGCATTGCCAGCATTAGGGAAAAGCTGCAGTGGTAGGAAAAGAAGCAAATCGTGCACCTGTATTTCTGGCATTGTGTGGCTTGGATTTCCCCTCCAAGAAACAATCTGGAGTTATTTGATTACTGTAGATTATCTACTTGCAAGCGACGTTCTTCATGGAAACACACACCTTCATACCCTCTTCTACTCTACATACATTACAAAGAAATATATGCACAAACCAGCTCCTTCCTGTTTTCTCAGGATGGCTGTTCTCAGGAATTGTTATTCCTGAGAAGCCACAAAATGCAGCCCTCCCTCAGCATCCCACTGGATCTAGACACAGCTCTGCCCCTCACCACTTTGAAGACCAGGATATTTTGCAAGTCCTCATGCTTAGATTAGCCTCCACTCCACCAGTGGTCAACAACTTAAAACCTTCCAAGGTCCTCAGGCTTCAGATGTGCTCAGAGGGAGCCAGTGAGCTGCTGTTTCCCCCTTCAGATCCTGAAGGGATGGCTTTGCTCCTCCAGACTGACTTGGAGGCAAATCATACAGCCAGGGGTCCCTAGGAAGATCCCAGGTTTTATTTCATGCCATTGAATATTGGTCTGAGTTTTTTACCCAAAGACACCATAGTCGTAGTTTCTATTACAAAGAGGTGGAATAACAGCCCTGAGCAAGTTTTTGAGACCTTAAAGATGAAAAATCCCCACTTGAGTAGTTTTGAGGGCAAGGCAGCTCATGGTGCCTGTAATAAGTTGCTGGACCTATGTTCAAGGTGGAAACTAGTGGGTAAATAGAGCAGTTGGTATTGTGAGCCACGGAGAGGTCTAATGCAGACCCATCACATCATCTATTTATGTAGGCTCATTCATGGAAAGTGGCTTGATGATCTAGGGGAATGTTTTGTACACCTCAAATGTTAAATGACCCCTGGTAAATAATGAAAGCCTATTAACAGGCTGCTCTGAAAGTACTCAGGCTTAATTATCTCAAAATACAGGGTTTTCCCGGACTATAAAAACATGTTATTTATTTGAAAAGTTTTGAACACATCTGTAAGCTAAATATATTTGAATATGTATTTGTATATTTACATGTCCATGTATGTGGTGATTATTAAAGGAGAATGGACTGCTGTTTCATCGATTTTTTTGGCTTTGATTGCATTTTCTGACTGTGACAGTTAAATATTGGCTGTCAGCAGAATGCATTTTGGGGCTTTGGAAGGAAGATTTGTTCTCACCCTCCCAAAACAAAATCCTCACCCACAACCTACTTGGGAAATCCTTTGATGTCCGCCTACTCAATATAAATACACAGCACTCTACATTTTAACCCTCCCCTCTTTGCCAGCCCAGGCACTAATTCTCCAATCTAATGAAACTTTGTAAGAGGGCAGAGTCAACTGACACATCTAATAATTGATCAGACCATGATAAATCACATACATTAACACAGTCATGCTTTTATTTCACTGTGAGGTTTTGGTTATTTTTTTTTCTTGGAAAGGGGTTAAAATGGAATATGCATTTTGTTGATATTACCAAGGGTAAGGAGCATGATTCTTCTGTTTGTTTGGGTTTTTAAAAAAAAAACTCAGCCTAAACCATGCCTTTTTCATCTGTAGGATGTGCAGGCATAAAATGAAAACGCTTATCTGATGGTTCATGCTGAGCACGGCATTGCATGCAGTCATTAAGGATCAAAATCTTTCTAATTCAGGTGTTAAATTTTAATTAAGTCACTGTGCTGATTAATACCAAATAACACAAGGCACGAATCACTGCATTTTGCTCATGAGGGACTGTCTGCCGTGCGGATCTGGTGGTGTCACAACACCCTCATTAAGCATAGCTCAGCTGTTCTGCATTGCCCTCCAAAATCCAGCGGAGCAGTCACTGCCAGCCTCAGCTACTGATTTGCCCTGTACTCAGAGCACTGTCCTCTGATTTGTACAGAAGGAGATAAAGAGCTTGCCAAGGCTTGTCTTTTTTTCTCTTTCTCTTTGCTGTTTGTATAAATGTGGAATATTCTACTTGTCCCTAAACGTGCACAAGGTAAGGAAGAGGCAGTTACCTCTAAACTGCTCTGGGTGATCCTGATCTGGCAGGACTAGATAATATTTTGAGATCCCTTCCAACCCTTAGCATTCTGTTTGCTTCTGTGTGAAATTCTTTGCCTGAAATTACACAACTGTTTGTCACTTGCTTGTATTTTGTTAGCAATGTCAATCCCAAGGAACAGGTCAAGACCAGCATTGAAAGCCGCCACCTTGACCGGCTGCTGCTCTGGGTCAGTAGAGGCCATCAAACTCCCAGCTCCCTTATTTACCCATCCACTTGAGTGTCTAACTGGATTAAGTGATCCAATCCATCATGTTTATGATTATCTCACTGAAGCAATTGATTTGGAAAGAGTAGATGAATGTAGTCCCCTGAGTCGCAGTTTGCTTTGGTTCATGGTACAGCTGCTTGCTCTGTGGTTGTGGCCAAGCCCTTCTGGCAGAGTGGATATTAAAGCTTGTTTCCACACTCTTCCCACACACTGGAGAGCTTGCCAGGCTGACAGTGCTCACTGGAAGACATTCCTCTTCATATGCTTGCCATTGCTCATTACCAGCATGATGACCATGAGGTTCAAATAAATAAATTAATTTTGTTTATAAACCACACTAAAGAGAATGCTTGCAGTGCCCTAATCCAGACCCTGAACATCATTACACTATCCTAAGGTAATAAAATCCTTTGTTTACCCATTTTCTCTAAAATACCTTCAACACACTGTTTGTTAAAGTGCAAACAGATAAAATAAATTATTTGCAAAACCCAGAGTAGACAAAATGGGTGCAAAGCCAGTAAGACCAGGTGGAAAGAAAGAAGAGATCATGAACTTAGATTATCTCCAGTGGCTCTGCTTTATTGTCCACTTCTGGTGCTCTGACATCTTGAGAATGTGTTCATTGGATAGATCCCCAAACTAGTGCAGCCCATCTGATTCTAAATCATATATAATGTGCTTGATTATATAGTCTGGATTCATCACCAGATATTATACAAGTTTGAATCCCCTTCATCTCATTCAGGGCACAGGACACTCTTGTCCTTCTCTTCATCCAGCTGCCTGTTGCCAACGCCCACTTTGCTTGTGCTCACATCCCTTAAGCAAGTAGTTCAGCTCTACCCATAAGGCCAGGAGGTGATTTTTCTGACCTAGTTTAGAACATCTGAAAATTAGACATCAAATTCTGGGCTATTCACTCTACTGTCTCCCTATAGTCAATGAAAAATAGTAGATGCCTCCAACAGGTGGTTAATTTCATCCTAAACTTGTCATCTAAGTTGAGATGACTGGCCTATGGACACCTGTGGCTAGGAGAAAACATAGAGTGGGGTGACTAACTTAAAATTAGTCATCTGATTTTGACATGGCTGAGTTGAGATGAGAGAAATGCTTCCCTTAATGACTGTTTTTACTCAGAGTAAGCCTAACTCATACCTACAGGCTGAAATTTGGTAAGCTCTGTCTCTGATGTCTGAATAATTTCCTGAGCATATTAGGGACTTCTCAAAGCCAGATGATGACTTTCCTAGTTTGTTGGATGGAATAAAGGGAAGAGAAAGTTTGGGGACCTGCCCCTTTGTCCCACTGCAGTGGTGGGTTGCAGAGGTGAGGGTCAAGGAGATCAGTCAGGACTCCATGAGAAAAAGAGGTCCCTTGCCTAGATAAACTGTGAGGTCCCTTGGTGCTGTGAGGGCCTCCTTCCTGCCCCAGTGCATCTGTAGAGCCAGATGGCTTAATGCTGCTCTGTGTTGGCTCTGTAGATCAATTTCACCATCACTGTAAAAATCAGTTTGCTGGAAGCCCCTGGGCAATCATCAGAGGCCATGAACTTCCTACCTGATAAGTAGCAATGACAGCCTAGGTGAGGCAGCAGCTGTACCTGGCTGCTGAGTCTAAGCACACACATGACTGCATGAGAATTAATCCCAGACAGTGACTGCACATCATGTGGAGCTGATTATTTGCTGTGTGCAGCAGAACAGGTGGGCTGCTGTCAAGCAGAAGGACAACTGCTTTCCCCCCTCAGAGGCTGGAATGCAAACAATTACATTTCTTTTGCTGTGGCTGTGAACCCCAGTGAAGGGGTTTCTGAGCTCCTTTAGGGGCACTCAGATTCAGGGAAGCTGGAGATCCTTTGTATCCCCGATGCTTTACCCAGTGCAGAATGCAGCCAAGACTCAGTGTTGTTGTAGGGTTAAAAAGGCAATGCTGCTGTCCATGCAGGCAGCAGCAGGGGTGGAAGAGGGATGTGTTGTGTGTCCTATCTTTCCCCCTCTCTGTGCAGCAAGTGCTGCACAGCATCCAGGTAAATACCTTGTTATACAATGCAACATGTAGTGTAGCTGAAAAATCTATGGTTTAGGGCTGGTAGGCTTGTACATAAAAAATCATTAAAATTCAAAAGAAAATAAAATTGAGGAGAGAGGAGGGGCGGGG
>VWZI01022254.1:61460-86720 GCA_013396835.1 Psilopogon haemacephalus | reverse complement strand
AGTGGCTGGAGAGCAGCTCTGAGGAACAGGACCTGGGGGCCTGGGTGGATGAGAAGCTCAACATGAGCCAACAGTGTGCACACGTGGCCCAGACAGCAACTGTGTGCTGGGCTGCATTAAGAGCAGTGTGGCCAGCAGGGCAAGGGAGGTGATTCTCCCCCTTTACTCTGCTCTCGTCAGACCCCACCTGGAGTACTGTGTGCAGTTCTGGAGCCCCTAGCACAAGAAGGACATGGAACTGTTGGAGAGAGGCCAAAGGAGGGCCACAAAGATGATCAGAGGGCTGGAGAACCTATGCTATGAGGACAGGCTGAGAGAGTTGGGGCTTTTCAGCCTGGAGAAGAGAAGGCTTCGAGGAGACCTTATAGTAGCCTTCCAGTATCTGAAGGGGGCCTACAGGACTATTCACAAGGTCTCGTAATGACAGGACGAGGGGGAATGGGTTCAAATTGGCAGAGGGGAGATTTAAATGGGATGTCAGGAGGAAGTTCTTCACAGTGAGGGTGGTGAGACACTAGAACGGGTTGCCCAGGGAGGCTGTGGCTGCTCCCGCCCTGGAGGTGTTCAAGGCCAGGCTGGATGAGGCCTTGAGCATCCTGATCTAGTGGGAGGTGTCCCTGCCTATGGCAGGGGGTTGGAACTGGATGATCTTTGAGGTCACTTCCAACCTAAACCATTCTATATGCCAGTTATAAGAAAATGGAGTCAGGAAGAGCAGGACTAAAAGAATGAGATAAGAATAATAAAAAAACAATACTAGTGTGATATATTCATTGGTGGGCTTTGCAGAAAGCCCTTCAGGAATGAGGCCTGCTTCTTCATGCTAATGTGACAGACTACCAACAACACAAAATAGCAACATAGGAAAGATTCGCAAATGCAGTTATCAGCTCTCTTAGGTTTTTCAGCCTGTGTCTCACGAGACGGTTTGGTCCTGTCTGCTTTTGGAGAAGAACAGTGGTAACTGCCTAATAGAGTATGTCTGCAGTTCTGCTTATGCAGAACTAGGATGTATCTGCTGTCATCTTATGGAAAGGCAAGGTGTTTGTTTACAGTAAGACATTGCTGCAAGTTTCACTGTATCTGTAAAGTGAAAAAGCAAGCAGTCTGGTGTTCTAAAATGAGGCAATTTCTTTTTCAGATAAACTGTGAAGAAGTCTGTCTCCCCACCCAACCCCTTTATGCTTTTGCTGATCTAACAGATTCCAGTGCATTGTGTTTATTTTCTGTGGTAATCACATAAAAATAACCAGTGTCCATAAGACCAAACCAATAGCAGCCAGAATGCAGAAATATTTGCTTCTTGGCTAACCTCCATCATTGATATGCTACTCCCTTCAAGATCACTGTCTCACTTAATCACATACACTAAGCCTGACTGTGATATTACTCTATTATTTTCCTACTTCTTCTCCCACACTTCCTACCTTTTTTAACAGTAGGCTTTAAGTAATTACGGCAACAAACCTGAATTTTTATTTTATTCATTACAAATGAAATCTGGGTCATGTCTTTCTCATTAAGTGAAAGTATTGTATGGGGTAACTGGCCCAAACTCAGCACTGGGTACAAGAGGAAGCAGCACCAATTATGGCAGCACCTGCAAGTATTAATGCGATGGCTGTATTTGTTCCACTATGTAGAAAAATATAAAGGAACAAAGAAAGCTGCTTTCAATTTAGTAAGTATTTAATAGTTTTGAAAGCATTTAACACATAACTTACACAGGGGAAAACCATGCTGTAACTTGCTTTAATTGGTGTTGATTCATAGGTTAGTTGGAGTAGTCTCATGTCATGCTTCTTGTCCTAGGGTATGTATTAACTGAAGGGATACCTTCTCAGAGTAGTACTGAGTGATGTAAATGATACTAGGAGTCTGTCTCGTTCCTTGAAGAGGACATATGGTGTTATGAAATTAAAGTTGTCTCCTGGCAAGACACAATATTAATCTCTTCTAATTTGACACTCTGCCTCGTTCTGAGATGGCACAAAGATTTCCATGTTTTAATTTGTAGTAATGCCAATGGAATAGCAAAATTATCTCAAACGTTTGGATATACCGTGTCTCCTTGCCTCTGGGATCACTTCAAATCCCAAGGCAGTTACTGTGAAGCAACAATTGCAAGGTATTAATGTACCTCCTTGATGTTATGAGTTACCTGGAAGCAAAGCACAAACTCAGCAGTGTGATTGGTAATCTAATACTTTGTGTTTCTCATACTGTAAATTGGTAAACACCAGCATAAGCTCGCAGATCAGTTATTGTTAGGAACAGGTTCAAATATCTGGCAAAGTAGCTAGCAGTGTATGTTAATTGAGCCTCTGTGCTACCTGATCTATGATGCCACAAAGAGATGAACTCACAAGACTGCTACTTCCTTGTGCGTGTTGCATTAGCCACAATAAAGGCTATTACCTTTCCCTCCAAAGCTTTACAGTAGCTCCTAGTGTTGCTGTGAACCACAAACTCAACTGCTTTAGACAAGAACTGATCCCTCAAAGTGCCACTCTCTGGGCTATAGTAATCCAGAAACCTGCTCTAAATTTTAGTTTTGTTTTTTGGGTTTTTTTTCCCCTGCATCTAGTTAATGTAGTTAATTTCTGCTATTGGCACTTCAGTCAATCTCTTTTAAGTGTCCTGGAAAGGTTAACAGTAGGAGCTCTCTCCTCAGAGAGGGAATGGAAGGCTTCTGTCCTGAAAGGCTTCAGCCTGCTGCCCTAGCTCTTACCAAGTTCTACTCACAGCGGCAGGCTAGACAGCCTTTACCACTCCTTTTCTCCCGCCCTACTCCACACCGCTGCCTGCTGTCACTTTGCACTCACGCAGCAGGCAGGCTACACTCCACCTCTGCTGGCTCCTTTTCCCCTAGCTGCCAGTCTCATCCTCCCTGCATACCATGCAGGCTGGAGCTGTGGTTCTCACCTGAGTCACATGCCAAAATACAGGAATAATCCCAAAGAGCATATGGAATCAATTGTCTGAACGGAGCAGCAGAGGAAGGTCTTACGTGGGGCAGCCACGTTTGAAGAGGGCATGGTAGCTGGTATGCCTCTGGGAACGAGCAGGTGAAGCATCCAAGACACTAGAGCTATGCCCCTTCTCTCAGGGCAGGGCTTAACGGGCAACACGGAGCCATACCGTAAACCTCCACTACTGCACTTACTCACAAAAGCAGGCCTTTACAGGTCAACACATTTGTCTCAGTCCCACCCACTCGTAACTGGAAAAGCACTCGGCGTGCACAGGACACAGCAGAAGTCCCTAATCCAAGGAGCACTGAAGCTGATTACATCGGTGCTTACAGCACGCCTGCTGCATGACTCAATGCTCAGCCAACCCGTTCCCGTTCCACGGCACAATCAAGAGCAGGTATAAGGCGCCACTGCCCACAGACGCTTGCGCTCTGAAGTGAGGCAGCCTCTCCCGGCACAAACAAGCCTGACAACGGCCCAGACCTTTCTCCTCTGCAGCACCACCGTGGCCTCACCGCCATTCTAAGCGTTATCACTATCTAGCTAAATAGAAAGCTATAAATTCGCGTTATCGAGGTCAGCCCAGCTACTTCCGCGTGTATGGAAACAAGCCAGTTCCGCAGAGCCCAGTGAAGCGAACGCCACCTTCTTGCCTTTCTCATTCGGCCCCGGAGGAATCTCCCTCAGCCCCCACGTGCGCCGGCGCGCCCTACCCGTCGCCCGCCTCCGGTGTACGTCACTTCCGGGTGCGCCAGGGCCCGGCAGTGGAGTGTGATTACGTCCCGGCTCTTCCAGTGCAGCTCGGTTCGCCTGAGCTGCTCTCGTTCCTCCCCAGTGCTGCCCGAGTGACGACATGGAGAAACTGCGGCGAGTACTGACCGGGCAGGACGACGAGGAGCAGGGCCTGATGACGCAGGTACCGCTCGACGAGGCCCGGTCCGTCTTCCCCTTCATGGCACTGGCAGCTGCTAACAGCCGCCGAGTTGTGTCTTGCGGGACGGCGCCCCTTTCCCCATGGCTGGCTAAGCTTCGCCTGCCCCCTGACGGGGCGTTGCTGAAACCGCCCAGGCCCAGGCCCAGGCCCAGGCCCAGGCCCGTTCTGCTTTCCGTAGCCTCCGGCGCCACCGTGTGCCCCACACTCCCCTTCTCTGTGTCCCGTGCACGCACCCGCCCCTCGGTGTCTGCCCGCATGCCTGTCCGTGTGGGAGAGACGAGGAGGCAAGGGAGAGACGGAGGCAAAAAGAGACGGAACTTTGTTGCTTGCGCCGGACGGCGAGGCTCGTGGGCACTAGGCCATGCGCAGGAGTGAAAATTTTGGTGAATTTTAGGTGTGTGGAGAAGTTCTTTGTTGTATTAATGGTTTGGAGTTGCTTGGCTTCATTTCTCACGTTCTGTTTCAAGATAATAGAGTTCCCTCGTCTCGTATGTAGTCCTATATGGACTTGGTACTTGATCAGTTTTAACAATAGATTTTCTTTATAAACTGCTACTGTGTTTCCTTATGTGCTTGAATTTGCAAAAGGAAAGGCTTTCTCTAGTTAGTTTTTTTTTCATGTATATTTTGCTGAAGTGCCCTTTTGGCCACATACGCCTTAAGTATAACTTTCTGAGACATCTATGTTGAAGGAAACCTGAGTATAGTTACAAAGAACCATTTATACCATTAGCTTCCTTTTAATCGGTCTGACTCCAGGTTGGAGTGCCCTGCATTATGGACTATCTTGATGCTGTGTGGTGGAGGAAGCTGCTGCATAGAGCATCCTGGACCTGAACTGCAGCTAACAGACCTTGGTGAACCAGCACAGTCCCAATATAGGTGGTATTTATAGGATAATACTAGTTCTGGCAGCTCACTGCATGACATGTTTCACTTGCCTTTGTACTGAGTTGCTGCTCTCTTCAAGGTTTATGAACCTGATCTCTTTGCTACAGTAAAGCAGGTAAATTATATTCACACCAGACAAATTCAGGAAGCAACGTATCTTTTGCATCAGAAATTACTTACAGCGTTTGGGAGAGATATTGCACCTTCTAATCTTATCTCAAGATTATCAAAGACGTACTTCTATTTCTGTTAATCTTTGTTCAATGCCAAGATAATTTGCCATCCCTGGGTACATTTCACATGGTAGTGTAAAGTAGTTTTCCTTTACTCAATGCTGTGGTGCTTTCTTTTCAAGCAGCAATCAATAGTTAAATGCCTGAATATTCAATACTTTTGCATTTTAGATATATATCCTGAGAAGGAGAGACCTGAGTTAAGACTGTGTAATTTGTTAAATCTCAGTGATTAAATTATGTGTCATAGAATCATAGAGTGGTTTGCATTGTAAGGAATCTCCAAAGGTCATCCAGTCAAAGCCCCCTGCAGTCAATAGGGACATCCTCCACTAGCACAGGTTGCCCAGATAATTGTAAAGCCTGACCCTGAATATCTCCAGGCGTCACCTCTCTTTATCTACTGGCCACACTTCTTTTTGTATAATTTGACTATTGCTTGTAGTGACATTGTTATAGTTGGAGAAGAGTTTAAATAGGAAAAGTCTGACTCTATTTGAAGCCTACCCAGTACACAATAGAAGAAAATATACATGTCTTTCGTGTAGTGCAGAGGAGCTTCATACTGAGAAGATGAACCAGAAGGATCTTCTTCAAATAACTAACTACTGAAGGAAAACTGGAGTACTTAGGTCAGGCAGTGTCTCTGCTGTAGGTTTCTTTCAAAGTAGCAAAGTATTTCAGGAACACTGGAAATCAGGTCTTTTTTAGAGAGGGTATTCATATGTGACATCCTCTAGAGTACAGCTTTACAGTTGGATAATGTTGACTGTTCTTGAAATCTATGTAAACAGTTAAAAAGTAGATGCGCCTGTGCAGAGAAGGGCACTTTTTTTAAGAGTTAAGGTTGTGAAAGAAAATAGATGTTTATGTATCTTGTCTGTAAAATTAGCTCTTTTAGATGGCCTTTCTGGAACTGAGTCCTATGCTTGGTTAAAAACAATGGCCCTCTCTTTGGAATAGCTGATAGTTGTGTAATAGCCATCATATGGTTCGCGTTGCTAGATTAGAAAGAAATTGTATAGTGAGACAACTGTGTGGTGGTTCAAGAAGTGTTTGTATACTTTCTGAAGTCTTCAGGTGACTTGACTGTCACTTCTTACTGCAATTAAATCAGTTATTCTATTTTTTTTTTCCAAGAAAAGGAACTAATATTTTAAAAGTCAATAATGAATTGTAAATATACCAGTATAATTATGTTTACAGGGCAGCATTATGTTGTTTAGTTTCATCAACACCAAAATTAATACAGAAGTAGTCTGTCTGAGACACTGGGCTATTTCCCAGTGTAGCTGAATGACAGTTGTTGGTTGAGAGCTGATTAAAACATTCAACAGGATGTTAGCAAGAAAAAATAGACCAGATACTTGCATTTCTTACATTTTTTTCTTACATTTTTGTATTGACTGAAAAGCCTTTCGGAGACATATGAAAATATATCTCTATATTTTTTTTGTAAAAATATTACTTAGGACCTGAATTATGCAAATGTGCTCAACATTTCTTTGAAATTGAGTTTTGTCTACTACTTGCATATTCTTAAACTTACTCCCAAGAAAAGATGCATTTGTTATCTTCTGGAATCTTCCTTGAAACTTGCAAAGTAGAGTATTTCTATGAGACCATTTATATCTCGGAGGAGTCTAGGTAGATTTTCAAAACCGCCAGAAATCTTTTTGATTGGAGCAGCCTTGCAGATTATCATTCATATGACTCATTGTATGTCCATAGCAAACTGTCCAGTAAACACTGTCCTTACAGTTTGTATATTAAACTAATACAAGACTGTTCCTTATGTTTCAGGAAGTCTGCCTTCCAGATTCCAGTTTCCACTTAGTGTTTTCTCTTAATTTCTGAATGTCTTGGTTATTTCTTTGGTGTAATTTTTGTTTTCTTTTAATACCTTTGCTTTTCACCTGGGAGTTTGGAATTAAAGTTTAGCTATAGAAAACTAAGGGCTTCTGTTTGTTAGTTTGTTTCTTTTTTTTCTTTTTATTGTTTAGAAACAAGGTGATAAGCTGTATGGTATATGACAAGGTGTATGTTTTAAAGGAACTCCCTTGCAGCTGCCACTGTATAGGGTCTCCATATTAATCTTGCCCCAAATGTGGAATTTGCATGGCAATGTTTTCAGGCTTCTGCTAATGCAAATATCATAGAGTGTAATGTCAGTTCTTTTTATTTGACATCTAGGATTAGCTGTATGGCTTATACAGACAGTAGAGTTCTAGTCAGTCATGTATGTTTCCTGCCTTTGTTGCATAGGCAGCTTACATTTACTAATTCGTTCTTAGGGTTCCATTTTGTAATCTCCGATCATAGATGCAATAAACTAAGCTGTCACATCAGGGTGTCTCACAGCACCTCTTAGAGAAATTCCTGCACCTGCAGTGGATACGACTGAATGAGCAAGTACTGTGTCAGGCTCTCAACTTTGTGGAGTACAGCCTAGCATTTTAGAACAAGCTTAAGTTTGCAGCTTAAGCAGTTGAACTGTGTACCTGTTTTTCAACTCCTGCGGCAAGGTGTTGCAGTACAGTAGCCCGTTCCATTTCTCTGTGAAATTTAAAATTGTATGAGAGACTGAGAAAATGCATTACTAGATTTTCAGTTTCAAGATTTTAAACATTGCATTGACTAGGCCCACCTCAGTAACTTAAATAGTGATGGAACAAAGAATGGTTGGAGGATCAGCTTTCATTTTATGCTAATTATTACAGACTGGGTTGTGATACTCTATCAGCCCTCATGCCACAGCTTATTTTTCTGAACTTCATGTGCATGTATTATCAGTCTGATTTTTTAAGAATTAAATATATAGAATGTATTGAATTAATTTTATAACAATGTTTTATATCTTGTGGGGATTTTATTTTTTTTTTAGCTATTGTGTGATTAAATTAGTGTTCATATTTTTTGTACCTAGCAACTGTTAGAATTTTAAATGAAAATAAAGATATTTTCAAATTATATGAAGAATTTAATTTTCTGGCAGTTGTTTCAGGAACACTGTCAGTTATTAAAAGCAGAATAGCAGTAAGTGGCAGGAATTTGCCTTATGCAGTTGAAGAAAGGATTTACCTTCATCCTTTGCTTGTTTTCTAAGCAACTGAAGTGTGTGCATTGATTGTAGTGATAGTATTGTCCTGTTCAGAACTTCATTTCTAAGCCAGTATGGAAAGGATTTTTTTTTCGTCTGTGTGTACACATGATTGGTTGCCTTAGTCGGTGCCAAGCATAATTCAAAGTCTATGTCTTGCCACCTCTTTCTGTACTTCTTACATGGATAGACTTTCAGGAATATGAGTATCAAATATTATTTCATACACTAAACCATCCTTCAGTTACTGTTTTTGTCTATTTCTTTAATGCCTACATAAGGATAAAGAGTTAAACCTAACAAGGTAAGCTGCATCTTCTGACATTTGGAAAGTTCTGTCTTAGTTGCTGAACTCAGATTAAAAAATTCAGAATATTTTGTCTTGTACTGTTTCTGATCAGACTGTACGCAAACGTAAAAGCTTATGGTTAGTATTCCGATCCCCCTTCTTAAGTAAATGCTAAAAATACTTAATTTGATTAACTAAAGTTAGTAATACTTCTGTAGGTAGAAAGTAGTCCAAGCTATTCCTTGTTGGCATACTTTCAGATGCTTATGCATCACAACACATAAATTTATGCATGTGGCTCTTTTTTAAATTAAACAAGATATGGAATCTTCATTTGTACACACATGAAATCGTGCAAAATAGTAATTAAATTACATTAATTCAGTTACCACTATGTGAAAGAGAAAGTTCTCAAGAGAGTAGAACAAACATCAACCTCATCTGTTGAGGAAGCCCTAACTTATGTGTTTGTTTATTAGTACTTAATTTAAAATATCTGTAGAACTATGTAGCAAGAGGACAAGTTTGCTTGTGTCATCTGAACAAAAAAGAAGGTTGGCTTTTTATAGTCTTTTTATGTAAGCTGAACTTTCAAAAGTATATTTCATTTTAGTGACCTGAAGTAAGCTAAAATACATTGTTCTTACAGCATGGGTGGAGAAGGTAAGCTGAGCATATCTAACAGGTCGCATCTGCTGAAATGGGCTGTTCCTCTGCCAGCTATGTGGCCCTACTTATTAGATCAGCCCCACCGTTTTTCTGACTTGTTGCTGAGCTGGTTTGGCTCATCAGTCTAAGTAATCTGAGTAGAAGGAACACTAGTTCTCTTCCTGCTTTGTGAGTTGTCAGCCAGCTCAGCTCATTAAGGGGTCTCTAAGGTTCTGGAATCACTTTGGAGAAGTGGGAAGTAAAATGATCCCTTTCAAACAAGTCTGACGACACAAACTGTGTTAAATCTGCCTATGCCTTCCTTCACCCTGTAAAAAACAGTAATTGAAGTGGATTTGTAATGCTTGCAATGTATTAATATGTGCCATGGCTTCTGCCTAGTAACAGGAAAAGGTAGTGATGTCTATAGGAACATAGAGTGTTGTACAAATAGATATGTTTATCTGCAAATTGCTAGAAGGTCCATTCATCCTTCTGTTCTGGTACAATTGTGAGAATGTTTGTAATTGTATAGTGAAGAGAAGATCTACTTGACAGTGGAGCTTGAGTGCCAGAATACAACTTCACAGATTTTTTTGTTTTGGAAATACAGTTTCTTAAACTGATGTAATTGATATGCAGGCAACTTTTAAGCAGTTTGTTTGAAATTAAGGCCTTCAGTAGTAAAGAAGAAAATGCCCTTTAAATTGTTCAAAAGTGCATTTCTCATAACATGCCTTTTTCTCTCCTGTTAAGGTCCTTGATGCCTCAACACTCAGCTTTGGTACTCGAGTCAGATGGTTTGCCATATGTTTTATTGCAGGCATTGTATGTTCTGTTCTTGTAAGTAAAATGTTTTGGTTTGTTTGGTTTGTTGTTTTTTTTTCTCTGAACTGTGTTAATTTGTGTTCTCCACCTTACTTGTATTCATAATTAATATGTGATCCCGTATTTGCTTTGTTCTGTATCCTAAATTTTGTATGCATAAATTTAACTGAACAGAAAGTGTATGACTAGCATGTAGGGGTTGTTCTGGAAGTTACAATTCTGACCATCTTTCTTCCATTCACAACAGCATTTGTTTTGTAGTGTAGTAAGATTTCTTACTCAAAGATACAAACTGATAAGATGTGCTGTATTTTTAATTTAGATATGGGAAGCATACCAGGAAACAGATTTTGCTATTGTTCTGGGTGTGCCCATCTTATTTTTTTCTCCCCAGTGAAAGGGGAGAAGGAAGAGGAAGATTGAAAGGTTTTTAAAGGCTGACCGCAAAACAAATGTAAGCTGTCATACTCAGAAATCAATAGGTAATGGCTATAGTAGAATGCTGACATTTTAAAAGCCTACTGCACTCCTATTAGTCTTACACCTAGCAAATAATTTGTTCGTTCTGACCTTCAGATGTTGGCAAGAAGCTCAAACTTGCAGTTAAAAGTTGAGATCTGTTAATTGATTTAGTCTATCAAAATCTAGCACAGGTAACTTGCAGTACAAAACAGCTTTTTATCTGCATGGAGAGTTTCAGAAGCAGCTGTCATAGCAGTGAGGAGCTATCCAGACTGCTAATTTTGCAGGGTTTCTTTTACAAGATCACAGGATGTTAGGAGTTGGAAGGGACCCAAAGAGATCATAGAGTCCAATGCCAGAGCAGGACCATACAGTCTAGCTCAGGGCACATAGGAACACATCCAGACAGGCATTACAAGTCTTCAGAGAAGGAGACTCCACAGCCTCTCTGAGGAGCCTGTTCCAGTGCTCTCTGACACTTAGAGTAAAGAAGGTCCCCCTTGTGTTGAGGTGGAACCTCTTGTGCTGCAGCTTACACCCACTGTTCCTTGTCCTGTCACAGGACAAGCCTGTCCTCCTGCCTCCTGACCCCCAGCCCTCAGATATTTATAAACATTTAATAAATCCCCTCTCAGTCTTCTCTTTTCCAGACTAAAAAGTTCCAGGTCACTCAGCCTCTCCTCATAAGGCAGTGCTCCAGTCCCCTAATCATCCTGATAGCCTTCCACTGGACCCTCTCCAGCAGATCCCTGTCCCTCTTAAACTGGGGAGCCCAAAACTGAATGCAGTGATCAAGATGGGGTCTCACCAGGGCAATGTAGAGGGTAAGGAGAACCTCTCTTGATCTGCTGGACACACTCTTCTTAATAAAGCCCAGGATCCCATTGGCCTTCTTGGCCACCAGGGCACATTGCTGTCCCATGGTTAACTTGTTATCCACCAGGACTCCCAGGTCCCTCTCCACTGGACTGCTCTCCAGGAGATCCTCCCAGCCTGTACTTGTGGAGTTTATTATTCCTTCCCGGGTGCAGGACTCTGCACTTGTCCTTGTTGAACCTTATTTGGTTCCTCTGTGCCCAGCTCTCCAGTATGTCCAAGTCTCGCTGGATGGCCACACAGCCTTGAACTGTATCAGCCAAGCCTCCCAGTTTGGTGTCATCAGCAAACTTGCCGAGCAGACTCTGTCCCTTCATCAATGTCATTGATGAAGATGTTGAACAGCACTGGACCCAGCACTGATCCCTGGGGGACTCCACAGGTTACAGTTCTCCAGCTGGACCTGGAACCATTGATCACCACTCTCTGAATTCTATCTTGTAACCAGTTCCTAATGCACCTCACTGCCTGCTCTGCCATTTCACACTTCCTGAGCTCGCTCACTAGAATGTCATGGGAGAAGGTGTCAAAGGCCTTGCTAAGGTTAAGGTAGACTACATCCACTGGTCTCCCTGAACCTGTCTATTCAGTTATGTCATCATAAAATGCTATCAGGTTAGTCAAGCACAACTTCCCTTTGGTAAATCCATGCTCACTACTCCTCCTCATAACCCTCTTCTCTTCCAAGTGCCTTGAGATGCCCTCCAGAAGGAGCCACTCCATCATTTTTCCATAGAATCATAGAATGGTTTAGGTTGGAAGAGACCTCAAAGATCATCCAGTTCCAACCCCCTGCCATAGGCAGGGACACCTCTCACTAGATCAGGTCACTCAAGACCTCATCCAGCCTGGCCTTGAATACATCCAGGGAGGGAGCAGCCACAACCTCCCTGGCCTCCAGGGATGTTTTATTTTCATTATGATGTACGGTGTTAGTTCTTCACAAAGCATGACTTGTTGTAAGCCAGTCAGCAGCCTTTAACTAATGTATGTGGATGACATTTACATTTTTTATGGAGTCTGTTAGACAAATTGTTTTGGTTTGTAATGCACTTTGGTAGTAGGGTGGAGAAACTTTGTCTTGTGTGCTTTAGTTTCTGGTTCTGATGTTTAAATGACTGCTGCTGCACATTTAATCCAAGGAGGCTTGTGTAACGACAGGAAGCAGCAGCTGGTGACCAACTGTCTGCTAATTGTTCAAAGCACTCATTTAGGGATAGCCTCTCATTGGTGGAGAAGCCTACGATTCGTCTACTTAGGGTTATGGACCTCTGGGAATATTTATTCTCCTTGCTAGCCAAACAGTCACCATTGCAGGTGGTACTTTTTAACTTGGTCTAGCTTTTGCAAAGTGTCTGTAGGCTTTCCTTGTGGAATATAATTACACTCATCTCTTGCAACTTTCCATGATCTCTGCAAACTGACAGCACAGATTCCCACTGAAATTGCAGTTGGATAGAATATAGTTACTTATTTCGAGAACAGGGTATCCACATTACAGCTTAAAAAAAGAAAGGTTTTAAACCTAAGCAAACTGAAATGCTATGTTTTGCTTCTAGTTTAGGCTCTATTCTTGCCAGATCATTATTGGGACTGTGATGAGCAGGAGGCTTCAGATTTTTAGATTTTTATTTTGTGCTTAATGAAAATAAGAGATGCCTGGACTTAAGATTTCTAAAATACTTCTATTTATAGTCTCATTGTGTAGACTTGCTCCAGATGGTTGATGGGAGGAGAAAGGGGATTGTGGATATTAGTCTGGCTTTATGACATTTTATCTTTTGTGTACAGAGGTGTATGATGTCTGGTGGGGCATTGTAACAAAAGTGAAAGCATCATAAATAAAAAATAAACAGTACAAATGAATGTTATAATCAGTATAGCTATTTATTATCTGGTTGTGAAAGTATTGTGAAATATAGTAAATCAATACATTATTTTGTCGGTAGGTGGCAATAGAAGTGTGCTGAATATTGACTAATACAAATGTGGGAGCAGTATACTCTGCTATGTCACTCTTCATAGCCTGAAAAAGTATTTGTAGATTTAAATATAAATAAATTGATTTAACTAATTAAAAACATGCAAATAACTTGTCTTTTGCAGGGAACAGCATTGCTATGGCTCCCAAAGGGGATCAAACTTTTTGCAGTGTTTTATACCCTGGGAAATATTGCTGCATTAGCCAGGTATGATTTATTTATTATAATTGGAGAAGTACATTCCTTTGAATCTGCATTTCTTTGCCTTTACTCTAAAATGTTTTATTATGTATAAACAACATTGTTTTCATATTAAAATGCTAATAACAGTTACTCATTTTTCACTGCCCCATTGTAACATTGTGACTGTTTTGTAGACACATCACAACTGCTATTTGAAGGATCAGTATCAAATCACTGACTATTTTATGCTTTTTACTGCCAAATACTTTGCCAGTTACAGACGTACTTCAGTTTCAGAGAGAAATTGGTATTCTGTCCTTTTTATGGATACTTGTTACTGGAAAGAGTTTTTTGCGTATACCAGAGAGATCATCTCATTTTGAGGAATACTCTTTGAAAGAGAGGTTCAGGAGGCCAGGCAGAATCTAAAAATCATTCACAGAATGTTTTTAAAGTCTGTGCTTGGTACTTTGCAGTGTTCCACACAGCAGTTAGAATTAAAAGATTTGCAGAAGGGACTTCCTAGGATATAAAACTCTTCCTTCATTGTTTGAAAGACATACAAGAGACAAGTTAATGTCAATAAAGGATTTTGAGTTCCTGTTTGTCCTTCTCCTCTTACTGCCTTAGCATAGTTGAAGCACGGTGGTGGGACTCAGAACTCTGTGACTGCACTGAGTCAAAGCATTGTTAATCTGTTAAAATTCACATAATGTGGCTTTAATATTTAAGAAATGTGTCTCAACAAAGCTGTAAGGGCATAAAGATGATTGTACTGGAACTTAGTCTTCATTTGTGTAATTTTGCCATCTCATACTAAAACAGCAATACTTTTTCTAGTAGGAGGACAAAAGCAATTATTTCCTTTTCTCTGCCTTGCCTTATTCTTTATTCTTTGTTGTCTGGCTTTGTTTTTTTGGTTTTTTTTTTTTTTCTGGTTGGTTGGTTTGTGTCGGGTGTTTGCCTAGCAGTTCTGTGCATTTTCACTGCTTGAAATTAATATTTAGAAATTTTGTCAAGTCTAATTGTCAGCTATAGGAGAAAAGATTTTACAAACTGGTGCTTCTTTTAAGACAATACAGGAAAACTGTAGTCTGGACTCCAGATATAAACAACAGGCAACTATTCTATGAACAGCAGGAAGTGGCAGCCTCAAATTGATAAGGAGATTGAATCTTTTTGAGGTTTGTTTGTGAGTCTGTATTTAAAACAAATGTAGTTGCCATTCTTATTAAGTAGTTTTGTCTAGCCTGTTTTTACTATGGCTTTGTAGCCACAAACATGAAAACAGTGATGCAACAAGTATATCTCCTACAGAATGTGTTGTAAATAAGAAATATCCAGTGAGAATGTGTTGTAAATAAGAAATATCCAGTGTAAATGAAGGACCTCTAGAATTTTTTATTCCAGTCTTCCTGCTCCATTTGCATTCTCCTGCAACCATGGAGAAGCTCTGCTCTGTCAGTGCATTTGGCTAGGGCTTATTCTATTCTATTCTATTCTATTCTATTCTATTCTATTCTATTCTATTCTATTCTATTCTATTCTATTCTATTCTATTCTATTCTATTCTATTCTACTCTATTCTATTCTATTCTATTCTATTCTCTATATTTTTCTGCCTGTTTTATATAGCCTGAACCTCCCTCATTTGTACCATCATGTTTTTCTCATCCCAATCTTTCCACTTTTTAACTAATTTTTTATTCTAGTTCTTCAGGTCTCTTTTTGTCTGTGTGTCTTAATTTTCTGACCCAACAGGCAAGATCACAAAATACTGAGAAAATTTTGTTTTGGATTGCAGTGAATTTAAAACATTTTTTCAATTGAATTGATAAATTTTCTTTTTACTATTTAATATGAGCTTTTGAGATCTGTCTATTCAACTCGAATTAAAATAAAAGGTGAAAAGAAGGGAACATACACACAAGGTTGCTGCTAGGGGAACATCTGAACATGAAAGATCATGGGTTGACTTTGTTGCTTGGGATGTGGATTCCTGTATTTCTTCTTAGAAGATGTTTACTTCACCAAGCTTATGATTGTTTTCAGAAAGAAGTTCTACAAAATTCTTCCCTGCTACTGATTGTTTACTTTCATATAAATAAGTATTAACAGGAAAAGGAGTTATACTATAATTCTTTCTCTAGAGTAAAGCATTCAGACCACCACAAGTTTACAGGCATTTTCACTGATTTTTTAAATTTTTCTGCAAAGCAGAATAGTTTCAAGGAACAAAGAGCCTTATGCCAGAGTATTTGAAGCTAGATAATTAGTCCTACAGTTGTGAATTCTTAGTTCATATTGGATTTCTTTGCATAGGTACATCATAGCATCGATGATCGTTTTGATTCTTCCTTCAAGTTAACTACAGAATATAAGAGAGCAGAAGGATTTAATACAAACTATTGAACTGTTCCTTTCTTTTTTGGGAGGGCAAAAAGTTACTACCTGCATGCTGCCTATTGTTGACCTGAAATTTTCTGTGCAAACTTGGTCTTCGCATTTTTTTCACAAGTCATTTCTCATAACTACCTCAACATGAAATTCAGTAGACTTTAACTTAACAACTCTGATGTAAGTGGTGTTTCAAAGAGAATTTGCAGAGGATGACTCAATACGTAAACTGTTTCCAGGACTAAATTTATGGAGTATTTCACCTTTCATTTTGGCAAGTCTGTTGCTAAACACTATTTAAAAAAAAAAATCTTTGTAGTCCTCTAACTGCTGTAAAACTGGTTAATTGCCTATTGTCTTTCACAAAGATTTATGTGAAAGTGATTTACCATTTGTTTTTTCTGTTAGTACATGTTTCCTGATGGGGCCACTGAAGCAATTGAAAGCAATGTTTGAGCAAAAAAGATTAATAGCTACACTTGTGATGTTGGTAAATATGCTATCTTTACTTCCTTTTGCTAGAAAGTGTTCCTTAAGTCTCAGAACTAAATCCAAGGCTTTACTAAAGGGAGATTATTTGTCAGTCCACCTCTTTTTTTGTCTCTTTTTTTTTTTTTTTAAACTAATAATAACCAAACTGCTTAGCTCTGTATATCATAAAGGTTATCTAACTCCTGCCTGCGAGCCATTGTTGCTTTTTAAATTAATGATTTGAAGTAAAATATCTTTACACAGTTTCTGGCGTGTTTGAGTTTTTGGGCATTTTTTAATTGTTTTCATCTCTTCATCTCCACTCAGCTCTGCCTAGTATTGACGCTGTGTGCTGTGTTCTGGGTAAGTGAGCCTACTTCATTCATCTAAAAAAGCAAACTAGCTTGTTAGTTTAGTAATTTTATTACTGTTTTAACAGATTAACTGTAGAGGGAAAATGAGCTTGTGTATGCGTATGCGTTGTGTTTTCCACTGCAGTTGAGTTTAGGTGCAGTGATGAGCCTGCTGGCTACAAAGCAAATGCACCCTTAAATTAGCATGTCACATAGATGAGAATACAAAGTCAAGAGTGTCAGGTTCAGTCTGCAGACCTCTGCAATAAGAACTTGAATAAGAAAAGCAAGTTGAGATAAAAGTATATCTTAGTGATGTGTCAGAGAATATACGTTGGTCTTCAGAAACCATGAGTACAGAATATTAAACTGATTAAGACAAAGGAGGAGAGACAGAAAAAAGTGCCTTCAGGCATCTTGATTGAAAAATAGGCAGTAGTTACATACCATAGAAGTATAATACGTAGCCAAAGTGAACTTCTGTATTTGCAGAAGTACAGTTTATGAAAGTGTTAGCATTGCTGCTGCAAAGTGTTTTCAAAGCTGGAGAAGGTTCTCACAGCTAATGGAGTGATGAATAAAATGAATGCAAAGCTGTTAGAGTAGAAAGGAGTAGCAAATTAAGACAAGGAGATTTAGGCATCACTGGTTACCTGAATTTTTGAACTGACTGTTCCAACTGTTTGTAGTATAGTCTGATGCAGAATTAAATAACTTGCAATATTTGCTTTATTTTTACATAGTGGAACAAAAAAGGTTTGGCAGTGTTATTCTGCATATTGCAGTTCTTGGCAATGACCTGGTAAGGTTCTTAAAATTCTCTTTGTTTTCTACTCTCTACCCTTACTCCCACATGATTTAAACCTATATATAATACCCTTAGCATAACGTAAGTGTATCCAAATGCTAGCCTCAATCTGTTTTTCTAAGATAGGTTGTATAACTTTAGCAAAATCTATATGCAGTTGTCTCACCAAAATGATAATTTTAAGTATATTCTGCAGCATGTGAAGTTATTTGAAGCATTATGAAAAGAATTTATATGCAAAAAAGTCTCATGCCTATTTTTCTCTTCTGAAAGCAATTGTATATTAATATGCGCTGTGTCTGGGCTAAGCGCATCTAAGGGCTGATCTTGGTAATATGTGAGCACAGTCAGGGGAATGGTTGCAAGTTTGGCAGAAGTTTTGGAAGTTACTGTTTTCTCCATGGAGATAGAACTGAACATATAAAGTCTCTTTGTCTCAGGTGAATTACTTGGTACTGCTTCTTAACTGATCCAAAGTGACCGCAGTTCTTGTTTGAACTTGCCCTGAATACACAGTGTCTATACTGAACTTGAACCTGAGGACAGATAACCATTTGTTCAGCATAGGGACTGTTGGACATCACGTTAGACCCAGGTAAATGCTTGATACTAAGCAGAGAGAGCATTGCTAACTATGCTCTACATGTTTACAGCAGGAAAGCTTTGCTTCTGTTAAGTGTTCTAGAGCTTCATCAGGCTGGACATGAGAACAAAACAGCTCAGAGGCTTGCAAGAAACAAGTTTCAGAGAACAATAAAATTATCACATTTGTCACAATGTGGAGTATTATATTATGCCATAAGTCTGTTTTAATATGATTCGGCACACATTTGTATACTGATGTATATTGTCTTTTAGATCAGAAACAGGTTGTCTATCATCTTAAAGAATAATTTAATAATTTTCCTAGAAATCTCCAAATCTCCATTCCTTCTTAGTATGGTGACTGTAAATCTGCTTTTTTTTTTTTTAATTTACATTTACATGCAACAGAAATTATGAACTATATTCAAAACCAAAAACAAAACAAAAATGAGGGGGAAGGGGGCCAGATGTGGGGCAGGAAAAAAAAAAAAACAGGAAAAATGTAGACCAGGAAATTCATGGCAGTACAGTTAGTACCTGTCCAAATGTGTCATCTTTTCTCAGGTACACTGAGTACACAATATTGTTGTAATTTATGTTGCAGCAGTGTGCTTTTTTTAAGGCTCAACTAAGTGAAATAATTGGTTCTAGGAGGGACATGAACACTGCCAAATGCAAATTTTTCTGCTTCTGTTTTTCCAGGTATAGTCTGTCATATATTCCTTTTGCAAGGTGAGTCTGCATAATAACTTTAATCTTAATAAAATTTAGTTTTCTCTTTATACTACGGAGGGGGAAAAGGTCCCTAAAATCAGTATGTAGAAAAACCCATAAGCTCATACCTTTCCTTTTCATCTTTAGAAAATTACATAGCTGAACTTAGAGAAATGCTTAATATAAGCTTTAAATACAAGGGAAGTACATAGTACTTTAGGCTGGATGTTAGGAAGAAGTTCTTTGCAGAAAAAGTGATCAGCCATTAGAATGGGCTGCCCAGGAAGGTGATGGAGTCACCATCCCTGGAAGCATTTAAAAAGAGACTGGATGTGGCACATGGTGTCGTGATTTAGTTGATTAGATAATGTTGGGTGATACGTTGGACTTGATGATCTTGAAGATCTTTTCCAGCCTGATTCAGTGATTTTGTAACTTCCTATAGTGTTTCTGTGACTTTGCCAAAAAATCTGTACTATGGATTTTTTTTTTTTAAGGGAGAATTAAGCTGTATATACTTCTTAAGGTGAAATATTTACTCCGTTGTAATACTTACTGAATTCAGGCTTCAAATTGTCATCTTACTATTTCTGAAATCTCAGGCTTACCCAGTCAAAAGTAATATTTGGAATTCTTAGTTCTTTGGCCATGTGACAGTCTCAGTAGGGTCATTTTTTTTTTCCCCCCTTTATTTTTCAAATGTTCTGTTCTGAACAGAAAACAATTTGAGCTGCTAGTCACTGGTCTTTTCTTCCTTAACAACAGTATTTGAAGTGCTGGACAGAAAACCATTAGGTTACATGCATCATTTAATTTCTTTGATTTTCTTTGTTAGATTTTATGAACCAAAGAACTACATTTTACGCAGACTGCGTTTAGTAGTACAGTGATTTCTTCAGGCATTATTGAGTTATTTGCTGATGGGGAATGCTCTCATAAATTTCTCATGTAGACTTTCTCACGGAAATAGTGATCTAACCCATGTTACGTGTCAGAGAACAGTATTTAATTTCTTTAAAGTAGGCATTGCTCTTGATTTAAATAAAACTATAACTGTGTTAATGATTTACTCTTGTTTGTGGGTTTGTTGGTTGCTTTGGTTTTGTTGTTTGTGTTTTTCAGTTATTTCTGGATCACCTGCTGGGATGGCAAAAAAAAAAAAAAAAGCAAAACTGCAACAAACCCAATCAACAAATTCTACTTCTTAATAGTTGATATATTTTTGAGAAAATTAAGACAATAGAGACTAAAGAGAGAAAAGTTTAATTAATATTGGTTAAAGAAATTCACCTCTTCATATCTTTTAAACCTTAAGGCTGAGGCAGCATTCCATCTTGCACTGTTAGGTACCCGCACTGTAAACCCTTCAACATAGGCCTTTCTTTCCTGCAATATGGGGATCCAACTGTGATGTGGCATGTACTGGAAGCACCCAGGCTTTGCTGATGGTCTGGATTGGGCAAACTTCTTAGCATTGCTCTTTCTGTCTAGCCTTTGTGGAATAAGGCTCTGACTTTACTAAGCCACCAGCTGTGGTGTAAAACAGTTTTTAAAGCTGTGTCTGTGTTTTAGCATGCGCTTGAATGTAAACAGTGTGGAGGAGATGGACAGTATGGGCTGACCAGAGTATCAGAATGGGCTGGAGCCTTTGGTTTAGCTGGTGCTGCAGAGGTGCTTGCTCAAGGATATCTGCCAAGTTCCTGCATTTGATAAACTATTGGGTTTTTTTCTGTGTTTATGGAATATTTTTAATGTAATGGTTGATACATATATAAAGAAAATTTCAAATTACTGACTTTTTTTCTTTTTTCTTTTTTAAAGGGATGCTGTGATTAAATGCTTCACAACCTGTCTAGGGTAAACAAAAAAGAAGAACCACTATACACTTCAAAAGGCAACTTTTATTCCTCTGTGAATTTTCCTCCACAAACCATACTTTTCATTCATTAATTACCCAGTAACAATTTAGTATTTCCCTTGCCTTTTGCATTTGAGGGATGTAATAATTCGACTAGAAACAGTTTCAAAAATACATTTGGTGAACTGTTTGCATTAACTCTGGAACTTTCAGGCTTTTTTAAATAGAAAAGGACATTTAAGTACTTTGTACAAAGCAGTCTTGAGACTACATTGCATCCAGTAACAGGTTATTCCTCCAGTGAAGGCAAGCCACTAAGATCTGGGTAATATGTGTGAAGATGTCATTTACAGTTCTGTCTAAAATTCAGAGAGTGCCATTTCTGTTTGTATATTACTCATTGTATGCTTTTCCAAAGACAGAGTTTGATAAATGTTGTAAAGATTTGGTAAATTATAATTAACTGCTTCTTTGAAATGTTTATACATGTGCCTTATGGAAAAAAGCTTAATCACAGTACATGAAAGATCTGTTGAAAGCTTGTTGAATTTTATTAAAAAGCTATATTTTAAGTAATTTTTTTTTTACTTTCATACTTAAATAATTTTTACTAAAAGCTTATGGCTAATGTATAAATTGAATGTGTAAAATAAATTAAATGTGTAAAATATACTTGTTTTAAAGGTGCCTAAACTGTTTTATTTAGCTATTGAAGATCTCAGCATTACACTTGAATAAATACGAAAATCTAAAAAGTGGAACATATGTATGACTACATCCAAATTTGGTGATTAGATTTGCAGAATTGACTTGAAAGCTTGTGTGTGTTAGTAAAAATGAACAGTTTGTCTAAATACTTAAATTGGTAACACCTTGGGATGAAATACTCTTAAATTAGTCTGAAATTAGTCTTTTGCAATTAAGAGCTATTCAGTTATTTGGGCGTGAAGATAGATCCTTAATGTTTGATGGCAAATGCTATATGTCAAAAGGTTCTTTTAGTACAAGATGGATGTGCTTGGTTATCTGCATTCTAAAATCCCAGTTGCAGGGGGTGGGAGGGTGCTGGATTTTTTTCTGATAATCCACAAATAGAAGGCATGCAAGCTGCAGTGTCAGGAAGCAAAAAATACCCTGAAAGCTGAATACTGAAAAACAAGTTAAGAGACTAATTGCAGTACGTTGCTGTTTAAAATCTCAGTGTATGCTGCACAAATCGCAACAACTTCTAGGGAAGCTGTATGAAGGATGATGGTGTGATTTTGCAGCTGAACTGCCAACCAGGCCTCACCTTTTAACTGACTAGTAACATAAATTGCCAACAATGCATTTTTTCCTGATGGTGACGTAGTCCCAACCCCACAGCTGATGGGTGCTGCATGATGTAGTGACAGCCACTCCATCTCTGCCTGTCACAGCCCTTAGGTGCTGACAGACCCTTCAGTGAATTTTTATCTCCTTTTAGATTTCAGTTTTCGTTGAGGATGAACTAGTATGTGTATAGGTGGTGGTGATGTCATCCTGGAACGGACTGTCACCACCTCTTCCTCAGTTGCTCCTACTGACCATAACTGGCACTGGTGAGATCCTCTAGTTGGTGCTTCAGGGCCAGACAGTTGTTTGCTTCAGAATTGCCCACCAATCACCAATTCTGGTACACAATCACTTTCCTGTAATCTTTTAATTAGAATGGTGTTAGCTACTTGAATTTGGGGTTTTCATTTATGCAGTGTGATAAATAACAAAGTTAACACTCATCAGTTAACTAAGTATTAGATCACCAAAGCAGCATGAGTTCAACAGTTTAAGTTAAAAGATTCAGTGTATTGCTGTAATTTTTATATGTACTTAGGTATGTTACATCATGTGCTTTGTTTTTTCTGTCCTGAATGTTTAAGAACTCACTTTGTTCATCAATGTACAGGGCACATACACTGCATGCAGCTTGAATGGGTGGACATTTCATTGGGTAAAAAACTGTCTGGATGGCCTGGCCCAAGGAGTGGTGGTGAACAGAGTGAAATCCAGTTGGCAGCTGGTCTTGAGTGGTGTTCCCCAGGGTTTAGTATTGGGGCCAGTTCTCTTTAACATCTGGATTGAGTGCACCCTCCAGTAAGTTTGCATGTGACACCAAATTGGGTGGGAGTGCTGGTCTGCTCTAAGGTAGTGGTTTGGCCCCAGTCATCTCAAGAAAGCCATAGAGTTCTCTGAGAGGTCTAGGAGGTGGACCCCATAATCCTGCTATCACTTTTTAAAGTTGGCAGCAAAGTCAGATCTCTTTCTTTTTTCTCCCTCCCTTCAGCTCTCTGGAGGGAGTCTTATCTAGGTAACTAATGGGTGAGTAACCTGACTGTGGCCTTCAAGGCTGCACTGAATTTCTACCTGTGCAATCAGGCCTGCTTGGGCCTAACAGGAGACCATGGAGGGGGAAGAAAATGAGCACTGGGGTTTTGTGGTTTAGCCTGTTTGGGGTGGGAATGTTGTGGGGCAATTTCCATATATCCTGTGTATGTATTAGATGTTAAAGGATTCATGTATTCTGTATTTTATCTTCCTGCACATCTTTAAATATACTTTTCTCTATTCCTCTCCAATTCAGTAAGACTGCTTTTATTTTACTGCCTTTGAGTAAATTTTTTTTTTAGTTCTGTCTGCTCTATAAGCTGTTGACAGGTAGAAAGGCTGTACAGAGGGATCTAGATGGGCTGATGTCAGTTATATGAAGTTTAACAACAGCAAGGGCCAGGTCCTGTACTTGGGTCACAACAACCCCATGCAGTGCTACAGGCTTGGAGGAGAGTGGCTGGGAAGCTGCCTGGCAGTAAAAGACATAGGAATGCTGGTGGACAGCTGACAACATCAGTCAGCAACGTGCCTAGGGGGACAAGAAGGCCAACAGCATCTTGGCCTGTACGAGGAAGAGTGTGGCCAGCAGGAGCAGGGAAGTGATGGTGCCCCTGCACTCAGTACTGGCAAGGCTACACCTCAAATACTATGTTCAGTGTTGGGCCCATCACTACAGGGACACTGAGTTGCTGGAGTGTGGGCCAGAGAAGGACAGTGCATCTGGTGAAGAAGTCCTGTGAGCAGTTATCTGAGGAAACCAGGGTTGTTTAGTCTGGAGAAAAAGAGACAGAGAAAACCACCTTGCACTCTGCAGCTGCCTGAAAGGAAGCTGTAGGTGAGGTGGGGATGGGTTTCTTCTCTCTAGTATCAAGTGATAGGACAAAAAGGAAATGGCCTCAAGTTGCACCAAGGGAGGTTTAGATTGGATGTTAGGAAAAATTACCAAAAGAGTGGTCAGGCCCTGGTGTAGGCTGCCTAGGAATATGGTAGAATCACTGTCCCTGGAGGTGTTCAAAACCATGTAGACTTGGCACTTCAGGTTTAGTGGCCATTGTGTTGCTAGGTCACAGCTGGACTAGGTCTTAAAGGTCTTTTCTAGCCGAGGCAATTCTAGGGTTCTATGCATTCTTCCACTGCTATTGTTTGCTCTTTCACATCTTGTTTGCTGTTCACAGCAGGAGCATTATCAATGTACAAATACCCTTTTATGACAGCAAGAAACTGTAGATGTGGACAATCTGTTCTTGTCCACTGCATACCTGTCTTCTGATGAAGTTCTGGTACCCTGATTAAAATAGTGCTTTGAAGTAAAATCTATAGAAATGTGCCATAGGTTAGAGTGGTAGTAATATTTTATTAATTTGGAACATGTGCTTACTACTCCTACCACATGAAGCTTCTCTCACCCTCTATTACCGTTTAGTGTGCTTTAACAGGTTCTTTCCACCTCAAATACCTAACAGAAGTGTTCAGCAATGTGCTTTGCTTCAATGAGAGATGGAAAGGACACTAGTAAGAGGGATCTCTGACTCGGGCTCCTTGTTGACCGAGCCGGGCAGCTTTCTGCCTCAGCGGGGTTTGTGTATTTTGGATTTCGTGTAAGCGCAAGTCTTCTCAGGGTACAGTAAGCGAAGGAGCTCAAAAGAACGTTTTGAAGATGGTGTGAGGGTGCTAGTTTAACGTGACTTTAAAAGCTTGCCCCTTCCCAAGCGGACGCTTGAGGACTTCAGGACGAATTCAGAGCCCCCCACCGGCCATTGCCTTGGGGCCCGGTGTGGCCTGGGCGGGAGTGGGGATGGGGGAGCTGCAGCGGCGCAGCGCCCTCCGAGGTGTGACCGGGGAAGGCTTTCGCCTGTGGCCAGTAGCCCTGTACTCCAGCCCGCACGCCCCCCGCACACGGGGAGGGGTGTTCCGGGGCGGGCGAAGGGCGGGCAGGGGGGCGGGTTATCGACAGGGAGAGGCACCAGCGGTCGGTGCAGACGGAGCTCGGGTCCCGCGGTGCTGCCGGCAGGGGTCTCCTCGTCCGCTTCTGGCCATGGGGCTGCAACCCCGGCGCGCCACGGGGCCCTGTCCGCCTGCGGGGAGATGCGCTGCACTACCCGGGGCGCTCACGGCGGCTGCCTGGGCTCGCAGCGAGGAGCCGGAGGGAGCTCCCGGCCGCACCACATCCCTGCCGCCCATTCTGCCGGCCCCTACTGCTTCTCCTGTCGCTGCTCGGGCACAGTTCAAGAAGCCGCCGCAGGCGACAACCCCCAAAAAGACGGCTCCCCGGCCCGTGGACGATAAGGCGGCGAGGAAGGCGCGGGGGGCGCCCCCGGAGCGGGCGG
>VWZI01022254.1:34794-61443 GCA_013396835.1 Psilopogon haemacephalus | reverse complement strand
GGGGCCGCCCGGGGGCCCCCGGAGCGGGCAGCCGCTCTTGTGAGAGCCTCGGCGGAGCGCAAGGGGAGGCTGCCCTGCGCTTCTCGCTGAGCCTGCCGCCGGAGGCCGTCCGTCTGTTACAGCGCCGCAGCCAGGAGCGGCAGCGGGGGCAGCCAGCGCCGTCGCCTGGCGGCAGAGCGGCCCCGGCTAGGCGCGGCGCTCGGGCTGGCGGCGGGGACTTGCGCGCCCTGCTGAAGATTTCGCTGCTTAACGACAGGCACCGCTACGACGATGAGGAGTATGAGGAGGAGGAGGCGGCGGCAGCGGGGGCCGCGGTGGATGAGGGACTGGTGCGGAAGTGCACGGAGTGGCTGCGCGGCGTGGAGAGCGCGGCCAGTCGCGACCGCTCCGACCGGCTGGACACGCTGCCGCACTTGGGCACCCTCTGAGCCTCGTCGAGGGACTGGGGCTGGGGGAATGGCCGGCGTCCGGGCCTGTGGAGGAGGCGGTGCAGCCACCCACTGTCCGTAGCTGTTGTGTCCTTTGTAGTGTCTCTGCGCCGTGGGAGACCCGGCGGCTTGTGGTAGAGGCTGGGTGGCGAGGCCCCCCCGCCGCGGTCCTGAGCCGGTTTGCTTCTGCACCAGAAGCGCCGTTGAGGCGAGAGACAAAAGAGAGGCGGCGGCCTCCGCCCGACAGTGGCCGGGTGCAGGGAAGCGAGAGGAAACGTTATGGACGTCTCATCCCTCGTGTTTCTTTTGTTGTTTTGTTTGGTTTGTTTTTGTTTTTTAGACTTCTGACTACTTTATAAGATGTGCGTAATGATTTTGTATATTTGTACATAAAAGTTCGTTTTTATTTATTTGAATAAATTACTCGAGTTCTGTGTTGCAGTAGCCGTAGCACCTTACTAAAGCTTCGCGTAGTGCCTTATGCAGCTGTGACTGCGTTTGCATGTCTGCGAGAGGCTGTCGGCTGGTGGCCGTAAAGTTAAAAACGCTTGTTCAGGATGGGTGCTGATCTCGGCCATTGACAACTCCGCTGCAAACAAAGCGCTGAGGTGCCGGATGCCTCATCGACCAAATGCAGCGCCGGCGGTTCAGCTAGACGGGTGGCCCGGTGCGGCACTTGCAGGCGAGATAAAGAGCAGAGAGCACGAACTCCCCCCCCCACCCCTGTTCTCCGCGGATCCCTGCTAAGGGGAGATGAAGGCAATGCCGGGCCCGCGCTGGGAGAAACCCTCCTGAGGAGAACCCCAAAGAACAGGAGAATGGAGGCAGCGGTTTGCTCAGAGGCCGCTGCGATCCCCTGCTCTCGAATGAGAGATGAGAGACTGGGTCCGTGTTTGGATTGCGAGATTTTTCTTTCTTCACAGGCAGACACGTCCGGCCTTTCGTGCCGCTGTCAGTGTACGAGGGGGAGGAGGGAGGGATAGTAGCGGCAGCATCCTTTGTCAGCCTTCCCCAGCGAGTACCTGGCTTCCCACCCCCGTGACCTGCTCCAGCCTCCCGCCGCTCCAGGCTGTGACCGTACCTGATTCTCATTAGGGTTCTGTGTTGGGAGAGGCGAGAAGGAGACGAGATAAGCAGTGTGTGCAAAAAATTACTAGTGGAAATGAAAAAGTAAATCTTAACAGTCATACAGTTGTCGTCTTGGCCACTTACTGCCACTCTCACACCGTGATTCAGCTTCTCAGAATAAAAGTAAGATCCAAATATTTGCTATGATATAGTAAACATTTCGTAAATGAATGCTTGAGCATGTAGGAACATGTTGAGTTTACTTAGCAGAGTAAAACAGTTCAGTGCACAAACTGGGAATTATATTTAAAACTGGGAATCACATATTTAATGTAGATTTCAGTTCTTCACACCAAATGATGTCGGTGTTGACTGTCCTCTTAAATCATAAGAAAGAACTAATTTCTGTAAATTAGTTGCATAACATAGTGATGTGCTACATTTTGTACAGTATTCCTGTTTGCTCCAGGTTTGTTCAAATAATTTTTTTTTTCTTTTCCCTCCCGAAACCTCAATAATGACAGGAGAGATGCTTTGAGAAAATATTTAGTAAATGCATGGATGTAACTACTGAAGAAGTAATGAAGCAATAGAATATAGGTTTGAAATAGCTGTCCTCATAGACCAGAGAAAATCATGGGACACAAGAATGTATGGAGAGTAATTTTATTTAATTTATGCAAATATAGAGTAATTTGTAGCACTAGCTATGAAGCACATGTATCTTAATATCTTTTTAACTGAGTCTGCATGGAGTTCTGCCATATTCATTAATTTTCAGTAACGTCTTAACATAAAACTGCTTTTAACAATTGCAAATTTCCTGTCAAATTAAGCTTATGTTGAATTGATATCAGACACACTTCTGGGCTTGTTTATCCTTCTAACAATGAGGAAAACAGTAGTAATTGAGCTGTAGGTGAGTTTTTGTCTTGTGTATCTTTAGCAATTGAGAGCTTGGAAAGGATCATCCTGGACTCTTAGAAATGTTGCTCCTTAAAACTGCTCCATGCTTTCCTAACAACTAGAATCAGTATCTCCAACTACAGTGACAAGTTGTGCCCTCATTAAGGACCAAAGAATGATAAAGCTTACTTGTGAGACTGAAAGCAGCTTTGTTCAGAGTCTGATGTGCGGCAGGAAATTCAATAAATTTGAATGCACAACAGCAGCAAATGAAACATGACTTGGAAGTGGGGCAGCTGGAATCAGAAAGAAATAACCAGCCTGAAAAAAGAGAAACATGCCCAAAGCGCACTAGAAAGAATAACTCTGGAACTTTCAGAATGGCCTGAATAGATATTTTTCTTTTTAAAAAAATACTAATTTGAACAAAGCTACCCCACGATTATGCAGCTACAACCTTTCATGTTAGGTAAGTCATTGTACATGGTAACTGGAGTTGGGCCTGATGTGGGCTCATCTTGAAGATGAGGATATGCAATCCTCATACTGGGCTGGATGTTAAGAGCTTCTGGGCTCTCTGCAGTTACATACTTAATGTCTGCTTGGAACAGTACCTCCTTCACTGAACAGTAACAAAGATTTCTTAAGTATTGCTAACTTGTTGCACCCCTTTAATGATAAAGGATGCCCTAAGTATGCTGAATATTTTCATCTGAAATGCCTGTCAATTTTGTAAGTGGTATTAGAGCAGACAGAGGAAGTAAATTCTGTTAATTTTGCATATTATTATTTGCATCTCATTATTTTTTCCATTAAAAAAAACCAAAACAACCAAAGACGCACCCCCAAACAAACAAAACAACAACAAAACCCCCCCCCAAAAAAACCCCACCAAAACGAATAGATTCTAGTATCCACAATTGCGGGTAAATTAAATATAATAAACCTGCTTTTTTACTTCATTAATATGTGGTATAAAATGCTTGAGACTTGTGGCGGGTTTCAAAAGACAAAAATGCCTCTGAAGATTCAGGTGGCAATGAAAACTCTCAAATATGTAATTGTGTTTGTCTTTGAGCAGCATTGCTAATACTATTTAAGATCCATTATGCCAACAGGCATCATGTTACAAATATATCACAGTTCCTTTTTTGGCTGAAAGAGCAAGAGCCCTCTATAGTGCTGAGAAGTCAGACTTCCCACCACAGAGCCCTCAACCTACTAGACTCCAGTCAGCCTGATCTTTCCTTTGCCTGAGCTGTGGATTCAGGACAGGGTTAGCACAAGGGGAAAATGGTGGTAGGATATTGTGAAATAACATCTCTGCTATGCCTGGGCTCACCAAAAGTCAGGGGAGCTTCTTCAGGTTGAGTAGAGCTACTCTTGGCTCTCCCTTGTTCTCAGCCTGTAGAGCTGCCAGTGTGCCTCAGTGAAAGAAATGAAGAATTTTTCTGTACTGGTAAGCAGATTAGATGTGTTCAGGAATACTTTTCAGGTGGCGAAGATCTGCTTCTGCCATGAGAAACAACAAGCAGCCTGGAAGTCACTACATTTGCTTTTTACATTGTATTAGTCATCATTAAAGTGCCTCAGCCTAAGCCTCCCACTCATAATCCTTTTAGCTGCTGAAAGGGAGTTATGAGCATCTGGTGCCATGGATGCTTAAAATAATCAATATTTGCTTCAGGCTGGATAGCTTCCTTTCTTCCTCCAAATGCATCAGTATGATTTATGGCAGAAAAAGGGGAAAACAATAAAAAAAAAAATAAAAAGAAAAAAGGGGAAAAAAGCCCACAAACTAATATACTGAGGTGGGTTTTTTTGGTTTTTTTTTGTGGTTTGTTGTTGTGGGTTTGGTTGGAGTTTGTTGTTGTTTTGTTTTGTTAGTTTTATTTTGTTTTGGTTTGTTTTTAAGGTGGCTAATAGATTAAGAAAGTACCTTGACAAACCAGCCTGGAGAAGCCAGACACCAGCAAACTTCATGTTTCTCTAACTGAACAGTCCCAGCCCTGTGCATTGCTGAGTTTGCTCTCATGTTCTATCCTGAATCTCGTTTTCCCCACCCGACAGACATGAGTAGTACCATCCTTCTTCTTGAGCAGCAACCCTGCTTCCTGTTGGAGGATGTTTCTTTGTTCTTGAGGACCATCTATCTGAGGTACGTAAAGGCACACTCATATGCTTACATCAAGGTTTGGTTTGGAAAATATCATCTAGTTCCACATCCTGACCATGAGTAGGGACATCTTCCATTAGACTAGGTTGCATAGAGCCCCATCCAACCTGGTCTTGAACGCTTCGAGGAACAGAGCGTTCATAACCTCTCCAGGCAATCTGTTCCAGTGCCTCACCATCCTCATGGTGAATAACTTCTATCCCATTGCAGTTAAAAGCCATTACCCCATGCTCTGTCACTATATGCCCTTGTAAAAAAATCTCCAGCTTTCTTCTCTCTCTTAAGAAAAGTCCTTCCACTTAGTGGTTTTGAAAAGAGGGGAAGAACTTAAGAGGCTGTGATACTCCCTGAAAGAAGAATCACCATTTTGCAACCGTCAGAGCAATGTGTGAGCTCCCAGCTGCCATCTGTGTTACGATCTCGAAGTGATACTGATTATCTACCCTGTCTGATCTGCTCAGGCACCAGAATTACTGCAGCTGAGTACCTGACCTCCAAGAAAGACACAAGTGTTTATTTTCCCTTCCCAGTAAAGAAACAGTGAAGCAAATATCCTGCAATAGTGACAATAGTCTGTTCTTCTGAGATCCTCTTGCTGCTTCTGAGATTATAGGGGAAACACTGTGACACTAACAGAATGAATGGTGTGACAGAACTGCTGAACTGATGGCCTCTGGTCCAGATCTCTACCCAGCTGTGAGATAACTTCACAGCTTGCCGTGTGACACGAACACAAGTTAATTAAGTGTGCTTCAGAAGAATGATTGAGATGCTTACAACCAAGTGATGTTTGTGTTATCTTCGGAAATGAAGATCCATGAAGCTAGCCTGCCAAGCAGTTGAAGGAAGGATTTTTGTGAAGGTAAGACAGCCCTGTTTCAGCTAAATATAATAAAGCAAGGCTAAACCAAGAAAATCATGTATCTTCAAAACAGATTCTGAAGCTTAGCACCAAGTGAAGATCTTTTTTCCTAATTAACTGGGAAAACTAATATTAAAGTTGACACTCAGTATGATAATGAATCAGAGTATATGCTAAACAAAGACTATGTTACTCAACTCTCCACCCCAATCATACTAAATGTTACCCTAGAAGGCAGAGAGAGATGGGATTAGGACATAAAAACTGAAAGAGGAACACCTCTTGGGGAGGTGGGAAAGATCATGGATTTAGCAGAAATGAGAATGGTCAACAGGCTATGCTCCTTTTCCTCCATCCAAGACAGGGACACCTTCTTGGTAAGAATCATGCCTTCAATTTGCAACTTCTACTGCGTTTCTGTCATACATGAGCACAATTGCAACAGTTTGTGTCTTCGACTGTGTCAGCTGTCACCTGGATTTATTAACTCAAGCTCAACCACTTGCAGTCACCAGCAATCAGCTGTATCTGTTGCATTAATAACTTACGTCTGTTAATTATTTTACCTTCTGAACCTGTGTTGGTGCAACTCCTTATCAAGGAACTGTAAAAGAGGCAAACATTAATTTTATCAAACAGTTTCAATAAGATTCCTGAGGCTCTGAGGAAGGTAATGCTGACAGCAGACCACAAAAGTCATGTAGCAAAGAGATGGGAAATGATTTGCAGGGCATTTTACCGACAGCAGAAGGTGAATAGGTACAGTGCTAAGCCACCACACCCTCAGTGTTCTAAATTAAAACCTTATGGAGGCAACCTAGACCCAAAAGAGAAGTCAAGCAGATAGGAGCAGTATCCATGAGACCTCATATGGTCCAGCCTACTCTTACCTTTCCCTTGGCAGAGCTGTGGGGAAAGCTTGTGGCTGCTGTCCTGCAGCAGAGCCCAGGTCCTGCACACCAGGGCCATGACCAACTCCATGGCAAGAAACAGGGAACGGCACTCAGTCAGGAGCTGTGGTTCTCATTTCACTGTTTGGTTGGTTTGGTTTGTTGTCATTCTGGTTTTGTTTTGTTTTGGGGTTTTTGTGGGGGTATTTTTTGGTTGTTGTTGTCATTTTGGGTGTTGGTTGATTGGTTGTTTTGGGTTTTTTTTGTTTTCCTGTGTTAAATCAGAATCTATGCAGTAATTGTGGCAACATTCCCTGAAAACATTTTTGTTTACCTGCAGGTAGAGCCAGCAGGTTGAGGAAGATGATTCTATCCCCCTCTGCTGCCCTGGTGAGACCTCTCCTGGAGTACTGAGTCCAGTTCTTGTGTCCTTGGCACAAGAAAGACATGGACCTGCTGGAGCATGTCCAGAGCAGGGCCACAAAAATGATCAGAGGAATGGAACATCTATTCTATTACAAAAGACCAAGAGAGTTTGAGTTGTTGAGCCTGAAGAAGAGAAGACTCTGGGGACACCTTATTGTGCCCTTTCAGTACTTAAGGGGGGCATGTAAGAAAGATGGGGACAATCTTTTTAACAGGGCCTGTTGCAACAGGAGAAGTGGTGGTGGTTTTAAATTCAAAGAAGGTAGATTTAGGCTAGATAGAAGGGAAAAAAAAATTACCATGAGGGTAGTGAGACACTGGAACAGATTGCCCAGACAGGTGGTAGAAACCCTGGAAACATTTAAGGTCAGGTTGAGCAGGGATCTGAGTGATTTGATCTAGCTGAATATATCCCTGCTCACTGCAGGGAGGTTGGACTAGATGGCCTTAAAAGATGTTTCCAACCCAAAGCATTCCATGATTCTACTTACTGCCTTTTATCTGAACGTCTTTAACAGAGATTCAGCAATTTTAATGGATACTCATATAATACAGTCCTCTCCATCCCCCCACCCCTCTTATTTTTTTTTAACCTTGGGAAAGCAGCTATTATAATGTCTCATATAGTTCCTAATAATGAGTTAAACCAATCTCCCCTTTCTCCTTCTGTACAAAGTTCGAAGGAAAGACAAAAAGAGTAAACAATTTGGTGTTTCAGGGAGACTGTGTTTTTGCAACTATGTGTCATTAGGATTTATTTTTTTACCACTGTGTGAAGTGCTGAGAAGATTTTGAGAGTAGATTTCATTACTCTGAGTGGGCTGTCTTACATATTATCAAAACTTCTGCACATCAGTTTGTGGTGGCACTCCATTTCTCTGGACAGGCACAAGTGCTCTGTAGAACAAACATTTAAAAGGAATACTATGATGCACTGGTGTTAAGTAGTTGCATGAAGATATTTTTTATTGGTCACTGTGTTCAACCATTTGATCTATGGAGAACGGATTTTTTAAGTCCATAGGTAGTTGGTGAGCTGCTTCTAACTTTGAGGAAAATATTGTGTGCAGACTTTATGCAGATCATCCTAAGGTAGAAATCTTTTGGATTGCTAGGTGTATCTGGAAATTAATACACAACATAGCATTAGTAAATGGTTCCTTAATATTTGTAACAAATCCACACTTTCAATGTTATATGTTTCTGTTTTTTCCCACTGAGCTTACAATAAGCTTCTGCAAAATGGAAAATAGATACTGTTAGTGATCAGTAGGATATCTTTAATTTTAAACTGGAATTACTTCATGGGGAAGTATTGTGAAATGGCAAATACTGAATTCATGTTGGTCCTTACAGTGCCTTTTGAACTGATTTTCACTTCCTGGAATGTTTGGAAAAGCATAATGTGCAAAGTACAGCATTTATGTCCCTAGTACTAATCTTGTTATGGGTCATGTTGACAGTTTTCAGTTGGGGATTTTCTTTTTTTGTGTTCTTTTCCTGGAGTTCTTATAAAATATGTCATAGCGCTTTGCTGCAAAGTTCAGATTATTCCATTTTTATGTTTTGGGGTTTTTTTTCCTACATTTATTTACAGCAATATGGCAAAGTAATTCTGGCTTTTATATCAGCAGGAGTTTAAAATTCTGCAGTTTGTGGATTGCTTGGAATCTCCAGGTTGCTTCCAATGATTTAATTAAATTTCTGAAAGAATAAGCCAATAGCCTGTAGGCTTAAATCTGGTAACTGGGGGGCTCTACCTCCACAGGCAAGACACTTAAAAATTGCTGAAAGTCACAGGAACATACATTAAGAATGCATAGCTGTCAAAACTACAGACCACTTTGCAAAGGAGAAAGAAAAATGGGTTGTCTGTACTGAAGTATAAGTAGAATCATGGACTACAAAAAATCATCTGTCAAATGGTGTGCTCATCTGAATGGTAATATTGTATATCAATTTAGAAGTCCTAAAATCATGAGTTTGAAGAGTTGATATATTTTGTTAGCAACTGGGGCAGAGGGGAGGAGGGGGTGGAATCTCATTGTTTTCTTTTCATTTGCCTAACTTCAGAGCGATGAACCTAGAAAGACATTTGCAGTAAATAACCATTATTGCTCACCTTTGGTGGATGGATACAGATTACAACCAAAGCAGAGGGAGTACAGCAAACCTGGTTTCAGGTAGCTGTAGCACCACTGGCTGATCTTCACCTGTGCCAAAGCTCCTCTCTGGGCTCCTCTGGCTGAGCTGCCTAACATGCCTGCTCTGGAAACCATTATGTCCAATGAGCTTGGCTAGCCTGGAGATCTTCAGTTACCTGGTTTGCTTTGACTGATATAGCCAGGGAGAGATCCTGCAAGTGGCTGAGTCAATAGATGCAAATAAGGTATTTTGCTACAAACCTTTATTAAACCCAGCAGGACCAAATACTTAATTCACATTGCACCTGAAGAGTTTGCCTCACCTTTCTTTAAAAAAAAAAAAAAAAAGATGGGGAAAGGACTTAATGAATTGCTAGTTGGAAGCAAATGAATCCAGATGAAGTGCTGTTAGTAGTCATGCAGCAACACTTTTCCATTGCCTCTTGGATGGAGTCACACAAAAAGTGGAATTTCAGCCCACCTGACGCTGACAAATGTGCATACATTGACTGTTTTAGTTGTTTCCATGGGAAACAGCAAGATATATAAGTGAGCATTGCTCTCGCCGTTGCCAGCTAAAAAGCAAACAAGTTCAGTTTTGCTTGAGAAGCAACCAAGAGTGGATCACTCATGCATTATGCTATTTAACTTTTTTTTTTTTTAATTAAAAGAAAGAAAATACTTTGCTTGCAAGATCGTATCTTAAGGTCTTTGGTGTCCATATCTCATTCATAGCCCTACAATTTACCCTCAGTTAATATAACAACAAAGTTAATAAAACAACCCTTGTTTTGATTCTCTGAATGGTTGACCACCCCCTTTTGTGGCTGTTTTGTTCAAAAGTAAAAGGGAGGAAGAGAGTATATTCTGAGTACAAAGGGAGAAGATAAAAGCATCAGTCTGTTTCTGTACCTCCTACGTAATATTGCCATAGTAACAGGGAGCCGAATCTGGCTGTTCGTCACTGAATGCCAAGGTAAAGCAGACAATTTTCTTATTCAAAAGAATATTAGTAAAATACAGATTTTTAAGGTGTCAATAAAGGATCGGGGAAAATGGTCTGCCTTACATAACACACTCTAAGCTGGTAATAAAGTGCCACTTTGAAAGAAGAGAGGGCAATCAGGGCATTTAGCAAACATTTATAATGCTGTAAATCACAGTGTTTTATCTTCCACACAAAGCCCTGCTGAGCTGTAAAATGCAGTCACAGATAATATATTCTGACATTAAATTTGCATGAGATGAGCAGCTCTCTCTCTTCTTCTGCCTGACACATTTCTGACATGGCAGTTGGCTGTGGCTATTGACAAATATTTGTAAAGCAGCATTGATTTGGTCTGCTCTAATCAGATTAAAATATAAGTGGGTAAAGTATTTCACATACTTAGGGCTTCTTGAGATCTCTTATGTCCTGGTGCTATTTATTAAACATTAAATGGTCTTCAGAGGGAATAAAATTCTGTTCTAGGTGTGTGCATTGGGTAAAGACACACAGCTTTGAAATTTCAGTGAAAAATAAATATTTATTAAAGTGTACAATTTAAGGATGAAAAAGTGCTCCCGTTTTAGTGCACTATTACTAATGTAACTTACTGTTTCTACTGTAGTTTCTTTGTGCTTTGCAACAAGAATTTGGCATTCAACTTGTTGCATTTTTGTGATCAATAACAGCTTTAAAATATTTTTTTTTCTTTATTTCATTAAATGATGGGTTAGAAAGGAAATCTGTTACACTGCACACTCTCAAAGGCTTTGTTAATTTGAAAGTCCTTATTTGTTTGGTGTGGATTTTTTTCCTGAAGGCTTTTTCAGCCTGAAATGTGTTTAAAATGAGGGCTTGAATGATGGATCAGAACTTTGCTGACAGCCTCTTAGGACAGGAGACTCTGACTGTGAGAACAACTTTTTCTGCACCACCAGTGCTTTCTGCCAGCCTTTCATGCCTCTGGTTGAGGTTAGAACACAAGGACAAGAGCTGGAGGTAACAGATCCAGGGAAAGTGATCTCTTCTCAGATGCTTGGGAGAATGATACAGATACAGATTCAGGTCAGAGCCAGGAGTGATAGCTGGAGAGGTCTCTGTTTGGGCTGGTAAAAGCATATACTGAGGGTACTGCCAACTCCCTGTAAACCCCCAAAGTAAACGATCTGTCTCAGCTCCTCCTGTGGGTGACTCAGGTAGCAGGTGACCAACTGGCTCCAGAAATGAAGCCATGTTTTTTTGCAGTTCTGTGCTGGCACCCAGACAGTCCCACCCACACTGGCAGCTGGTGAGCGATGCAGGTGAGGCAATGCATATGGTGCTTTTTCTTTGAGACAGAAGGAGAAAGGTTGGCACCCACTTTTTCCTCTTTAAAAAGAGTGCCCTAAGTCATCACAAACACATACACACTATAGTTATAGGGTCAACCACACAGACGTTAAGCATGAAGGAATGTAGACATCCTCCCTTATGTTCTCAGACAGGCTTTTTCTCATGTCACTTAACAGTTTAGGATTTGTTCTTTCTTGTACAGCCCAATTGTGTTCATCAGTGTTTCTGCCTTGCCGTGAAAAAAATTACAACAGCTCCCTGCACCAGCAACTGGAAAATGCCAAAACCTGTCTAATTATGCAGCCTGTTGGGTTGCACACTGACATACTCTTATTGATATTGACCATGTTGCCTGGTGAGGGGCTGGCAAATTTGAGCTTTCACCTCTTGAGCATACTAATGTGGACATTTTCGTATTTTGTCTGCCAGAGAGTCTGTAAGGGAGCAAAAAAAAAAGTCCTGTGAGTTGGTCTCTTTTCACAGTTTGAACAGTTGCCTGAAGGGTAATTTTATTGCCTGTCTATAAGTAGTGAACCATTTTTTGTTTTGTTTTGTTTTGTTTTGTTTTGTTTTTAAGCTCTGGCTGATCTGACTTGTTGAGCTCCAGTTTCAGAAACAGCTCTCAGATTTTCGGGTGCAGCTTTGTGTGTATGTGGAAACTGCATGTTCGTGTGGAGGTAGGAGACTGGGCTTTGGAAGAGGGAAAATTTGTGGATTGCTGTTTCTTGTAGATTGCTGTAACTAAAACAGGAATTACATAGTTTTAGAAGCATGTGAAGAGCAGGAGTCCTCTCTATCTGGTTAGTGCCACTTGGGGACAGGTATAGCCCCACATCTGTCCTCTTTTCCTCCTCTAATAAACACAGAAAATAAGTATATTCTCCATGTAGTCAACAGCCTGGTTATTAAGTTGCTTTCCTAAAAGGTTGGTAGATGTGAGTTTGAAGTCCAAGTAAGTGTAATGACTGCTACTAGCCTGTTAATTAAAATCTGCCATTTCATGCAATAGTTTCCACAGTCAAAGATGACAGTGAAATGCTTCTGCTTGTGAAAAGAACCCAGGGTCCTATAGATGGCTAAATCAGAAGTTGCTTCAGTCTGATAATTTGTAGTGAAACTTCTGAGTGTAGAGTGGAGAAAATTTCTTCTTGTGTACTTCTTTCTTATTTGAAGGTTTTTATGAAGTTATCCTTTCTCCCTTCTGTAGCCAGGGTATGTGAGAGGGCAGACCTTCAGAACTTAAGCCCCACACTGTCTCAGGCACCACTGATGTGAGTTTTGGTGTCTGACGTGGACTTGTGAATGCTAATCTGTGAGCTGAATGCCCAAAACCTAGATGGGGTGATGCCAAGTGTTGTCTAATTGCAGGTGAATGACTCTTCACCACCTTCAGGCTCTTGCCTTAATTTATATGCATTGTGATTCAGATGGTTTTGCACAACAAAAATTAATTTATGTGGTGGAAAATTATAAAGTGCTGAAGTTAGAGTGATAATGTGTTCTTTCAATGGGGCTTTGTTTCAATTTTTTAGCATCACCTAGCAGAAGAGCAAAGCAATATTGACACCAGGCAGTATTGGTTTGTGTGAGATCAGTATAGTATCTTATGTACACCTTCATCCAACATGTGATTAAATAGACTAACAAACCAGTTAATGCTAGCAAAACTGCAAACAGATAGATTATTTTTTTAACAGTACCTCTCAGCAGCCATGTTTATTTGGGGAAAAACTTGGGTCACATAAAGGAAGGGCAGGTATGCCAACATATGCATTTTATTATCTGGTGAATACTTTTTCCTGGTGTACATGCCAGGACACTGCACACTAACCACCTTTGTGTAACACCAGATTTTTATTGCTTAGGTTGCTTCCTCTTCTTCCAACAACCATCCATTTATTTGTCTTCACCTGTCTCAAGGCTGAATTACCTTTCACTGGTGCTGCATGAGGTATGGAAACTTATGGTAAAAGATATATACTGCTTTAAAATCTTAAACAGTGCAGGTGGAGAGCTGTGCAGTCACTGTCTTGTACCAGAAAGTTTTCTTATGGTGGTTTAAATTGTTTCTTTGTCTTGCTTTCTACCCTTTTTGATGCACTATCTCCAGTCCCTTTTGATCAGAAATTAGACATTGAATCAAAAATAACTTAAATAGCCTGTTGGTAGCGAATAGATGATCAGATGTTGAATCAGAAATAACTTCAATATTGTATTGGTAGGGAGTAGATGAAAAGCCACAGACTCACAACAGTCCCTCTTCATCTAAGGTAATCTGTATACCTGTTCTATATGTTAGTGTCCACTGCAAACTAAAGATGTGATCTCAGCTCCAGGAACCTTACTGAGCTGTCTTAGAATGGTGGTACTGAGAACCTCCATGTGGGATGAGGCAAATGGAATATCACCAGAGAGCTGCTGCCAGATGGGGTGGGAAAAACACAAAAATGGACTAGGAGTAGGCAGGACCTTAAGGATATGGCACACCAACAAAATACCTCGGTTTGTGGCATGGTTCCATCTCTCTCATAAATCTTGTACCATCCACATGGTTCTCAGTAGCATCATCTCGTCTCTGGAGAGCAAAAGAACCTGCACCATCTGTCAGTCTTGTCCTTTCTGAGGCAGGAAATCCCTGTAGTGTTCATGATAACTCAGTGTGGGAGTACATTCATCTGAATCCATAGTGTAATCAATGTATATTCCCCTTGCCACTTTTGACACATGTAAAGATTTGCTTTGCTTCACTGCTCAGAGTGCTTCAAATATTGGATTTAAAAATTGGATAAGAACAGTCATGGGTGGAATTATTGCTACAGATTTTAAGTTTGTTTAGCCCTCTCTCTTGCAAAATGCTGTCACTGCCACAAAGTACAACTGTCAGTGCCATAAGGTACAACTGGTTTGTTTCTTTGCTCCAGGTACTGCTGCTGCCTCATACTTGAAGGGTGAGGGCTGAGAGGTGAGTGCCAAGGTTGTCTTCCACTCTTTTCAATGCAGTGGGTGCCTGCAGAGCTTTCTGCAGTGTGGGAACCTCCAGGATTATGCATATTTGCATGTGTCCTTGGTAGCAGTTTTACTTGCGATGGAAACAAGTTTCTTCCCACTGTGAGCGGTGTACCTATTGAACAGTGCTTTGGTGTTTAGCCAGTGAGACAGATTTTGCAAATATGCAAGAGGAGAAAATATTGGTGCATCTCTTCTTTTTGTTTCCCTTTCCTTTCTTTTCCCTTTCCCTTCCTTCCCCTTCCTTTCCTTTCCTTGCCTTGCCTTGCCACAAAACTCAAGGCTTATGTGAGTTAGGATGAGTAGATGATTTATGACTTTTTGGGAATGACACATAAATTTGATGATACCTGGAAAGTCTCAGGCTTAGCCAATACTGAGTGCTGAACAGTTGATTGTTTAGAATAAATCCAGAGAAAACAGATGTCATAGATAGAATTCACTAAATAGCATCAGATTTTCTCATCTCTGGTAGGTGAGTACTTTAGTTCCTCAAGCCAGATCTGAGATCACAGGTTAGTGTGGGACAAAGCTGACTTCTTTTGTATTCCTGCCATTAACCCATTCTAACCCAGACCTCAAAAATTAAAGTGTGTCAGGGGCTTGTCTTAAATTTGCACATTGTTCTTGCATGGAATGCTTGCCATTTTCTAAAGCTTAGAGAAAATCCAACAGATACCTTGTTCAGTCAGGTAGTGCAGCTCTTCCAGGGTAGTCTAGTTTTAGTGACACATTAATGAAACATTTTTAAAAGCTGTGGGGTTTGTTGCTGTTGTTTGATTTGTTTTGTGGTGTGTGTTTGCTGTGGTTTGGTTGATTCATTTGGGGTTTTTGTTTGTTTGGGTTTTTGTCTGTGCTTAAAGAAATACTTTGATTACTTGATGAATCAGTAAAATTCTGGTTTTCTGCATGTGCAACAGATAGTCAGCCAACATAGTCTGTGTCTTGTTTATATCACAACTTTGGATAAGCTTTGTCAACTGTGAGCCACCACACTGTCGTTCGCCACAAACTTTCACTCCAGACCATTGTCTGTTGCCAGTGCCCTGCAGTTCCTGAGTCATACCTGCATGACACATAGAACAAAATGATTTACATTTCATCAGGATTTATAGATTGTGTAGGAGGATATATTTGCAGTTTGTAGGTTTGGCCTGCAGGATTTTGGCTGCCCTGTTCTGGGCAGCACAAGAGTGTGTCTGCTGAGTATGTTAATTTGACAACTTAACCCAACTCAACTCCAATTTTCTGGAGGCATCTGAGAACCAGAAGCAGACTCTTGGGTTTTGAAGTATATGTAGCATGGAAAAGTGTTACAGCCAGCTACATACTAGATTCATTCTGTCTAGTGGCTGAAGCTTGATAGAGATTCAGCCAGTAGACAGTGCCAGAGATTGTAATTCTACACAGTTGAAAAGGCACCTTTTATTCTGTTGAAAGTTTGACTGTACTCTTGGAAAGAAAAGTCTTGTGGATTCTCTTTTCCTGCTTGTACTGTATCTCCAAGAATACATCACTGTTTATCATGTTAGGTAGCCAAAATTACTTCTCTCCGCATCTTCTTTGGGAGTATATGACACACAGGGACACATATTAAGGCAGTTACTAATCCAAACTCATAGAGACTCGGGCAGCACACAGAAACAAGCCGTAAACATCGACAAAAGACGCATATATGGTGGGAAGGCGAGCTCCAAGGCATGAAGGTATCTGCAGCTCAGAGCGAAGTTCTGTGTTGGGTCAATTCTTCCTGGATAGGTGGCTCTGCGGCACACATTACTTACTGACAGATCGACGTCGCCATCTTCTGGGGAAGGGCAGGATGCAGGAGTTGCCAGTAGCTAGAAGAGGCCACCTTCTGCTATTAACAGTGTGGAGTTTGAAAAGTGTAGCATGTACAAGCTAGCAGCACATAACCAGATAAAAAAGAAAAGCCCTCTGCTTGTGGTGCGTTTCGAGAAGGGACTTCCAGAAACCAAGGAAGGAAAAGAATTCATCAGCCAAACCTGCTGGTGCTTTCCCCAGGGAAAAAAAACCACCACCACTATGGACATTGCTTTGAAGCAGTTATTACTGTTCTGTAACTCTTCCGTATACTTATTTGTAGACTATTCTGCATGAGGTGCTTTTACTCAAATTATCTTGCTCTGCCCAGAACATCTCAATTTCCTGTTTAGCCAGCCAGCACCTGCATCAGATGAAACTGTTAGTATGTTCCTGCCCTCAAGGAGCCTCTTAGCACTACCAGGAAATGTATACCTTACCTTCTTTGTTGCGTTAACTAGTTTCTTTAAACAATATAATGTAGGTAAATGTCTTAGTTAGATGTAAAAGACCAATCTGTCTCTTCCCTTTTAAAGACACAATTAAACAAGTAGTTAAAATGACTTTTCAAAGGGCTTTTATAATCTAAACATTTTCAATTTGCTAAACAACTCAAGCTCCTTCACCTTGTCCTTTATTTTCCATCTATTCAAGGTGTGTATATATATACGTATGTTGACAAAAGATGAGACATACATGTATTTAACCAAAAAATTGCCAAGCATAAAGCAGTTAATTAGAGAGACTTCACACCCCCCACTTCCCGCCAGTGTCACCTTAAAGTGTATAAGGATCTGCACAGGCAGAGAAATGCTATGTATGCATGCTACTCGGACTTTGCTGAATAGAGAAGATCCAAAGCAGAGATTTCAACTCTCAGGACATGACTTTAGGGGAAAGATCTTGGATAGCATTAAAAAGGAGAAAAAAAAAAAAAAAAAGAGAGAGAGATGTGAAGTTGAAGGGCATAAAGATGTTGGGCAGAGGGTGCAACATAGCAGGAGAGATGTAGCCAATATTTATTGTTCCAATAAGACTGGTGTGTTCATGGGAGCATCCACATGTTTTCTATCACTGAAAAAAAAAAAAAGAAAAAGTGTGTGTGGGGGGGGGGTTTGTTTGTTTGTGGTTTTTGTTTGTTTGTTTTTCCAGTTANCACATATTAAGGCAGTTACTAATCCAAACTCATAGAGACTCGGGCAGCACACAGAAACAAGCCGTAAACATCGACAAAAGACGCATATATGGTGGGAAGGCGAGCTCCAAGGCATGAAGGTATCTGCAGCTCAGAGCGAAGTTCTGTGTTGGGTCAATTCTTCCTGGATAGGTGGCTCTGCGGCACACATTACTTACTGACAGATCGACGTCGCCATCTTCTGGGGAAGGGCAGGATGCAGGAGTTGCCAGTAGCTAGAAGAGGCCACCTTCTGCTATTAACAGTGTGGAGTTTGAAAAGTGTAGCATGTACAAGCTAGCAGCACATAACCAGATAAAAAAGAAAAGCCCTCTGCTTGTGGTGCGTTTCGAGAAGGGACTTCCAGAAACCAAGGAAGGAAAAGAATTCATCAGCCAAACCTGCTGGTGCTTTCCCCAGGGAAAAAAAACCACCACCACTATGGACATTGCTTTGAAGCAGTTATTACTGTTCTGTAACTCTTCCGTATACTTATTTGTAGACTATTCTGCATGAGGTGCTTTTACTCAAATTATCTTGCTCTGCCCAGAACATCTCAATTTCCTGTTTAGCCAGCCAGCACCTGCATCAGATGAAACTGTTAGTATGTTCCTGCCCTCAAGGAGCCTCTTAGCACTACCAGGAAATGTATACCTTACCTTCTTTGTTGCGTTAACTAGTTTCTTTAAACAATATAATGTAGGTAAATGTCTTAGTTAGATGTAAAAGACCAATCTGTCTCTTCCCTTTTAAAGACACAATTAAACAAGTAGTTAAAATGACTTTTCAAAGGGCTTTTATAATCTAAACATTTTCAATTTGCTAAACAACTCAAGCTCCTTCACCTTGTCCTTTATTTTCCATCTATTCAAGGTGTGTATATATATACGTATGTTGACAAAAGATGAGACATACATGTATTTAACCAAAAAATTGCCAAGCATAAAGCAGTTAATTAGAGAGACTTCACACCCCCCACTTCCCGCCAGTGTCACCTTAAAGTGTATAAGGATCTGCACAGGCAGAGAAATGCTATGTATGCATGCTACTCGGACTTTGCTGAATAGAGAAGATCCAAAGCAGAGATTTCAACTCTCAGGACATGACTTTAGGGGAAAGATCTTGGATAGCATTAAAAAGGAGAAAAAAAAAAAAAAAAAGAGAGAGAGATGTGAAGTTGAAGGGCATAAAGATGTTGGGCAGAGGGTGCAACATAGCAGGAGAGATGTAGCCAATATTTATTGTTCCAATAAGACTGGTGTGTTCATGGGAGCATCCACATGTTTTCTATCACTGAAAAAAAAAAAAAAGAAAAAGTGTGTGTGGGGGGTGTGTTTGTTTGTTTGTGGTTTTTGTTTGTTTGTTTTTCCAGTTAGGGAACAATGTTGGAAAGGCAGTTTGTTAGAAGAAGCAAAACAGACAAGAAGACTGAAAAAATCAGTTTGAAAGCAGATGTCAAAAAACCTGCCTTTGTAGAGTCATTAGTAATTAAGCAAAGCTGGTATGGCCAAAAGAGGTGCTTCTTTCAACAGAAGGAAGCAGTGATGGTTTTAGTTATGACAACCTTTATCCAATTTATATGGCTTCACGTTACTTTGAAGAAGGAATGCCAAGAAAGCTGGTGGTGAGGCTGTATCAGAAGAACAGGAAGTAAAGCAGATGATTTTTTTTTCCTAAACCCTGTCTTCTAATGCCTAAATGTTATCCCTTAAGAATTCGTGTATCTGCCTGTTCCTGCAGTATGACTTTTTGCTGAATGAAGGGAAAGGGCAAATCACTTCTTTAACTCCACTGGAACCAACATGTGAAATTCTTTGAATTGCAAGAAGAAATTTCTGTTCAGGAAGGCTTTATTTATGTTTTCCTCTGAAAACTTTTGGAGCAGCGAAGTATTTTCTACCTTCAGTTCAACTAAAAGGGACAAGTTGGCACTGAAGGCCTAGGTTATTAAGATACGCCTTGAGCATAGATGCAAGCATATTTCAGCAACATATGCATAATAACAAATTTAGAAGTAGAAAAAAAAGGACTATACAGTAAGTACATTAAAAGCAAAACAAATCAGGCAAAATGGAAGGGTGGCAGCTTGTAACAGTAACTACCATAGTATGTAACTTTTTTCCAATGAGAGATGTAAAGGTACATGAGACATTAAACCTGATTTTCAAGTCATGCAGCCACTGAAAATGTAACCTACTAAGAGTAAGTGCAGTTTGTTCCATTTTTTTGCTTTAATTTGATGTATAAAGATATTCTGAAATAAGTCCTTAAAGAGATCAAGATCTTTTAGAAACAGACAGAATTAAACTGCTGAGCCTAGAAACTGCACACAGCCCATCGAGCTCCAAACAGTTTTTATAGCTTGCAATTCACCAAATACCAATTGTGTAAATCTCCTTCCTGTCTGACACTCAGCTTGGTAATGCTGGCATCATTTTATGGATTCTCTTGGGGTTGCTACTTCTTTTCCTCAAAAGAGGAGAAAGCCCTTCAATTTTTTTGTGGATGAATGTCGTGGTGGCATGACATATTTTTTAGGAAGTACTGGGGAACAATCCTGCCTTGAGTGAAATAACACAATTTTGAAGTTTCCCAGTCCCCAAAATCCCAGTGGTCAGCAATATCTAAATATTAGGAGTTTGTACAGGTTTTGTAGGTTTGGGCTATCAGCTTGGCTGTACAGCAGCTTTGCTGCATGGTGAGAAGTCTCTCCCTGTATGCACTGAGGTTTTTGCTCCTAAAGGTATTATTTTGATCATCTGTGAATTTCCACATACTGTCTTGACTGTTATTTCTCCAGGTTGTGATTTTATTTTTTACAAAAAAGTTGTGTGATGGTTTGAACCAGTTGAAGGATTTTAGTAAGAAATTAGACTATAGACTGAGAGAGGAAAACACTGATGATGCTACTTCATGCATAGGTTTACTGAAAAAAGAAAAAAATGTTTAAGATAAGACAGAGTTGCTCGAGCTACTCTGGCTGATGCATCTCTGCCTTTTTAACTGGATCTGAATAAATTCTAACTACTTTCCTGCTGCTAATCATCCTGGCTGATCTACTCTTGCTTTCCTGTCACGTAAGACAGATAGTGGGATAAGACTGGGAAGTGCAAGGAAGGTGTTAGGGTGGTGGGAACCCCCCCTCTTGGGGACTCTGATCTCTGCAAGGGGTGTGGTGTTTCTGTATTACCTTTTCACTGTATATATCTGTAAATATCTGTTATATATTGTAAATATCTGCTTATATATTGTGCAAAGATGTAAATATAAAGCTTCATTTATTAGCTTCCAGCTGACTGAGTTGTAGCCTGGGTTATTTCAAAGTGTGAGGGGAGGCGTGGGGGGTGGGGAAGTGCCAATCCACATCTTGTTAGGCTGGCTCACTGACAGAAAAATAGTCAAAGCAGTGAATTAAATAATAATTTGTTTGTTTAGTACTAGCCTGCAGGCAGAATCGGCTCTCATCCTCTCGTGTGCTGCTGCTCCTGTCAGATCCCTGTTGCTACTTAGCAAAGCTTTCCTTGGGGTATAACCATTTCTTTACATAAGTTATTCTTCTGGTAGGAGCCTTGAAGACATGAACATGTTTGCCTCTGAAATAGATGCCACAAATCAGGCTAGCACTTCTTTCTAATTTTAATGGAGATGAGCTGCTGGTTGCAATTTCTTGAATCTCTCAGCTAGGATATAGAGAGACCATAAATCTTAAGGCAGCAAACATCTCCAAATTCTAAGCTTTGAAGTGATGTTCCTGGGTCATCAGCACTCTTGCCAAAGAGGCCACTTAAGTGTAATGGCTTTGGATACCTAGTTTTTGGTTTGGTTTCTTTGGGTTGGTTTGGGTGTTGTGGTTTTTTTTTCTTTCCATGAAAATTTTGGTAAAAATGTTTAAAGAAAGCTTCAAAAAAAAAAAAAAAAAAGCAGAGTGTGAGCAGCCACTTTTTTGAACAGCCTCAGGAAAAGTCAGGGAATACTGTATCATCCAAACTCATCACTCCTCTGCCAAGCTAAGCATTTAGTTTTGAAGTTTAATGTATTTATTACTGTTGTTAAATTTAATTTGGTGGGAAGGATTTGGGCATTTTGTGTGTTTTCAGCTTAAAAACCAAAACAGAACACAACAAAAATCTTGAGAGAAGTTCTCTTTCCTCTCTACTCTGCCCTGGTGAGGCCACATCTAGAACACAGTGCCCAGTTCTGGGCCGCTCAGTTCAAGAAGGACAGGGAACTGCTTGAGAGAGTCCGGTGCAGAGCCACAAAGATGATTATGGGAGTGGAACATCTTCCTTACAAGGAGAGACTGAGGGAGCCAGAGATCTTTAGCTTGGAGAAGAGGAGACTGAGAGGTGACCTCATCAATGTTTAGAAATATGTGAAGGGTGAGTGCCAGGAGGATGGAATCAGGCTCTTCTTAGTGATGCCCAACAACAGGACAAGGGGCAATGGGTGGAAGTTGAGGCATAGGAAGTTCCACGTAAACATGAGAAAGAGCTGCTTCATTGTGAAGGTCACAGAACACTGAGACAAGCTGACCAGGGAGGTTACGGAGTCTCCCTCACTGGAGATATTCAAGACTTGACTGGATGTGTTCCTGTGTGATCTGGTATAGGTGATCCTGCTCTGGCAGAGGCTTCAACTAGATAATTTTTTTTAGGTCCCTGCCAGCCCCTAACCTTCTGTAATTCTGTGAATATACTGGAACACAGAAGGAAAAATGGATCAATTCCTGATAAATCCTTGCAAGTCAGCTAGGGAAGGAGGGGAAGAAAAACTGTGGTTTGTCATCTATTAGTGGATGATACTGTTGCACAAATGTTTGTGTTTTACCTTAGGAAAAACTCTTCAGCCTTTGGTGGGTGGTTCTTGTGAACTGACTGTTCATCAGCTTGGCCTCCTGGACTAACAGCCTATACAATGTGGGACTTTTGTTTTGACAGCACAATTGTGATTCTGATACAGCACTTCAGAATCTCATCATGGGCAGGTGCTTCTGTTTTGTATCAAGGGTTATTCTGTCAGAATAATCTTGCAGTGAACCTTTTTTGGGGGTTCACAGGCACCTGAGCACTGCAAAGAAGTTAGGTAAGAGTTGAACTACCTTAACAGAGGAAGTGAGGGGCATGTCCTGTGCTGGGAAGTGTGGTGTTTCACTACTGTAAATCTGCAGCATTAGTTGGGCATCTGGTAGACTGCAGCGGAATGATGAACAACTTGATTTTCTGCCTCTGTAACCTCACAGTCTAGGCTTTTGCTAGGTGGTAATGGGTTTTGTGTATTGTGCTGGGTCCTCAGGGCAGTGGCTTTCCTGTTGAGAAACCCCAAGATGATGATGTTTGTGTCCTAGAAAATGACCCTGGACTGGCTTCATTGGCAAAGGTTCTGACAACTGGAGACTCAGTGAAGTCCAGCCTTCATCCACTTACGACTTGGCAAGACAGCATGTGCCTGTGAAAGCATGTTGGCACATTTCAAAGGTACCACCTCACCCATACAAAGACTACATGCTTTCTAATTCTGTTTTTGTATCTTGGTCAGAGTGCTATGTAAGATGGCATATGTATTCTGGACTCCATTTTCTTATTTCTTTCCTACCAGAGACGCTGGATCATCACTGTGCAGTAAATATTATCCTTGTTTCTTTTTCACCTGCCACTTACTTTGCAGGACTTTGTGATTTATTGTCCTACTACCAGTGTTAACATGCTTTTGTGCAGGTGGCTCATCTGTCACTCAAAGCTTCCACAGGCTTTCCTGTGATTAACACTTTAGCAAAGCCAACACATCTCACCCTTCATGTTCCAGCAAAGCCCACCCATGGAGTCTGGAGAATTTTTTACTGATACTATTGGTCTATTCATATCCTACATCAAGGAACTTGGAGGCTTGCTTCCAAAAACTAACACAGAGTGTATGTGATTATTTCTCTCAATCTTGCAGGCCACTTGAGAATCTCTCATGCTTATTTTGAAGGGAGCTTGGGTGGAGCCTGTGAGTTTCTGGATTTTTTTTTTTTTCCAGTTTCTTTCTGCGATGCTCTAGAGTACTTTGTAGCATTGTATGAAATACATAGCATGGTGAAAAATGCATGAGCCTTCAATGTGTCTTGCCTGCTATTTTTCATTGATTAGAAGTGTTTCCAACATGTGATTACATGGCTCTTGAAAGATCAGAACTATTCTTTTTCTTTTTATTTTTATTTTAATTTTTTTTCCTTCTTTTTCTTCTTTTTTTTTTTTTTCCTTTCACATTGCAGCAGGAAAATAAAGCATGATGAACAGACTGCAACTCCCATTCTCCACAGCCCATAACACTGAGTAGGTGTCAGAGAGAATTAGGAGTGGAGGAGAGCCTGGGAGGAAGGGCAGGGTGGAGGGAAGGTATTTTACAAGATTTGATTTGTATTTTCTCAATCTCCTTGTGTGATTTGATTGGTAATAAATTCAACTGCTTTCTCCAAGTCAGTTGTTTTTTGTGGTCTCTCACTGTCCTTATCTGAACCCAAGAGCCTCTCACTATACTTTTTTTACCTCCCCATTCCACCTGAGGAGGGAAGTGATAGCACAGATTTGGTGGGCACCTGACATCCAGCCAGGATCAACCCACCACACATATTGAAGACTTTGAATGAAAAAGAATCAAGTAAAGCAAAATATATGTATGATTCTTTCCCTTCAAAAACATCAGGGATATCAACAGAGTGTTTACTGCCAGAAGTAGGAGTGTTTGTCTGTACCTCCATTCTGGAATAAAAAAAATCATTCTGGCCTCAGAAGAGGAGGAGACAGTGCCCCCATTCCGGGCAGTCTTTGATACCTACAGTCTTCAAGTAAAGGATGAATTTCAAATGCTACATAAAATACCATTCTTTATGTGACACATTCCTGATTCAGATGCTTAGTTACTTTCCATATTGTTTTGCTCTTGCCACATTCTTAATGACACAATATATTTTATATATAAAAATACATGATATGTTTCAAAATAAAGACACATCTTTATATAAAATATATCAGATATGTAAACCTAGAAACTGAGGTTTGTATTAAAACTATGACAGCCAGTTTCAGTTTCTCATTCTGATAATTTCACGCCTTGCATTTCAAGATCATCTTCCTTATGCTTTGGCTTTCCCTCCTAGTTTACGAGGTGTCTGCTGCTGTACCTATCTTCAAATAAGCCTAGTCTTGGTGGACAGGGAATTGAAAAATCAAAGGAATGACAGCCTGTGTAGGGCAAGATATGCAAAGTACACCAACTTTCACAGACAAACCTTACAGTGGCCAGTAAAGCATGACTAACATCAATGAGACATTAAGACAAATTAATAGATTGAGAGGTTGGGATTTGGTTTTCTGTTTGAATGTTAGAGTGAAACATTGAAAATAAAATGGAGGAAAAAATCAGAGAAAGAAGGTGATCTCCAAACAGAAGGTGCTTTAATATGTAAGTAATGAAGAGTGCTTCCTCTTCTATTCTCCAGGTTTTAAAATCTAGACATTACATTTTTTCCCATACCCTGATGATACACATCTTCTGAAGTATGCACAGTTTTCACAGAAAAAAAAAAATCACTTTTGTGTTTTTTTACTTATCCACTAGTTGGAGAGGAAAAAAAAACCTTTTTATGATGCAAGTGAGAGACTTGTTATTGTGAACCTAAATAGCCCCAGATCAAATAATCTAAGCTGTTGTAATTTGGGGTTTATTTTTTGTTCCTCTTTCTGTCTTTATTTACTTTTGTCCTAGAAAGAACAATGCAATTGCCAGTATTGCTTCCAGAACCTTTGAGGTTCTTGTGAAATTGCTGAAGTTTGTCATTGCAGGTGAAAAAGTTTTTTCATCAGGGCAATTAGCAGACTTGAGCTGTCCTGAGGATCTGTGAGGTAAATTTGTCAAGGTTAGTTTCCTTGCTGACTTCAACAGTTCATATAGTCTCATCATTCTAAAGATAATACTTTGTTATTACTTAGGGTAGGCTCTGTATGTTGTTTATGCTGAGAGAGATCTGCTCTGCAAACAAGCCCTGAGTGCACTAATGGAGGGAAGTGATAGCCTACTAGCTTGGATGTCAGGTGTGGTCAGAGAAAGCAGGCAAGACCAAGACTGGGGCTAGTTATGGTGAAATACATCACTGTGGCCCAGATGAGCTTTCACAAATTTCCGTAATGGGGGGGTGGGGGCGGAGTTCTTTAACCCACTACAATTGGAAAGCTATTGAGAGAAATGTGGCTTGACTTTGCAAGGTTAAGGGTTCCTTTAAGCAAAGACTAATAAAGTCTGTGCTAGTTTCAAAAGACAGTGCTTGAACTAGGAAGGCAAGGGTTTTTTTGACCACTGTCTGGATGACAACCAAAGTGATAGAGGATGTCTCTTCATGTTTCACTGCCTGCAGTACAGAATTCAACCAGCAATGTGTTTGCATGTAACAACAGCATGTATCTATACACATGACCTCTATTTTTGATGGAGTGCTGGTTTATGGCTTGCCTACTCTATGATGATTTAAACACAGCTTTCTTGATCCTGCACTCTGCATTCTTAAGTCACATAACTAGGAAATCAAAGCAGACTTGTAGGAGGTACTCGTAGTTACTGGTTTTGTTGCTATTCTTTCAGTGTAACTGTAACCAGTCACAAAGAACTTCACGATGTTAAGTTACTGTGACCATCCTCTAGAGTTGTCCTCCCTCAGCTGGAGAATCTGATGTCTGAAGCTCAGGACCTTCATATGTGTTTCCTCAAAGTTGGACTTACTGCAAGGAGGGCGAAAGACTTCTTTCCAGCCTGGTCATCATGTGAGATTTAAAAAAGCACAATTTTGTGTAAATCCATAGTGCTGTGATGGCTGCAGTCGTGTACATAAGGAACAGCACCTTTGGAGTAATGCTGGATGCCTCATTTCAGAACGTGCTTGGTTAGTGTCATAAGAGTCACGTAAGGTCAATTGCATGGATGCAAGGACATTTGTGACATAGTAGTGAGATATCTTTGAGTGGCACTTTGCTTCTACTATTTTCATACTCTTAAGATGGCAGGCTGAAGTCAGTAGGTGAAACATACCATGTAGAAATGCTGGGAGAGGGGAGAGGAATCTCTTTTAAGTCCACATGTGTGTTAATATACTATTTTTTTTAATTTCAGAACTAATTTACTGGCTTTTGCATTAAAAATAGAAAGGCTGTCAGGCTTTCTTCAAGGTAACTTTCTTCAAGTAAGAGTAACTAATGACTGACAATTATCCTTTTTTTTCTGAAATCAAATGGACCAAATACTGTCAGTGTAGCATTGAACTGACAGAAATAAGTTTAAAGGAGAGAACCTTCCCCAGATAGAGGAAAGTATTAGGCACAGTTTTACTGGTGTCTGGCCATATACATGCTGGCCAAGTGGCCAGGCTGAAAATATGAATTTACACCTGGGTGGGGGGG
>VWZI01022254.1:0-25556 GCA_013396835.1 Psilopogon haemacephalus | reverse complement strand
AGGAAAAAAAATACTGACCAAAACTTTATTTTGCTTTCAAGTGGACATCCCTGGACATCAAGTGCTGTGCTACAAATTGTTTCACAATGTTAAGTGCCACGAGTCTGTTCCTGAGTCCTGCAGCTATCTGGTATGCTTCAAAAGTTAGATTTGCTTTGGATACTTTTTTTAACTTGTAAATTTTCCTGATTTATATATATATATATATAAAATATGAAAATTGTGTGATTTAAAAGTCTGGGGCCTTGTCTACTGCAAGGCTTTGCATGGTTAGACTTTTTTTTAAATCTCAGATAATACCAATCTATTTTTAAACACCTGTTTTCCTAAAATGGCAACTTTTAATGTAAAATTCGATTTCTGTAGGATACTTGTGAGAGATGAGGAAGAATGAAGCCTTGCATACTCAGCACTTTCCTACAAGCATTCACACAGATGGCGCAGACACCGTCTGAGTTTTAGTGATACTTTTTTCTGTTCTAATCTAAAGGTACTGGAAAAAAACTACTCAGGTCAGTGTTTCAGACCCTTTGCTTATTCTGGTCTTGGTTTCCCTAACAAGACAGCCTGTTAATGCCAGTTATGGTGTGAACACCTCCCCGCTGAGAAAAAGAGGTGTAATCGCTACTTTTAACTAGGCCACCAAACAGTTTGTGGTGAACAACCATGTACACACATTACTAATCAAGAAAGAATTAGAACTAGTAAAAGCATCCTAATCCCATAATCCTAAATCATTTGTTTCTCCTGCACAAGGTTGTGGGGTTGTGGATTTTTGAGTGGTGTCAAGGGAGATACAGCTTCAGTAATCCTAGAGAGCAAAGAAAACTTCTAAGAAAAAATATATCTCAATTTAGCAACTAATTCTTATTCTGCAGACCTCTGTCTGAAAAAAAACTTTTAGCTATTTTTCTTCTGTTCACAGGGGTATAAAGCTTGATACAGGAAAATTTAATATAATTACAAAGAACTGAATATGTTTGTGACAAGACTATGTTTGAGAGCCACTTCTACAGCAGTCCTACATTTCAGTTAGTGTTTGAAATGTCCTCAGAGGCAAGCCATGCAATGTGGGAGAAGTTTTGAAAGAAGTAGAGAGCATTTTGTCTGGAGACATCAATCTAATTCCTTGATTATCAGCGACTGTCATCTCTCTCTGTTTCACTTACATATCACTTCCATGTGCATTTGGCTTGTACAAATTGCAGAGGCACAGCCCACAAAGCATTATCTCATGCTATTTTGTATTAGCATTCCAGATAACACTATATGGAGCTCTTCTTTTTCAGGCACTGAGTCTAGAAGCTACTAGGAGTTGCAGGAAATTTCACGAAGTGTGAAAGACCGGAACTAGATATTGAATTCCAGATAATTATTATATTTAATAGAGTGGTAAAGAGAGGGAAGAGAGATGGATTTAAAATTGTTCATGACAGGCAGCTGGGCAAATTTCTACTTTCACACTCAGGGGAAGCAGATCTAACTAACAAGGGACATATTTTCTGTAATTCCTGAAGGGTCATGATTTGTAAGAAAAAAAAGAGGCACCCAAGCTTCTTCCCCCTGTGTAGAAGGATGCTGAATTAAAAAAAAAAAATGGAGAGAGGAGTTAACAGGTTTGCCCTATCTTAAAAAATAATCTTAGTGTATTTTAGGTTATGCTCATTCCTAAGTATGTTCTAACACGTTTTTATTCCTTTAACAAACCAGCAGTAAAATTTTTATTATGTTTTTGCTTTGAGTTTACAGGGATTGCTTACAAAATTTTGCCTCCTGGTGCCTTTGTGAAAACCACTATGGAGCAGCCAGCCATGATTTCTCTTAGACAAAGGTGTGGCCAACTGAAAAAAAAGTGAGCAATTTTTATTGTGTCTAAAGAAAGACGTGCTTTCAAACAGTGCTACTCAGACTGGAATTATGTCATACAAGGTAATTTCTTGCTGTGTCTAAGCTGTGCTTGGTGTGGGAGAAAGTGGAGGCAGCTACAGTGATCCAGTCTACTCTAGCAAGATATCTAGAGCCTCAGTTCTTGTCAAGCATCTGCATCTGTGCTTCATATGATTATACAAGCAAAGTAACTCTTTTGCTGATACGTGTTCTCTGGAGACAGTAAGTAGAAGAACATTTTTTACTGTCAAACTGTGTCCTCACTGTGGTTTTGCTAAAGTAGTTGTGTCCTATGGTGGTGGAATTACTTCCTGCCTTCCCTGCGATATTCTTCATTCCATACGGTTGCTTGGCAGGGTTTAAGATGTGGAACTAGGTTTGAAGACAAGTTCGTTGGTCTTTCCAATTCTTTGTAACTTGCGAAGAATGAGAATGAACTCCTTATCCTTTTCTTTATACACTAAGGATGATCCGTTCATTTTACTATAAATTTGAGAGCAAAATCATGTACACCTACACCACCTGCACATCACTACGTTGTACAATGGGAAAGGACTGTATGAAGTTAGAGGAGAGAAATGTTAACTATTCAGGTAGTGTTTTCAGGCTAGGGAAGTTCTGTGTCAGATTCAGGGACCTGCTGCTGTAAAGAGAAGATGAGAGACCTAAAGAAAAGAACCTTGGTAAAAGTATCAAATTTTTTGTTGCTCTACACAAGAACTGAGTATATGGAGGCAGGGAGAGCAGAAAAGTGATACAGAGGTAAGGAGGGTGCAAATACTTAAAAGAAGATTTATGGATGTTTGCCTCTGTATTCTTTGTAGAACACCTACCAGCTCCTTATTGCCAGGTGTCCTGTGCAAAGGTGGTGTAGATTGAAAAATAAATAAAAATAAAAACAAAACCCAAAAACATGTTCAAAGGATGTTGATGAAGAATGCTTGAAATGACTCAATAGCACTCTCAGTTGCATTTATCGGAGAGATTGGTTCTACTGTCTGAAAACTCTTTTGATTAAAAAAACCCACTTTTCAAATAATCTGCCTATGAAAACTGCTGGGCTGAAACAGCAGCAGGATATAAAGGAAAGCAAAAATGTCTCTATAAATTGAGAGGCCTTTTCTCACCTCCTCCCATCAAACCCACTTGTTTCTCCTCTTTGTGTACAGTTCAACAGCTGTGCCCTGTGAGATGAGCTGGGGTGGGCCACGTTCCTCACACCCCTGTGCAATGCACACATTGCTCTCCCAAACTGCCAGACTTAGCAGTATTTCTTGGGCCAGACAGTCAGATTGCTGAGTATAACTGAGGGTTTAATTTGCAGTTTGCATTCTTTCCCTAAATACTGCTCTGGAAAGAAGTCAAAAGCAGTTGCATGATTATGAACTCAATAGTTCCATCCATCGATCTTCTAATAAAGTAAATTCTGTTCAAAAGATATTTCACATGTTGGGCACACTAAGCTCAGTTACATTGCAAGGGACAGGAATATCATCCTGTTTCTAGAGGAATGAAAAATGTTGTGAATCTCCACCTCTTCATGACAAATTAAATATTCTAACCTTAAATCCAGATTTTAAAAAATTATACATAGATACACCTTCTGCAACTTTTGTGCATGAATTTACCTGTCTGGGGCATAGAATTTGGTGCATACATTGCTGTGTTTGCTATCTAAATTATGTACACAAGTCCATATTAGAATTTTCTATTTATTGTGGTTTACAAATTTAGATCCTGTTTACAAATCCCAACTGGACAGTGAAACAGTTTGAAAGACATGAGAAGTTGCAAGCTTTTGGTTTGGAAATTACAGAATAGAAAATTAGTGCTTTATCCCAATAATATGACTTGGAGTTTTATTTGTAAATACAAAAATGTATTACATGACTTCTAATCTTTTAACAACATGGAAGGAGTTACCATTGTTGAATTCTGGCAGTATTACTGCAAGCTAAAGAAGTAATTGTGTAAATGAGGGATGGTTTATCCAGTGAGAAAAGGCCATTTTGCAGTAAAAGAAAGGCAGATTTCAATCTTATTTCTCCCCTTTTTTTCCCTTCAACTGGAACAGGAAACAGAAGTGAATTTTGTTTCAGATAAGATTATTTGATTTGAAAGAAGTAAAAAAAAAAAACAAACACCCAAAAAAACCCAACAACAAAGCAAACAAAAACCCCAAACCTAACAAACAGAAAAGGCAACAAACCACCAAAAAAATAAGATAATGTTGTGAGATGGAACTTTATCTTTTTCAGTTCTCTTCTGCATCTTCTTAACATGAAGTAAAGGTTCTTAAGTGATGCTCAATTTGATGATCTGGTGTGATACAGCTTTTTTTGTCTTCTCAAAAATGCCGAAACCAGACACTGTAGTAACTGATCATCAGAATAGCATTTTCCCTATCTTCAGATTTCTAGTATATTCGTTACTGCTATCCAGGTGATGCTTACACCATCAACATTGATCTCATGTTCTCATCTCCAGTAGCAAAGAATGGGCTCAGCTGTTTTTGCTTGCACATCTTCAGCTGCATCTCTTGCAGCTGGTGGCATTGTTAAGGCAGCAAGTTCTTTCTCTGGCAAGGAAGCAGGCAATGTGATAGATTTTAGTTAAGGGATTTTGACTATAAGGTTGAGACCTTGAAGGTGGCTTGAGACCTTGAAAGTGATCTCTAATGTGAGAGGAAGAGCTGACTTTTGATGTTATGAATGCTTTTTGTTTGATCAAAAGAGAGATTCAGCCTCATGTCCAGCTTAAGATCCAGTCTCCCTCCTCCCAGTGAACAGAGAAAAACGTGCTGTGTGGACTGTACAAGAAACCTTTGGTAAGCCTGAAGTCATGTGGGTCTGCAGCGTTAAACTGAAGATGCCACTTGCATTCCCACCCAGCAGCAATCCCCTATGGCAAGATCTCCTGTAGAGCATCAGCTGGCATAGAGGTTCTCTCATCTGTACTGCGGACACTATAAGCTGCAGGCATGGCCATCACCACAGTGGTAGTGGGGCATTTCAGAGCAAAGCAGTGCCTTAGTTGTTGGAAAGTTGGTGTCTGTAGATGAGGGAAAATGCAGTGGCTCAGTTGTTTCTTCTGACCATCCATCCTCTCCCCGTGTATCATCTCTGCTCTTTCTGTGTAGCACTGTAATCCACTACAGGATGGGAAAATAGATCAGAATCATAAAATCATTGGAAAATAGTCCAACTATTAACATATCACTTGCAAGTCCACCACTAAACTATGTCACTAAGTACCACTTCTACACCTCTTTTAAATACCTCCAGGAATGGTGAAACCACTGCTTTTCTGGGCAGTCTGTTCCAGTGCTTAACACTTAAAAGCAGGACATCAAAATATACCATAGTTACGGCAGGCTTTGCCCCATGAGAGCAGCAACATGCCCTGGATAATAATAAATGAAGCTTATATAAACAAACTTTAATAAATAAGAGTTATTTGGTCTCTGGGTAGGATTTAGCATAGGAGCACAGGGGCTTTGTGAGAGTCTTGTTTTGACTTGGATGTGGACTTCCAGCCTTTGGTCCACTGCACAGTAGACAATGCCAAACAGTCTTTTGACTGTAGGCTGGAAGAGAGCTTGGATAGACAAATTTCATTCTGCTTTCTCTTTATAGATCTGACAGCTGCAGTAGCCAAGCTGAACACAGTGAAGTCCTCTGATGAATGGACATCCTATGCAGACAGTGGGGCTAGGGTCTACTTCATGTTTTCGTGTAGCCTGACAGGAAATCTTGTTTCAACAGCCATATATAAGACCAATTTATTTCACCACCATTAAAAGCAGCTTTGAGGCCACATTCTGGATAGATGTTGCCTCTCTAAACTGCAGTCTTGTCTGTTCTTAGAATCACTTTTCCATAGGACTTAGCCACCAGCCAAGGCCTTTAGGAGGATTTAGGTTGGCTGCTATGCAGTGTTCAGATATGTCAAAAAAAGCAACATGGAAGAAAGGTTAATTTCACTCCCATAAAAAGCAAAAGTGAAAACGCACAATTATGATTTGTTTCATCGTTAAGGAAAGAAAACTACTATGTGTGAACTACTGTCTAGTCTTGGTTAACCACAAGGAAGCCAAGTGGTGTTCCCAAATAAAGTCCTGCAGAGTTCTCTCTGTGAAAGCACACTGGGTTCCACCCAAGTGTAGGTGACAACAGAAAATAGGTCCTAAGTGCTGGAGGTGAAAAGCACCATCCCTTAGCTTTTGGAAAGAGGTTTTATTTGTAGATACTTTCACGTGACTTTCTGTAAGTGTTCCCAAACGAAGGGAAGATTAGCTCAGATGTCACCAAACCGTGAGGAGGCCTGGTAGGCCTTTCATCCTGCCCCAAGCTAAAGGTGGGCCACATAGGCCCTGTTTGCCTGACCCAAGGCAAATATGTCTTGGCTCAGTGCTTGTTTCTATATGGTTGACTGAAGCAGAAGTGATTGTTCACAAATAGGTGCAAGAAAAATAAAGCAGAGAAATGAAGGGACAGCCTTTTGTGCATGAAAAGGGGGAAAGGCGAGCTGGAAAATTACTGGAAAACCTCCAGACTTGTCAGGCCCTTATACTGGCATTATGGTAAGAAGCAAAAATGAAGTGCAGTCAAGGTGTTTTTCAAAGCTTTATTATACTTTAAAGAAAATAGTTCAGCCCAGGGTTTTATAGAGGCTGGTTGAGTTGGCTTCTTTTGGTGTGCTCAGCTTGGGGCAGCTAACCAGTGGCATAGGGAGAGAAACACAAGAGATTGGTTTCCAGATGCTTGTTTGCTCTCCCCTGAGTAGTCAGTCAGTAGTAGTCAGTCAAAAAGTTGCAAGTAGTTATAAAACTGACCAATTCTAAAGTGCAGTTTCCTTCTCTGGAGACTTTCAAGACCTGTTTGGATGTGTTCTTGTGTGACTTGCACTATATTATATGATCCTGCTCTGGCAGGACATGAAGATCTCCGGAGGTCCCTTCCAATCCCTAACATCCTGTGATCCTGTGAGAAATAAAGATGACAGTTTAGTTGTAATAATTATTGTCTCTTTCACCAGATTATTTTAGCTGGAAATAAACAGCAGAAACTACACAGGTAGGTATGTAAATAAATAATTTCTTCACTCTCATTCTTGTTCTAAGGAAATTAAGTTTGTAATTCTGCTATCACCTCTTCTTTTCTTCCCCTCACTTTTGACCACACTGAGCAGTTTCATCTCAAGGTGATGAAAAGGTTTGTGAAAACTCGTATCTAGGAACAGAAGTGTGAATCAGGCACAAATTTGAAGGAAATATTTCTGTACAAGTTCAAGTTGCCTTGCTTTTATTTTATTGTCACTTTGAGGGATGTTCTTCATTATGGACACTGTGAAGGACCAGCAAGTGAGCTCTTTTCCCTAGCTCTTAGTGTAAAATTTATGGATAGCAGTCAGGGAATGGAAATTCAGTGCTAATGGGAGGGAAGTCACAGAGAATAATTTTAAAAATACAAACAACAACAAAAAAAACCCCAAATTTTGTTATTGCTACTGCATTTTATTTTTTATGTAATTAAAGTTGCTGTTTATGAATCACCTCACTATATCTGAGTTTACTGGGCTTTGGGAGTGTGACATATATTCATCATTTGGGTCAATACAGGTCCAGAAAGAAAGGAGCAGTGAAGAACTGAAGAGAGAAATATTTATAGTAGATTAAATTGACCAAGGTATGGGCAAGCATGTTTTCTGCATTTATTTATTAGGGAAGAGGACCTGAAAGGCAGGGAATGTTCCAGCACTGGCAGGTAGACATATTAAAAATTTAGTCGTAGAAGTGGGTGGGATGTTGCAGCTAACAACAACGGGGAAAAGGAAATAACATGAAAGGGAAAAATATAAGCTGTTCAGTAATAACAGTGAAGTTTAGCATTAGACAAATAGTCGTCCTTTCAGGGCAGCAGAACAGGAGTGTTATTAGATGTGTAGAGCTAAACTGAAGAAGGTAAGTTTGCTATTGAGATGTAGATTCATGAGCTATTTACCTAAAGGTGATACTTATACCAGTGTGAAGAGAGAAGGCTCCCTGAGGATAAGATACAGAAGATGAGACCCAGGATACAGCTTTGAAGAGCTCTTACAGGCAAGGGAGAAGATACAGAGGAGAATGAGGAACCTTTAAGGGGTGATGAGAAATCCATACATGTGCTGGGCTGCAATGTAACACAGAGAGAGCTTTGTTAGAACTGGGGAGCATCAGAACTCTTTAAAGCCTAGATCAGACCTACATGTGTTTGGACTTGTCTGTTAAAAGCAAATCTGATATTTCTACCTCACAGTACGGATGTAATTTTAAAACTAAGGCCAAACCAAGGTGAAATTTATAGGAGAAAAGGTGACAAAGTGTACTTGAATGTTAATAGGTGAAGACTACATGTCCCTTCTTCCCCAGTTGTTTCTAATCACAGTAAAACAAATCCCCAAATGTCTTCTCTTCATGATTCAGTCACCCTTCCTTTCCCAGTACAGTATCACTTTGAAAGTTTCCAGTACCTCTTGTCTTGAAAAAGCCTTAGGAGCTTGAGGAGGAGAAGACACTCTGTGACTGCTAGATCTGGGCCCTTGGTGCTGGGGCAGGAGGAGAGGCTGTCCCTCTTGAAGTGAAAGAGCTTTTCAGGAATTGCATTTTCTGAGGACGAGTCTTGCCACCCTCAACAAAATAGTCTTTCACTTTTAGGTATAGGAATTTCAGAAAAGCAGCCACTGATAGCCAAGAAATTGCCATTAGTTGTATAAACAAAATTCCTTCCCCAGTACATCTTCTGCTCATACCTGTAACTCTCAAACCAGAGACACTCTAGGCACAGCAGCTAAGGTTAACATGAAATTCTGTTACCTGAAGTTGTATGTATTAATAATCACTTTTGAGAATAAAAAATAAGACTCATTGTTTATTTAGAACTTTTAAGGTGATGTTTTGGTGAAATCTGTTGTGTTTTTTCTTGTATTAGAGACAGGGCATGGCTTGGGCCTTGGTTTAAAATTGGTTTTTATTCTCTGCTGTATTAGCTTGCTGGTTATGAAGAGGTGGATTATGGATGGAAAACAATCCATGCAGAAAATGGTGCAAAGCAGCTAGTATAACTGCACATAGCTGCAGTTACCTCTAGAGTCAAACTTGATAATCAGGAAAAAAAAAAAAAAAAAAAAAAGAAGTCCAGAGTCGTTAACCACAAATTCTTCCATGAGTGGAGGAGTCTGGGATACAGTATTGGTGGTCTCTTGACATTTCAGCAGAGGAGGAATGTGGACAATGTGGGACCTGTGTTAGTTAATTTTCAGCAGGTAAGGAAGGCTGGAGATCACCACAGGTCTTCTACGCTTTTCAGCAACCTTACAGTGAAAAAGTAAACCACAGTATCATACAACTTCTTTCTTAGAAAACCTGGGGTTATTCAGCCATATACTTTACAAACAGTACCAGCTGAGGTCACATGCCACTGTGGTCAGGGAGTTTCACACTTAATCTTGCAGTCATCTGTAGTGTGCCCTTGAAACTGTGTCACTGGGACAAATACTTGCTTGTGGGAACTGAAAGTGCTCTCCAGGACCCATGATGCTTTGTGTTGCCAAGTCCTTGATCAGTGTGGACTGTTTTCTTTATCAAGGTGGCTGCCGGAGGAGCAGGTCCTGCTTCATCTGTGCCAAAGAACAAATCCCTATTTACCAGGGGCATTTTACTGGTTTGTGTATATATTGGTGATTACCAAATCTCTTATAAATTCAGTGTATAAAATGTGTCATTTATGTTGTACCTAGTTCCATACTAGTATTAGTAGCTCCACTTATCATATTCTAATGTACAGCAATACCTAGAACAACTGTTTGTTTTGTAAAAAGTTTGCAGGTGTGTTTGACTGAGGCTATACCTTGCAGACCTGTTTTCTATCACCTTGCTCTTGTGTTGTCATTTGTCAGTGCAAGTAGGTGTAAACTGCTCAGCTAATTTTGAGAGGTGGCAATGACTGCCCAAGGTGCAGAGACTAGAGAATTGGACTCTGTTTTTTGTAATACCTAATACTCGGTATTACACTCAAAAATATGTGCCCCTGAATTTCTCATCCAGAACACTTTCCAAACAAAGACCTACATCTTGTGGTGTGGGGGTTTGGTGGGATTTTGTTGTTGTTGTTGTTTGTGTATGTGTGATTTTTAGTGTGTGTTTTATTGTTGTTTTGTTTTGTTGTTGGGGTTTTGTTTGTTGGGGATATGTGTGGTTTGTTTTTTTTTTTTTTAGTTATTTGGAGGTTTTTGTTTTGTGAGGTTTTGTTTTGTAGTGGGTTTTGTGTTTGGGTCTTTTAACAGAAGAGCAGAGTGACTTTATCAAGACCAGTTTTTTGAGCATCTCAGAAATAGTACAGAAATCAAATGTAAAAAGAGCACTTAAGGGAATAGTTATTAAAAGTTATCTTTTGTTAATTAGAAAAAAAAAAATTCCTCCTTGAAAGCATCCTTAGTTTTGTCTGACATATGGACCCACACATTCCATTGTGAAAGTATCCCTAATGATGTGCTAGTTCTCAAGGATGTATCAGAGTGCTGCAGCTAACACCCGATAACACTGCTCACTCCAGTGCTGGCACACTTTGCCTGCTGGGTGCAAAATCTCTCCTGAAACAGATCTGAAGCAAGAAGTGGGGATCTGCATTGGCTTGCAAGACCATGCAGTGAGCAGCATAAAAATCAGTTGTCACTCATAGTCCTCTTTGTCAGGAGGCTAGGTAAAATGCCTGATCCTTTCTTTCTTCAGACGTCTTCTCTTCTCTCTTGTTTCCTGTATTCAGGAAATGCAAGTGTTACTCGTCTTGCAAACACTTAGCATTTTTCTTTTAATGGAACATTGTAGAGATACACTGTAACAAGATTTTGCTTTTATTTTTTGACAGGACTGAAATTAAAGCAGACCTCTTGCATTTAACACATTAACAAAGACTAGGAGAGTTATAATGAATATCTATGCTCTGAAATCGACCCTTCTTTACCTTTTGTTTTGCAAAACAAATGTGCCCAGGTAAAGTAATTAATGCCTCAGAGTTAAGGCTGAGTGTACCTCTGACAAACTATGGGATGTACAAGCTTGTGGAGGCTGCTGCAAATAACTCCCTTTCCTTTAACTCCTGTTTGCAGGCTGTATGGGGTTTCTGCAGGGAGATAACTACAAGGACTTTGTTGTTTACAAAGTGCAGTATATAGCTAACCTCTGGCACTGGGCCTGGGAGGTTAGTTCACTGCTTTCTCTCTTTGCTCAGCTGGCCTCCCACCTAATCTGCCTGATGTAACTGGGGAGTTTGTAGCTACTTTCCCTCTCAGTAGCAGCTTGTGTTGTACTGTATGGCCAGAAAGACAGAGACAAGACTGTTGGTATATTTCTTAAATTAGACAGGTGCAAAAAGGAGATGGTTTCTGGGGCATGCAAACTCTTTCTCCAGGCTGAGACTAATAATCTTGAAGTTTGAAGGATATAACCAAACTTCAAAGGATGTTTTTTTTCCTGACATGTCTTCATTGAATTCTGTCATTATTCATTGCATCTTAAGGGCAGGAGATCCTAATTATCGACCCTGTCTCCCATTCAAGAATTCATCTGTCACACAGGGCAGTGACTGATGTTTGGCTAAAGAAGGTAGTCCAGAGAGGCATTCAGTTTTGGTAATGACCTCAAACAATACTATTTATAAGTGCTTTGGGTAAAGTACTCAAGATAAGCAGGAAGGGTGCCTCTGCTAAAGTAACTGAATCAAAAATACTGCTATGTGCACTTAAAAGTATAGAAAAGATAGCAACTGCAAGGGACCTCTGGAAGTTTCTCATCCAGTGTCTGCTCTGACTTCCTCTGTCAGCTACCTGAAAGGATGTTGTGGAGAGGCTGCTGCTGGTCTCTTCTCACAGGTAAATAGTGACATAACAAGAGGGAATGGCCTCAAGCTGTGACGAGGTAGGTTTAGACTGGACATTAGGAAACATTTTTTTACGGAAAGAGTGGTCAAGGAAGTGGTGGAGTCACCAAAGCTGGATGTGTTTAAAAGTTGTTTGGATGTGGTGCTTAAGAGTGAACTTTGTAGAGTTGGGATAATGGTTGGACCTGATGATCCCGAGAGTCTTTTCCAACTGGAATGTTTCTGTGATTCTGTGACTTCAGATCATGTTGCTTCAGATCTTTTCTATTTGAACTCAGCCTGATGCCAAGAGCAAAGTTTCACAGGGAAATTTGAGATCAGATCCATTACAAAACCAATGTGTATTGCATCCACACAGTTATCATTGCCAGCCTAACTTGTCAAATAAAGAAAAGTTGCTGACTTTATTTGTTATGTTTTTATTCAGTAGATTGTTTTAATAAACTCATCTATATAAGTTCTTTGAGGCATTGACATTAAGTTATGCATGAAACTTGCCATCAACTGGTCCTACAAGCCTACCTAATGCCACATGCTGATTTTTTTCTTGACTAATTTGAAAGATACAGCTCCTTCTAAAGCATTAAAAACAATTACTGCTACATAGAAACTATTACACACAAACTATAGACACTACTCACAGAAACAGCTGTCTAACTTCATTCAAGAGCAGAAAAGAAACTAATAAGATGATGTTTTAAATTTAAACTCTATGAAGCCTTCTAGAATGCCTTCTAACTCTCTACTAGAAAGCACTGCTTTCCCCCTTCTCTGCTGCAGTCTTGTTCTATAACCTGAAATATTGCATGTGCTCATTCAGCACCAGAAAAATGCTGAATGAACATACGAGTAAGAACGAGACCTCTGGGTCACTGCCATGGTGTTCAGAATTAAGGAACAGATTATTCTTCTGTTTTCTTTTTGATGTTTTGGGTTGTTTTGTGTGTTTGTGTGTACGTTGTTTGTTAGAATTTTAATTTACATAGTTATCCTCCCATTGATTTGGTATATGCAGAATCTTTATGCTCCAACTCACAGTAGAAAATGCCTCCAAAAAATCCTTTCCATTTCAGTATAGAAAAAAAAAAACAAACCAAACAACTCTTTTTTTTTTTTTTAATCTTAAAGGAAAATTAAGCACATTAATTATTACTTTAAAACACAGTGATCTGAAAGCTACTTGCTTGATGTACAAAGACTATTGTTAACAATATCAGGAAAAAGAAAACTCAGGTGGTTAATTTATTTCTTACTAATGTGGTGCTGTACCACCTGCCTTTCAAGATTTTTAGATTAAACATTTTTCAAACATCAGTTAGTTAAGCCTTTGAAATCTATTTGAGTGGTCAGTCCCTGAAATATGGTCATGTCTGGTGTATTTGTATCAGCACATATGCATTCTAGAGCTTAGAATGTTATTTGAGATAACAAGGTAAATTTTAGGAAGCTGAATTGGATTAATGTAACAGCTTCTGAATGGTGTTGGGGGAACTGCAGCATGAAGGGGACTCATGTTTCTCTACAAACTTTCTTAATTCATCTCTTCAGGATGGTAATACTTTTTCTCACCATGCTTGAGAGTCCTTGTTCCCTTTGATCACAATCTCATCATCCTGCAGTTTTGCTTCTCACTCTGGCTGTTCTCTCAGAATTCCTCCCACTTTCCTCTCAGTTTCCAGATCAGAAAAAGTCTAGCCCTTGTCATAAAATCATTATCAGGTTTTAATGTTCTTTAGTAATTCTTTCACTAGAATTAACTGGGGGAAAAAAAGGGATAAATTAATAAATGGGAAATACTTACATGCTTTAATTCAACTGCTTTACACTGTGTTATATTTGGTTTAGAGTTCACATACTTCAGCATTTTGGTAGTTTTGAAACTGTTGCAGTTTGAAAATATAATTTCAATTTAAAAATAAAAACACATAGGCTTGGCTATAGCTTATATTTTTTTTCAGTTGTCATAAGCTGGCTAGTTAGAATTCAATAAAAGGTGAAAAGCTCAAATATTTTAAATTGAAAAGTTTGCAAACAAGTCTGGAAAAAACAAGGTGTACTAAAAACTTTAAGTAAACTAGCAGAGTTATAAGAAGCAGGATAGCCCTTCTAGCCTGGCGCTCCATCTAGGTTCAAATCTAACCTTACACTGCATTGTGCTGTGCCTCATTCAGTCTTAGGATAAAAATAAAAATTTGCTATCACAAAGGTACTTATTTAAATCAAAATGTACCCCACAATTGCGCTGATACAGAGTACAGAGATGCTAACAGCAGTCTGCAAAACCTAATTTGCCAGTGTGTAACACTGATAAACATTGTGTGATTTGAGTAGCCTATAGGAATTAGTAAAGCGGGGAGTGCCCTGCTGTGGTATGCGTCACTTGCAGGATAAAAGTCTGTGTAGCATGTGGTCAGGAGCTGCAGTTGCCACTGCCCCAGCTGTGCAGAGAAAATCCCATAGCACAGTCCCAGTAGGATGCTCACAGCTGAACCCAGATAGACCCTTTAACTGTCCATGAAGAACAGGTGAACACGTCTAGAAATCAGATGCTTACTCCTTGAGGCTTATGTCTGGCTTTATCAAACTTATTGGAAGCAGTTCAAAGGGACCTTTTGATCAAGCAACAATCGGGATGTTGCTAATAACGCTCACTGTTCCTGGCCACTATCCATAAAAAAGAAGGTTAGTGAATCTCAGCATAAAAATCCTACAAAAGTCTAGAGAAAGGCAGAACCTAAAAATCAATCTGAGATAAATACATTGTCTGAATTACTTTTATATTCCAGCCACTCTAAACATTTAAGAATGGTTGTTTGCTTTTTTCATTGCAACCCTTCATTGTGAAATGAGCATTGTATTGCTCTCACCACTAGAGAAAGGAGTTGTGGTGCAAAAAGACTGTATAGCATGCATGTGGCCATTGAGGAGTCCCATGGCAGAGCAGATAGGTATCTGCAACAGTCACCCACCATGCCCAGTTTCACTCAGCTTTTGTTTTTTTGTTTTTTTTTTAATAAAGGGCTCAAAGGATTGACTCAGTGGCCTCCAGAGCTGTGAGGTCAGACCCTCTTTCCTGGAGAGCTGATGGTAGAGTGATTTCATGAACTGTATAACACAGCTGGGGAAGACATTTTGAGGTATCATGAACACAAGGAGAAAAGCCAATTCAGTTATTTAGGTGGCTTGTGGGTGCAGTACAAAGGCTATTGAAATTTGCTGTTTAAAAGAAGTTTTTATTTCCTGTACTTTAGTTTGAAAATGTAGCTCCTGGCAGACATGGGGAAGTTATTATGGACTGCTTCAGGATGGATAGGTAAATATCAGTCTGGTGTTCAAAGGAACCAGCAAAAGCAATTCAATTGTTCATGAGTTCACCTTAAGCTTCCTTCTGACAGCAGAGAGATAAATCTCTAGCAAAAATATAGAGTTGTCACCTTCCTGTAGCTTCTGCTGCTGCACGTGGATATGGAGACAGTTTTGTTCCTGAGTTAGTGTCATAGGCTCAGCTGAATATGCTGATGACCATTCAATACCATGCTAATGTCATGCCAGCTTTAATACGAAGGGCTGGTTGGAGCAAAGTATCATGGGGCTTGTAGTTCAGATTGTAACATGAGAGACTTCCTGTTTCTGGTTGCTTTAGAAGTTGCAGCAATAGAAATTGTAACTCTTTTACAGAATTATGCATAGACAAATCTCTGCTTTGCTAACCTTTTGGTATAAGTAAATTATGTATGGACAAACAGCAGAGGTGACAGTGTACCTGGCACTTTTCTCCTTCAGTGTCTACTCTTAAACCTCCCATCTCCTCACTAGCTGCTTCTCTCATCTCCTTTCTACTTTACTCTTTGTTAGTACTAAAACACTGCCCAGATTTAAAACAGGGTTGAAATATTGATGTTTAAGGACTGGGTTGCTAAGGGATCTAGGATCTAAGGGTAGTGGAAGTGCTAGTGTCTCAAAACTAACCAGGGGTTTGAGAACAGATTTTGAAGCCCAAATGCTACAGTTCAGGCTCGCTCTCCTCGTGGGAAGTAGTGGGGCTAGCTGAAGTTGGGCACTAAATATTTTGTGAAACCTGGGGCATGCCTCAGTGTTTGATCTGCAAATTTAAATGCCATTGATTCTGAGTGGCAGAGAATATAATCTGTTACTTGTGTGATCTGGAAAATGTGATTAGTTTCAGGCACCCACTTATAAAAATCTTGAACTGGAGCTGCTTACAGTTGCTCTTTGGACACAATATAGGTCATAACTTGAACAATGTTTAAAATAAAGCAGACTTTTAAGTGATTTTTACAAGCTAAGAGTTGTCGATGTTAGTTATTTCAAAAAGAATGGCACATTTTTGTTTGTTTATTTCCCCATTTTTGTTGTTTGTTTCAGCAGTTGGTTCCTTGTGTCTTCATTGCTTACCTTGCCTAAACGTACAAGATTAATTCTTTTAAAATAAATGAGCCCCCTATTATTTCATTTTTGTTTTCCTCTCTTATAACAGGAGCTGACTGCTTATCATTGAGTAAGATCATGGAATGATTTATTGTGGGGTTAAATGAAAAGTAAGAGTTTTCATACTGGTGTGATGAAAATCCTTTGTCCAATTAAAGCCTCAAAGCATCTTTTAAAAGCTGTATAAAAAGTGAATAATTTCTGTAAACAGCCCTTAAAGTGAAAACTCAACACCTTTGCTGTGGGAGAAGTAATACAATCTTAAATACCTTTGCAAACAAAGAGTCCCTGGCCTTCTGCGAGCTGCTCTCTTTTTCAGCAGCTCAGCATGGGGTGCCAGAAAAATCATTAACGGGCCCATCTTGCACTTCTGGCTTTTCCACACCTGTGTATCACGATCCCTGCTGTAACTTTATGGACCGTGAGGAGGCAGCTTTGACGCCATGAAACACAGGCTCAGCTAACAGCTGCAGGATGGGCAGAAAGCCAGACAGTAAAATGTAAAGAGGAGGAAGGAGAGGGATCACCTTTGAAGTTTACAAAAAAAGCATGACTTTGACCACTTCCTTTTTTAATTAGCTGTCTCAGGTACATTGAGCCACAAGTTTGAATGGAAACTTGGGGAATTTGTTGGAAATGCTGAAGGTAATTCTGTAAGACAGATGCTTTTTAATGCTTTGGTTTGGTTTGATATTTTTGGTTATTTGGATTTGGGGTTTTGTGGGTTTGGAGTTAGTTTTTGTGGTTTGGGGTTGGGGGTTTGGTTTTTGTTTTGTTTTGTTTGTTTCATTGTTTGGTGTGGCTTTTTTAGTTAAGTTTAACATCCTAACACAATGTCAAGGAAAAGAGCTTATTCTGTTTGGAAATGCCTGAACTGCAGTTAAAAATCTGTATCTTTCAAGTGTGAAAAACAACATTAATGCAGTGTCGAAAGTTAGGATTTTGATCACACTCTCGCCAGGAAATACAAGATTAACACTCCCATAGCAACCAGAACACACCTCCGGGATACACAGGTAGTTTTTTTATACATGTGTATAGTGTTAACTTTTGATCAATATCCATGCTAGCACCAGGAGGTTGGTTTTGACTTGCTTTGCTACAGCTGAAAGGTGAATTGAGGGGAACCTGTAGAGGAATTGTTGTGTTGCTGCCACATCCAAACTTTCCTCTGCCTTCAAGACAATAAAAGTTAATTTTGGACTAGTATGTTCCTCGTACTTTCTATGCACATTAAACCATGTTTGGGAGGAAAATACAAACGGTAGTTGTCATCCATGTAGGAACTATATGCATTTAATATACAAGACTGTAAATCAAAAGTAAGTGCATTGCTATTAGTAGTCTATGTTAGTGTCATACTTATTCATGTGAGTGGTTTTAATAATAGGTGCTTTTGTAACTAAAAAGGCTTATGCTTAAACATGATTTAATGATAAGGAAACATATTTGTTCCCACAAAGGTATTATAATTCCTGATATTAAAACAAGTGTTTCTTGTAGCAGGGGATTCAAATTATTCCCATCTTTTTCTCCTATGTAATGATAGGGATACTTCACAATAGGTGATAAGAAACCTAAATGCTCAAAACCTTTTTCATTTCTCCAGCTGCAAATTTAGCAAAGGCATTCTCCAAATGAAAGACTGCAACTCGAAAGAAAAAGAGGAAACCAAACATATTTTGAAGTGCTACAGATCCTGTAAGAAAGTAGATGTAAATGATGCCCCAAATTCTAATTTTAGAAATAAATATAACACTCTTATAATTCAGCACTGAATGACCTATCTAACAGACTGAGAATTTCTGTGAGGCAATTAAAGGATAATACAGTGAAATCCTGAACACATTCATTGCATATTGCTCAAGCCTGGGAAAATTTATTTGGGAATTTAGTGGAGACAGCAGAAATCCTTCATAATGGAGGAGGAAAAAAAAATCAACAAGATGATCTGGTATCCTGCTGTAAAATGCAGAGTGATCTCACAGTAAAGTCCAAGGATGCAACATCAATGACATAAAACTTCATTGTGATTTGTAACTGAAATAGGCCTGAGACTGTTCTCTGCGTGAAAGTAAAAACAAAACAAACCCCCAAACAAACAAAAAAAGTAACATTGGATATTGGCATAAATCCACTGGATTCAGATAGAAATATTTCAGCTTTATGCAGTATTTGAATCTGGTCCATTGTGACAGTATCCTTTAAAGGCTTCAATTAAAGGCAAAAGGAGGGCACCAAACCCTGTGTTGTGCAACATACAGTAGGCTTGTATAATCTAAAAAATAATTTTGATTCATTGTATTCCTGCTTGTGTGCACTGTGTTTGGTTTGTCTGTGCTGGGTATTTGCCACTTCTTCAGACCACACTTGCAATATGTTAGCCACTTTTTATTCTAAGTCCAGATTCCTGGTAGTATCTTCCCACACGGTGTCAGCCACAGGTTTAATAAATGCATCCATTACTCTGCCATCCAGATCACCAAGTGATGTATATGGAGTCTAACATTAATAAGGGAGGAATATAAAAATATTTTGTCTAAAAGATTAAAGTTGTGCCTAGTGGTTCTAATAGTGATCCTCAGAATACTAAATGAAAAGCTGTAATGGTGTAGTATATGGATGTACAAGGACTTATAGCCTAGAGAAAAATAACACTTTGCAAGTAATAGGATAAAAAGCAAAAAGATCCATCTTCCTGAGAGAAATACAACCCCACTTCCTAATAATGTAATGCCACCTCTAATGACATAACTACATGCTGAATTGGAGAGAACAGATATAATTCTTCTGTTGAGGCTAAGATCACTTTCCCCATTTTTCCAGGTGGTTTATGAATGTCTCCTGCCACAGTTCTCCTGTTTCCATTGCACTACAGACTGGATGATAGCTGTGTTTCTCTCACAAATTGAATGCCTTTTTTCCTGCTGTCATAAAGGAGAATCTCTGTTAAGTTACTCCCACAAGAACCCTAACCAAAGTATTGCTTCTGGGGTCTGCCCAGAAATTCCAGACAGTGGTGGAGATAATGGTGGCTTGGGAGTGATAGTACAGGCAGAATAGAAGGCTTTTTCCTTCACATCATCTCTGAATGAGAAATGTAACAGACTGTAAGCCACCATGTTGTTTGACAGTGTGATGGTCTGAAGAAGCCTTAACATGGGTTTTTCTTCCTTTTAAATTTTGAACTGTTGTCAAATTCTTAAAGTAAGAATGGTCTCATTGGAAGACTGCCAAAATACAGTCTGAAGTCTTCAGTCTATAGTTATTCTGTTGGGCTCACGTTTTGCTGTTTTGTTTTAAGCTAAACATGAATGTTGCATTATGTCCCACAGTTGCAGCTATTTTGGTCCTCTGAATCACAGAAAAGACTTGAAGAATTTTGGGTTGAGGTGAGTTCTCTCAGCAAATCTTGCCAATGTCTCTCTCTTACCTATGCTTTCTTCTCACTCCCTCCCACCATGTTCTGACAATAAGAAAAAAAAAAAAAACAGAGAATTTTTAAAAAGGAAGTTTATTTGAACTTGTAACTATATCTATCTGGAAGAACAAAGTGTCAACGTATCAAAGTGAAATTCAGAAAAGTCAAGAACAAGTAGAGACTTGAAGGGGCAAAATGAAAGTAGAAAAAAAAAAAATGTTGGTCTTTATCATGGTAATAGCGATGAAGCCAATCTGAAAAAGCCCAGACAACAGGCTGAGTTACTGTACTATAAAGTGCTTCCTGACACTGGGCTTCACAAGGCAACTTCACTGAGCTGATTAGGGAACCACGGGGCTGCTCTGTTTGTTTCTGACCCCTGGGAAGGCTTGCCAAGCTTTGGAACTTCAGTCACTTGGCATTTCTGGTTCTCACTCCTGAGAAGTGAAGGGGCAGGAAAGGCTAAAGAAGCAAGCCACTTACTGCTTATGTGTGGGAAGGTTTTGGGTGGGCAAAACAACATTTCTTCTGCTGAAGATCCTCACTGCAGGAGGCTGAATGTTCTCACATACTGGCTGGCTTCTGTGCCATCTGGGCCTGACAGGGACCTGTAGGAGGTAGCCTTCAGATTTCCCTTGCTGGCCTTCTCTCCCCAATTTTACGAGCTGATTTTGTGCTTGGGGGCATTCTGGAGGTGAGTGTCAGCACTGATCCAGAAGCGGTCAGTAGAAAATGATTTCTCAGCCCAGAGTCCAGCAGCACAGGAGACTCACTTTCTGTGATGCTGCCCTATAAGCTCCCTGCCTCTGCATACATATCCCCTCAGGCCATCTAGCCCTTCAGGGATGCAATCAACCTTCTAATCAATTAGGCAAATTGACTTCAGGGGCAAGCTATTTCCTATTCCTGACAACAAGACTGGGTTACATTAACTCCATATGTCCCAGGAGTCCTGATCCTCCACACCTTGATGTTTTTTTCAGATGCTTGAAGGATAAAATTATGAAAAGGAATTTCTTATGAAAAGCAGCTAAAGGAACTTCCAGTAGCAGTGGATATGCTCTGTTACTGCAGAAAGCAAAATAATTTAGTTAAACGTGAGGGGATTTTGATGACCCTTTAGAAAAACTCTGTTAATCTGGACTCTAAGGTGAAGGGGATAATATTCCAGCGAGCAGCGATGGAAGCATTTGCTCTTTAAATCTGAGCAATCCAAACACACAGTTTGCATGAGCAGCCTCACAATTACTCACAGAACTAGTCAGGTACATAATTACATCTGTAGCTGTTACAAGCAGTTATATCATAGTGCTTACCAAATACAATTTTGAAAAGTCCTGAAGATGAATCCAGATGAAAGCTAAGATGCACTTTCTCTATTCTTCTTCATAGTAGGGTTTTATTTTTATGGAGCTCTGCATGGAGTTCTGTGTAAACAAGTTAGTGAAGTCTCAGAGACACAGATATATTGGAGGGTCAGGACCATATAATGTCACTAAAAGATTAGTGTCACAAATTCTTTCCTGTGATCACATCAGGCTACACTTTTGTATCTGATTTCATTTGCTGTGTAGAGTTTTATCCAGTATAAGTTCTCACTTAGTGTTACACACAGGAGAGAAAAGAGCCTACACAGTACTGGAGTCAGGTTTGGTTTTTTTTTTCAGTTCATAGCTGAGCAGCCTGCTAAGTACAGGGCCCTGCTCTGGTTTCTGTATAATCCTACCTGTTGTGTTAGCCTCACTCTAGTCAAAGCTAACGCCTTTCCAAAGGAAACGTCACTCACACCAGTAATTTATATATAAAAAGATCTTGCATTAAGAATGATTCCTGAAGTCTTCTGAAGCCCAGTGCCACAGCCCTAGGTTACAGCTAGTCCTCAAGTCACTCAAGAATTTTAGAGATCAAATAGCTCTCATTAGAAATAAAATGACTTGTTGATTTTTTTTAACCATATTGCTTCCTTCAGATGAAGCTGCTGAATTTATAAAGAAAAACAATATAAAGAGCTCAATGAATTTGCCATATACATATATGAAAATTAAAGATTACTGCAATTAAAACTTGCTTCTGAAAACCATTAACGACAGTTTATTTGTTTGTTATGAATTAAAAGCTGAACCTGTATATGAACAAAAGTCATGGAGTGAAATAATGAAACACAGAGAGTGTTAGTGGCAAGTCATATTTGCTTGCTGGATCACTCAGCAGAATGGGGGAAGTTAAACACTATGGATTTTCATATACTTATTATAGAAATTATATTTTTAAAAAAATAGAAATCTCTACAGCTATTCCAATATACAAGAAAATTGTGTTTTCACTATAGGATGTTTTTAGGCTGGATTTTTGTTGCTGGTGTTGGGGTTTTTTTTTCCCATTTATTTCAATTTTTCTGAGTCTAATTCAAAGCTTTATCATATTAAAGAAGTGAATAGGAATTTCACAAGGTTATTAAATACCAAGAGTTATACAGAGTTAGAAAGACAATGTTTATCTCCTAGCTGATATAAATATGAAAATATATTTAAATAAGATCACAGATTATAATGACTCTTTATAATAATGAATTTTAACCCACACTACAGAACCTCTAAAATAAGGAAGAAATATTTCCAACATGAAAGGTGCCTTATCTACTCAGATCATATGTACCATCTTGCCTTTCTTGATATGGCATCATCCATAAGGGAGGTTACTGTTGTTGTTTATTAAGATATTTACTTTTATCTTATATAAAGACATTTTCTGGTCTTCTGAATTTTATTTAAGCTAATAAGTAGTTCCACTGATTAACAGATTTCTGGTTTAATTTTGGATGATGTCTTTATACTGTTTGTTTCACAAGAATTTGTGTGTGTGTGTGTCTCTCTCTATTTGCAAAAGGGTTTTACTTATAGTAGTTAATAAATAAGTACCAAAACAATGGAGCAAAACAAATGTTACAAACATTAGAAGTTGTTATAAGATGAACCTACTCCTCCCATGTTAATCATTCTCAGAAAAGAAAGAGAGCAGCTGGTAGGTTCCTGAAAAACTGATTAAACTTCAGATTTGTTTCCCCATATATCAAAAACATGTATAAAAAATGTATTAAAATCACCAGACTTTGGCAAGACGACCTTATAAATTTGCTGTGTTTTATGCTCTGTGTAGAATGAATGAATACATTTCTGCTGGGACAAAAGGCCTTAGAGACAGAGCAACAAATGAACACTTACAGAAAATCCCAGTTGTGTTAAGACTCAATCACTTTATTCCCACTTCAAAATCACTTTTCAGTGGCCAGACCAATAAAACGGAAATGTAATACATCTCGATCTAGGAATGTGAACTGAAAGATCAGAGTGGCAACTTGCTTTTGTTGTTGCTGAAAATGTCCTCTCCTCATGGAACCATTATCTTGTTTAGGAAGCTGATAAACCGTCTTGCAAACATCTTGCTCAAGCACCTCAAAAAAACTTAAGAACTCAAATGGCTTTCCCAGCTGTAATATTGTCTTCCTAAGATGGTGAGCAGCCTTAGCATTTTGATGGTCCCTCACACTCATTAATGTTTTTCTGAAGGCTAAAGTCAGAGTAAGGCTCTATCTTAGACAGGAAGCTGTTAAAAATTTTCACCTGATCTATATATTCTTCCCTGTGCAAGAAAACCTGTTTCCATAGTTGAGCTTTTAGGACAAATTCACTCAGTCCTCCAGAAAAGCAGCTGACAATTTGTGATGTTGAGGGAGAACCACAACAAATGAGGCATGCAGAGGTGCAGTTTATCAAGGTAGCTCACATTCTAGATTACAGGTGTGCTGTATTTCACAAGGGTTGGTGGTTCAGCAGTAGTGATAATATCCACTATTTATACAGAGAAACTGATGAACTTTATTACTTTCCTCCAAATGTATTTCTTTTAGAGCAGGAGACTGGAGGAAAACAGTTTACAACTGCTGAAACTGTATACGGTGTCCATAATCTGGTTAATTACCAAATTATCAGAGCTTTCTACTCTGTTTTGTTTGTTGTTGTTGGGGTTTTCGTTTTTGTGTGGGGTTTTGGGTTTTGTTTTTTTCTTAATAAAGAGTTTGTGATGCAAAGTAGGGACTAAAGCAACTTTCTAGAGTACTGCTATAAGGGTTGTGTGTAGGTTGTAGTAGGCAGATGCATGGTAGATAACCAAAGCAGGAAGTTTGCATATGGAAACCTTTAAAATCACTCTCCAGTTTGGTGTAATTGGCATAAGGTTCAGTTCATGTCTGAGGCAGCAGAAATCTGGTAAAACAAGGACTGTGGGATGAATGCCTCCTGGCACTTGTAATTTCTTGGTCTTGTGAGACCTAAAACTAACCAATATCTATATTTGATTTTTATTTTTTAAGAATTTTGCTTCTAGTAGAGTCAATAGTAAATCTGCCCAGAACATGAGAGAGGTAAGAGTTCACATCTGCTCTTTTTGACCTTTCCTTATTCTGCACTAATTTTATTGAAAATAAATTAAATTAAATGAAGTTGCCTGTAAGCATAAAGTAATGCATTTTAAATAGTCCTTGGATGTAGATGTCATGGGTTTGTTGCTCTACAGGTTAGGAATGGGTCGATGGGCTGAGGCCAACTGTGTGAGGTTTAACAAGGCCAAGTGCAGGGTCCTACATTTTGGCCACAATAACCCCATGCAGCACTACAGATTGGGGGATGAGTGGCTGGAGAGTGGCCTGGCAAAGAGGGACTGGGAGCGCTGGTTGACAGCCACCTGAGCATGAGACAGCAGTGTGTCCAGGGAGCACGGAAGGCCAATGGCATCTTGGCCTGTATCAGGAATAGTCTGGCCAGCAGGACCGGTGATGTAATTCATTTTAAGATAGATATTGGGGTGCTGGAACAGGTCTAGAGATGAGCAACGAGACTGGTGAGGGGGCTGGAGGGAAAGGCTAATGAGAAGAGGCTGAGTGAGCTGGAGTTGTTTAGCCTGGAGAAGAGGACNAGGCATTTTGTGATAAGATGAGAGGGCATGGCCTGAAGCTGCACCAGGAAAGGTTTAGGTTGGATGTTAGGAAGCACTTCCTCTTGGAAAAGGGTAATTAGACACTGAAATGGTCTGCCCAGGGAGGTTCTTGAAGGCGTTTAAGGAAAGATTGGTCGTGGCAGTTTAGTGACATGGTCTAGGCGATGTGGTGGTTTAAGATCATAGGCTGGACTTCATGATCTCTGAGGTCTATTCCAGCCTCAATAGTTCAGTGATTAACTAGGAAAAACAACAACAACAACAAACTTTTTGTTTGGTTGGTTTTGGGTTTTTGTCTCAAGCTAATGATATCAGGAACCTAGGTAGCAGAAAATGTGCCTTTGAAAAAAGATAAACTGAAATTAAGGCTTAGGTTATTTACTTTTACAGTACATCATAAAAGAGGATGATGGATATTTATTGCTAATAGCATATATTAAATCCAAAGGCAAAATCTGAGGGTAAAGTTGGGTTTTTTTAAATTAATTTCATATTTTTAAATATATGAATAATGGGTGTTTGACTAAAATAAGAGCCATTATTAAGGCAATAAAAATAAGCAAACATTTATCTCATTTAGCTAATATTTTACTATAAAATATCAAACCCAGCAAACCCTATGAGTGGGTTATGGTGGTATCCAATTGTGGGACATTCTTAGTGAATTCAGGGACATGTCTCTTCTTAAGAAACAAGACTTTTGAACACTGCTGTTTCACAGACTTCTCTTGCATAATTCCTCCAGTTACTTATTTGCACTTAGCAAACAGTGGGTTTAGAGTTGCAAGAGCAAACCCACATAAAATTTTAGCAGCAGTTACCTATTTTTAAGTATCTGCTTTAAACATGTGGTGAGACACTGGAATGTGTTGCCCAGGGAGGTTGTGGCTGCT